>CAJNDT010005556.1:959778-1384778 GCA_905221615.1 Symbiodinium sp. CCMP2592 | reverse complement strand
GAGTGCCAGCAGGATGAAGCCGCTAAGGCTCGCTATCATGAGGAACCAATGCCGGGGCATGGCCAATCTCTGTAGTTGGGGCAAGAAGTTCAGCATCTTCGAAGGACCTCATTGCCAAGAAACATGAAAGTAGAAAACACCGTCTTTCCGCAGACTGAGCCTATCATTGAGACGTTTTGAGCACGAATCACACAAGCAGTTTCACATGCCAAGTGGAATCAATCGCAACGACTTCATCTTAACTAAGCAGTAGTTAACATAGACAATGGTTTTACGAGAATGAGGCCGCCACCACTGCAACGGTCATAATTACGCTTGTAAGCTCGTGAAAGACGTGCCACACATTGACTCTTTGTGCCAAACTCTTGAGATCTGACACCCCTCCAAAAACCAGGGCAGCCAAACTGGCCATGTTTCCCATGGCCCACCTCGGATACGAAAGATAGGCGGCTTCGGTGGTTGATGGATTACGGCTTAGGGTGGATTTTTTGGGTGTGTGTAGGCTTTACAGTAGGGTTACGGCTTCGGGAGCCTCATGGGTTAAAGCTTTACCCGCTCTGCTTTAGAGCTTGGGCTCCTACACGCTAATGGGCGAAATCTGACAGGGTCTATTGAGGAGGCTCGGAGGGCTTAGGGCTATAACGGTGTAGGGGTTTAAAGTGGGTAGGGGTGAATGGGCTCAAGAGGGAAAAGGCTCAGGGTTTAGGGGTCTGAGGGTCTGAGGGTGTAAGGCTTCGGCGTCAAGGCTTAAGGGTTCTAGTGTAGAAAGTACTGCTTTGGATTGGAGAACCCTATTGAACCCCATTTCTCCTGTACTTATGACCTCAATATATCACCTGCTTGCTGAGTTGTCTGATCCTTCAAGTGGGCTAGAGGGCTTTAAGGTGCAGGGTTTAAAATTTAGAATTTCAGACTGTTGGATTTGAGGTTTGCGCTTAGGGTTTGCTGCCACTGCGCTGCTGATGAGCATGGTTTGGCTAGCCGCAGCTTGAAGTCAAACCTTGCTTCAGGAATCCTTTGTAAGGGTTCCTTTGCTTTGTTTTTTGCGGTTTAGGGCTTAGGGTTTAGGGGGCTTTGGAGGTAAAAGATCAAGGGTTTGGGGTAGGTTGAAATAATCTCTTCAATGGGGGCTTAGTGTTCTTTTTCGGGTAAATACAAGACCCCTGTAAAAAAATATCGAGGTCGTTTGGTTGGGAAGCGACCTATGCAACAACCAGCACTCGCTGTGTCACAAGCCAAGATTCTACCTAAACCCTAAGGAGCAGGCAAACACCCTAGCACAGGGGCCTAGAGCAAGGTTTGGAGGCATGTTGTCTCTATGATTAGATCTTTGGGCTACAGCAGGATACTTTTACGAATTGTTCCTGAGCAAGATACGGCCGAAAGCATTGAAAACAATACGCCATACACGAACGGTACTTACACAAGTATTGAAAAAAGCTCACGGCATGCAATAAGCTGCAGAGGAATCTAAAACTCTAAACCATGGAGGCGTGTGAGGGCGATGGTTACGGTCCAGGCCCTGTCTAGGGGACCGTTTTCTGAACTCCATGGCCCCAAACCTTAAAATCTCAGGCCGTAAACCGTAACCCTAACCGCCCGAAACCCTAAACACTAAGGCCGTAAACCCTGAACTCCAGGACCCTAAGGCCCCAAACCCTGGGCCCGAAACCTTGAGATCTCTGCGTGCAGGGGCCTTCACGCCTAAACCTATTCAGCCCCTGTAACTGTAAGACCCTTATTCGAAAAGATGCAAAAATCAGAAAAAATCCCTAATCCTAAAACCTAAACCCTGAACCCTAATCCCAGAAACCTTAAACCCTAAACTAAAACTAGAAACAGAAAGGCTTTTGTTCCGTGCGGCTCATAGAAGCGATCGAAGGAGAGCGGCGCGGAGCTGCCGGTCAACAGCTCCTCGCGTGCTTCCGCATGTAGCTTCACTTTTTTTGTTTTAATGGGCCCTTGTCCGTCTGCACTTGCGTCCGAAACCCCAAAGTTGAGGCAGCCTGTGGACCCGACCCAGGCAACCCCAGCAAGTCTTACAACCAGAAACCCCGAAAACTTAAAGCCACTTTATATCAAAAGGATTTAGGATTTACGGGTTCAAGGTTTAGGGTTTAGGGTTTGGGGTCTCAGACGGGCTTTCAACCTAGGGTTGCATAGATCGGTATTGAAGCTTTAAGCGTGCTATAGGGTTCATGGGATGCTTCCGGGGGGTTTCGTTGTGGGTCCAAGGCTTCCAGGCTTTAGGGTTTGAGGGTTTATCATAAAGGTTTAGGGTTTAGAGTTTAGGGATTAGGGTTTAGGGTTTAGGGTTTAGGGTTTAGGGGTTTAGGGGTTTAGGGGTTTAGGGGTTTAGGGTTTATCGGAGAGCATGTGACACGTAACATAAGAATCCTGCCTTTGGGGTTTCAAGACTCCTACAGTTTCGGGGCTTAGGGTTGATAATTCAGGGCGTAAGCCTATACTCATTGCTCTAATGGGGCCAACAACATCTTACACGAAAAGCAACGAGAAGTGTACAAACAGAACCTACGAGCATCCGAAGCCCTAAACCTGAGGCCCACTACGCAGAATTTGCCCTGTATTGCCTAGTATTGCCGGTTTCGTTTCTGTAATTTGTGCACGTGTGAAGTATCATGTTGTGTGTATGGCATTGTGGCACAAGTGCTCTGAGTGAAAAAGAGTAGATGCCCAATGGTATAACTGCGTTATTCCTCAACACTTGGACGGGTGTACAACAGTGCGTGCGTGCAGTGGTTTACAACAACTATAGGTTATCAGCCGTATAGCCTACGGCCTGGTCACAACTGGTTGGTTACAATACAATCAATCAGCGCATGAGCGAACCGGAACTTATTCCTGCAAGTATGGATACAGTTACAAGCACCGTGAACCCTTTTCAGCCCCCGGTCACGGGTGGCCATACAGGGAGCGGCGCCCCCGGCTTAGTTTTCCCGGCACCAGCCTCAGTCCAACAATTCAACGTCTTCGCACCACAGTATAGTGTCGAAGTACACGTTAACCAGATCAGACTGGAAGTCGGAGAACTAGAGGCTCAGGCAGAAGCTAGACACAGGCAACACATGCTGACCTATCAAGAAGCATCCGCAATTCACACAGCTGACTTGGAGCACAGAGCAGAACGAAACCACCTTGAAGTGGTGGCAGAACTGCAAGCAGCCTTGGCACAAAGCGAGTTCAAGGCGGCAAATCGCGAAAGGCTCCTGTTGTCGGAAATGACTTTAAGTCAGGCGCATTCCTATGACGAAGATCAAAGGTTGCGTCAAGAGCTAGCGGAACTTCAACAAAGCCGAATCACAGACGCATTGGATCAACATCTGGCGGAATCACGCTTTGCACAGAACCTCGAAGAACAGGCGAGACGGCACGTCGAGAATTCCCAGGAAGTCATGGTTGAACAGTTCCAAGCACACTTTGAGTTGTTTAGGAACAGGCAGAAAGAAGAGTATGAGGCGTCCCTTGCTGTATGCAGGGAACAGAACGAAGAGCTTCAGGACAGGTTGGATTCTGCGGAAACTGCACTAGAGAAGGTCTTGGATCAGTACAACCCAGCTACTCCAAAGAGTCAGCCAGTGCCTGCTCCAAGCACCCCTGCAGGTCCCTCTGTTGTCCCCAAAGCTCCTCAAGCGCCCATGTTCTCAATGCCGAACGTAATCCCCCAGGGTGCCAGATGTCTGTTCGAGTCAATGAATCCAGGAGGTTTGAATGCTCAGTCCATTCCGTCTGCAACAGCATCTTCAATCCCCAAGGCAGGACCTTCCCAGGCAGCGCCAGGAACAGCGGCCCCTCCAGCGGCCGATTCCGGCACGCCAGGGACGGAGGCTTTCAACACAGGTCTCCTACAGACCCAAATGGCAATTCTTCAAAGCCTAAGAACCTTAAGGGGTGAGAGCAAAGGCGATGCTGACAAACCCAAAGCGAAAGAAGCAGAGTCCATCAACCTTCCGGATTTCCCAAGTCCAGAGTCGTATCGTTCATGGAAAACGGCAGCTAGGGAAGCGGTCAGGGCAGCATCAGATTCTCCTGATGAGGCGTTTAAATGGGTGATGAAGGCCTACGACAAAGACGCATCGCAGGAATCCCTTCGAGACCCTGAGAAATTCCTCACCCTTGACACGAAACTTCTTGCTGCACTCACCAAAGTCGCTAGGGGAGAACTCTCCCGAGAAATCCTCATTTTTAAGGAGACAGAAGCGGCGAAATTCAGGGCGGTACGAGGACGACAGGTGCTCTACCTCTTCGATCAGTACTTCAAGACGAACGAGGAGGTTGGCTCACTGTACTCCGTGGAGGACCTGCTGAAAGTAAGGTTAATCAATGACGACCTTTCAGTGTTCATTAGCAACTGGGAATCTGTCATGTCTGGACTTAGCCACACACCGGACGAAACGACCCTAAGAGACATTTTCCTTCGTGAACTCAGGCAGTCCAAGAGGCTAAAGTACGATCTTGAGATTTACGACAGGGCATCAGAGGGCACGGATCAGCACACGTACAGGTTTCTTGTGAAGTCACTTAAGGATCTTTTGACCCGAGAGCGCAAACGCAAGAACCGTGACCGCATCGCAAGATCTCACGGAGATAAGTACGGTGCCCCTGCCTCAAAGTCTCCTGGCCGAACTTCCAGCCCCTCTTCAAGAGGAGGCCGTGGCAGATCGCAGAGCCCAAGGCCAAGATCACCCAGCAAAGGTAGATCCCAGTCTCCCAGCAAGCCTAGGACACCTAGCCCAAAGGGAGTATGCTACGATTTCCTCAAAGGAACTTGCAAGCGAGGCAATAACTGCCCTTTCCTTCACAAGAAGAGATCATTGTCCCCCAAAGGCGACAAACAGAAGAAGAAAATCAACGTGACATGCAAGTTCTGGAAAGAAGGCAACTGCAACAAGGGTGACAAATGTCGGTTCCAGCATAAGGATGTAGAGAAGCCGTCAGCTCCCGCACCCAAGTCCGAAGCCGCCCCGGCAGCTCCAAAGCCAGGGTCACCTAGGGCCAACTCCCCTGCCCCGCGCAGAGGGAGAAGTCCCAGGGCCAAGTCAAGTGACAAGGCTCCAAAGACGGCCGCATGCGCCATCGCGTTCGAGAATACAGCGGATCTTGAGATCTCGCCAAAGCTCGCTATGGCAGCGTCACATGACGAGGACTACTGGGAGGTAGACTTCACCGGCAACAAAATCATCCGCCATCACAAGAAGTACCGAACGGATTGGTATGTTCCTGACAATTCATGTCCTGTGAACCCCAAGAAGCTTAGGAGCCAAGCTAAGCTCGAGCAGGTTTTGCCGGTCTCCCCTTTTGTTGGAAACAAGATCTACAACTGGAGGAAGACCCCAACCAAAGGACCCGGCAGCACATGGGTAGGAAAGACGATCTTCTACATGCAAGAACTCCCTAAGGTGAGTTTCGACAGCACAGTAGAAATGATTGCCATCGAACCGGAAGGAAAGCAGAGAAAGCATGCCTACCTTCCCAGGGTTTATGACGAAGTCTTTCCCACTGTCGAGAAATGTCCACGCTCGAATCCTAAGGATCTGAAGAGGGCTCTTGTGTGGGCAAAGCAGTTTGCCACCATGATCGAATGCATGGTTCACGACACGCCTGCGGGATGCGGGTATGAATGCATGGAGGAAGGCTTCCTCTGCGAGGAGTGCGAGCGACTTGCACGTCCGTCATGTGCAGGTCTGGTCCCCGGCTTAGAATTCCTAGCGGATACCGGAAGTGAAGAGGACCTCATCAGCAAGTCGGACTGCAGAACTCACTTCCCCGACGTACCCATAGAACCCGCCTCACGTCCTGTCTCTCTGATCACCGCCAATGGGCCGGTAAAAGGTAATGAAGCCGTTAAGCTTGAGGTCGCTGAAATCAACAAAATCCTCGAATGCTACGTGCTAGATTCAACGCCGCCGGTGTGCTCTGTTGGTAGGAGATGTATGGACGAGGGTTTTGATTTCCATTGGTACGCAGGGAAGACGCCTTACTTCGTGACACCCGAAGGCCGGAAACTTTACTGCAAGCTGCGCGGGCGAGTCCCGGTAATTGGGGATGGTACAATCGCTGTTCCCGCCAAGGATGAGAAGGCGGCTCATTCGCCAGTCATCCAGGCAACGTCGGGTTTTCCCCGTTCAGCGGCCTACTAAGGCACGCCAATGCAGCAGAATCCGAGCCGGAAGGCGAATCGTCGGGCAATGGCCTCGACCCCAGGATCGAAAAAGCACTGAAAGAGGCTGCTCCGTTAGGCATAAAGGCGGAGTACTTGAACAAACCAGGTTGGGTTTCGCATCCTTCCTTTCCACAGATGATCGTGGGGCACTTTCCCAAAACCTTTAGAACGCCTGCTACAAGGTTTCCAAAGCACGTCATCCGGAGTACTTGGACTTATGTCAAGAAATGGCAGGAGATCGAAAAGGACGTGGATGTAAGGACGTTGGACAATCGGGTAGCCAAGCTCCCTTCTGATGCCTGCATTCTCAGTGTAACGATCTTTAAAAGACCTGTTGATGACCCCGAGCCGGAGCCTGACAGCGAAAGAGAAGCTGAAGCTGACCCAAAGGACGAAAAACGTTCAGCCCAGCTCAAGCTGCAGGCCAATAGCCCGGAGCACAAATTCACCCACCGTCCTAAGAACCCTTTCTGCAAGGTATGCCAAAAGGCCAAAATGCTAGCGCCACATGCCAGAAAGCGAGGGGGGAGCTCCACTATCTTTTCGAAGAAGTTCGGAGACCACGTGACAATTGATCACATTGTGACCAAGGACTTGCGTGATTTTGGGATCGAAGGTGAGAAAGTTGCTCTTGTGGTTAAGGACGTGTTCACTAACTTTCGTTATGTGTACCCTGCAGGTACGAAGGAGTCGGAAGAGGTTTATGATTGCCTGTTGCACTACTTCACCGTAGATGATGAACCAGGGATCATTTACTCCGACAACGCCCCCGAACTCAAGAATGCTACTGGAAAATACAAAGTTCGTCACAACACCTCACGACCTTACGTCGATGAGAGCAAGTCTGTTGTTGAGAGAGAGATCCGAACTGTGCTCGAGGGCACACGGGCGAACTTGCTGCAGGCAGGACTTCCAACGAAGCTCTGGCCCTTAGCTGCTCAACATCACACTATGGCTCTAAACTTGTCCAAAAGGATGGACACCGCGAAGATCCCATGGGACGAAAGGTTCGGTGAAGGGTTTAGCGGTAAGCTCATTCCTTTTGGTGCCAAGGTTCTCTATTGGAACAATCCCAAAGAGAACATTACAAATGCATCTAAGTTCGACCCAAAGGCCGAAGACGGTATCTTCTTAGGGTACCACATTCAACCTGGCTTCATTTGGAGACAGGAATACCTCGTAGCTCCCTTAAAGGGTAGCCAAGATGCAATTGACAATGACGACCTGAGAATCATTTGGGTCAAGCGCATGGAACTCCCGATAGGGGATATGGTTTTTCCTCTCGCGGTTTCCGAGGATCAGGGGGGTGATCCACCCAAGCTTCAGGATCAAGACTGTGTTTTCCCAGCTAAGGAGACTACACTTCCTCCTTCAGGTGGTATCGACGACATCTTTGGTCCTAAAGAACTTGACCCTTGGAACCTAGAGGGCAGAGACGTGGAGGGAGAGCTTGATAAGCTTAGGCAGAGAGCTTCCGAACCCATTTCTGTTCTCGATGAGGACAAACTCCCTGAGGCTGACGGTAAGTCAGGTAGTGGTTCCAGCCCCCCGGAAGGGGATGGCCGTGGATCATCAACTGACAAACCATCAGATAGCTCCAAACCGAAACCGCCTCCAGAGAGACATGATCCCTACACCATGCCCGACGGCAAACCTGTGCCTGAAGGATACAATTGGGATCAGACTGGTTCGAAACAAGAAGGGCTCGAAGCGACCCCCAGACACCTCTAGCGAGGAATGGCACATGATGTCCCGTAATCAGCGCGAGGCTGACATCGAAAGGTATCAGTCCAAATGCCGTCGCGAGGAAGCCGCCCGAGCAGAGGTCGAAAGGGATGCTTCTCCAGCTATGCCCGTAATGACATGTGAAAACGAGCCTCATCGTGTCAAGATGGCAACCCTCTACTGGGAAAAGTTAGGGGAACTGTCCGCTCTTGAGTATGCGTTGGTAGCCAGGGTCGTCAACCAAGCCGAGATTGATCGCACCCCAGCAGCCAAGGCAGCTATGGACAAAGAGTGGCAGAAGCTAGTCGATAAGTCTTGTTGGTTGCATTCGAAGGTTCGTGAGTTTCGTGATGTTTCCGCTGAAGCAATAAGGAAAGGCATCAAAACACACTTCGGAAGAATCTTCGAAATCTGCAGCATCAAGGGCGACGAACTTCCAGAAGGGCACCCTGACAGGAAGTGGAAGGGACGTAGCGTGTTCCAGGGGAATCGGGTTTCAGATGAACATAACGATCATGCGATCTTCTCTGAACTCGGATCCAGCCCCGCTTCAATGGAGGCCGCTAAAGTCATCGACGTCTTCGGTAGCCAGCCAGGGTACTCGAAGCAACAAGCTGACGCGAAGCAGGCTTACACGCAAGCATTATTTAAAGGGGTAGAAACTTGGGTCAGACTCCCGCGCAACCGGTGGCCTAAGGAATGGCGAGGGTTTTCCGACCCAGTCGTGCCTTTAATGTTAGCCCTCTACGGACACCCGGATTCCGGCGGGATCTGGGAGAAACACTGTGAAGACCAGTTGAAAACCGTAGGGTGGACCCCGGTATTGCCCGAGATCTGGCAGTCCATTTTCTATCACGCTGAACTTGATCTTCTTTTGGTCATCTACGTTGATGATTTCAAGATGGCTGGGCCAACTAAGAATCTCGCTAAGGGATGGGCGACAGTTGAGAGTGTCATAGACATGGATCCTCCTGAGCCTTTTGGTAGGTACTTTGGTTGTAATCATTTTGAGAAAACCCAGGTACAACTTCCCAGGTCAGCACATCCGTTTGCATACGTGTTCGACAAAAAGACGGCTGCTCCAGCCCGGGGTGACCCGAGGCCACAAGTTCGAGAAGACTTCTGGGAAGTCGATACCGAGCTCGGTGCAGTTGTCCGTCATCACGTGTATCCTAGGAAGAGGTTGTATGTTCCCACCAACAGGGACATTGAGGTTTTCCCAAACTTGTCAACAACCAGGGTAACCGCTTTCGATGAAGGTCCGATTGAGGAACACGATGTCAATCTTGACCCCAACCTTAAGCGCGAGGAGTGGTGGACCGGCCGATCCTTGTTCCCGTTACCAGGTCACGATGCCGAAAAGATCAGACACGCTCTAGCTGCCTCCAAAGGCAAGCCGTCTAGATCTAAGGCCGAGGCCAAAAGGGAAGCCAAGGAACAGAAGTTCAAGGGAACAGACACGATTTGCAAAGACGCTATTCCTTCTATGGATAAGCCCGTGAACGTTATGACATATGACATGAAAGACTTCCTGATTTCTTGCGTGGACAGGTACTGTGATCTTGCTAAGGTCTCGAAGCAGTCCCTTACCAATGTTCCAACTCCGTTTTCAGAGAACAGAATTGCTAAGCCTACTGAGGGGGAGGAACCATCTGGTCGCCTCCAGCCAATTGCTAGCAAGGTTCTCATGAAAATCCTGTTTGCCGCGAGGATGGCACGATGGGATCTCCTGCGGGCTACTCAAAGCCTCGCCAGTAGGGTGACGAAGTGGAGCAGGGACTGCGACGCAGCACTTCACAGGCTTGTCTGCTACATCAACTCTTCACTTGATGTTCGGATGCAGGGATTTATCGGGGATCGCATCAGTGAGTGTAAACTTTGGCTGTTCTGCGATGCAGATTGGTCTGGGGAACATGACCGCAAATCAACCTCAGGCTGTGCACTGTATCTCGTGGGGCCAAACACCTATTACCCATTGAATGCCTTTTCCAAGAAACAGACCAGTATCACGATGTCAAGCACCGAAAGCGAGGTCATCAGCGCTAACCATGGTGTTCGTGCTCAGGGATTGCCCAGCCTCAGCCTTTGGATTTTCCTATGGCAACAGGTTGAGATCAATTCAGCCAACCATCAGGTTAGGCCAAAGAGACCTCCACCCATCAAGATCGATGGTGTTCTAGCAAGAGTTGACCCCGAACTTGACGAGATCAGGTACGGGGGAATCCCAGGTGGACGATCGGTAGCCAATCTTCAGGGTTTGAATGTGGGCTTGAGCGATAAGTTTCGTGTTCAGTTCCTTGAGGACAACCAAGCGACGATCACGATCGTTCACAAAGGTGACAGTGAAAAGATGCGACACACTGATCGCACTCAGAACATCAGTTTTGGATGGTTGAAGCAGCAGTTCGAGATGGAACATTTCGATATGGTCAATGTTGATACGCTCGAACAGGTTGCCGATATCTTTACGAAACCTTTCGCCGAGAAGACCAAGTGGCTTCACGCTCTCAGGTTAATCAACCACAATCTGTGCCCTACTGTTGCCAACAAAGGTGGCAAGGACTCAGACAGTCATTTGGTTGCGAAACCTCAGATTGCAGCCGCCAGCCATGGCCGGCCAGAGCTCGAAGCCACTGCTGAAGGTCTACTTCAGGCTAAGGATTTTAGTTTTGAGGGTTTGCAATCAGTTGCATCACAATTTCCAGTGAAGGTGAGCAAGAGACGCAGGTCTCGTCTTACCACGAACGACAATTCGTACTATCACAATTGGGGTTTCTTTTCGTTCAGTGCCATGCAAGGGATTACCAACATTACTAAACGGTACCCTTTAGCGTGTAGATACATGAACGAGTGGATCAGCAAACATGCACGTCGCGACTTCACATGGACTTCGATCGCGGTGAATCGTGACGCCAAATCCTTGTTGCATGCGGATTCACGGAACCTTAAGGGAAGTGAGAACTTCGCGATTAGTTTCGGGGATTTTTCTGGAGGTTTGTTGTGGGTTGAAGGGATGCCGGGACAAGGTCCGGCCACCCAGACTAAGGACAATGGAAGCGTTGTTACTGGTGGAACTCACAACACAAAGCACTCTCCGTTGTACTTTGCCCCTGACCTACACCACTGCGTGATGCCCTGGAAGGGCACCCGTTTTGGATTGATCGCTTTCACTTCTTCCCAGGTAGGTAGTATTAACAACGAAGTAAGAGAACAATTGGAGATATTGAAGTTCAGGCTGCCCCAACCAGCTGCGGTCGCTGCTCCAGCCCGGCTTTTGCCGAGGCCAATTGCATGCACCGATCAGGGGGGACTGAGTCTTCAACGGTGGTGGATTGCGGTTCGCCATGAAACTCCATCACAATGGTTACCTTTGACCCGCCTCATCACTTCTGTTCGCGATGAGGGGGGAGCATTCATTATCACTTCACTTTCGTTTGTCACGGTGGTCATGACATCGCTCTCAAAGGGTGACTTGAGGAGGTTACAAAGGAGCATTGTTGAGATTGTTGAAATGGCTCACTTGTTTTCCAGTAACTTCTGTGTTCTCTTGTGTGGGCCCGTCGACGAATTCATGTTCGACGGAATTAATGCCGAAATTGCACGACTTGAAAACGCATATCTGGTGTGCGCAGGGCTCCAGGCATTGCCACTTGCGAACCGTGCTAAGGAAAGCTTCCGCTCAGGAAACCAGCATCCGATCGCTAAGGCATCTTACAAGCACGAAGCCGCAGATCATGATGATTTAGAGGATATCACATCTTCACATCTTGCTAATCTTGCGAACTTTAGGAAGGTGCTTGCCTGCCCCTGTGCAGCGGCTCATCAGAGCACGCCAGAGATGATCAGTGATCCCCGAGTGCGAGCAGAAGGCGAGAACAAGCCGTCGGCGCCAGCGACGATTGCTGCATCGGGTGACTCAATCAAGCGGGAGTGGGCTCACTACCATATGTGGGCCGGTGTCTTCGGACACGAGCTCGGACTCAACCCAGACCGTGACTGGGAAGAGAGCGTGAAACAGCTCTACACAGGCGCAATCGCGCAAACCGCTCTGTCTACGTGTCTGGGAGATGTTGATCATGGCTATAAGGCCCTCCCTAAGGTGGCACGGATCAACGACGAGGGGTTGTCGCGTTTCCAGCCCGGCGATAGCCGAGGCCGCGAAAAAGCCTGCATCATTGTTTCCGACTCTACCCTCATTTTCAAGGCTGGGGCGAGAACATTCGTTGAGATGGCGGACGACTTTAAAGCTCTGACGGGGCCTGGTCATATCCTTCAGCAATACACGAATGTCCGACAAAAGGCGATTTGGGGAGGCAACCTCCACTCGATCGTTGAGGCAGTTCACACGCTCTTGCCGCAGATCATCAACGAATCGTTAAACCCCTTGCATCTCGAGGTCGATATCGTTGTGATTTGGATGGGCAACGAACTGTGCGGTCGTAGAGGAGTCTTCGTCGACCCAGGGACGCCACACTGGCAGATTGGTCCTGAAGGCGTTGCCGCAGAAGGGATCTGGGCGGACATTGCCGCACGTGTGTGCGGTGAGATTGGCCGTCTAGCCGCCCTTCAGGGCAGGCCAACGGTGGGCTCAGTGCAAATCCTCTCGGATGCCGACCCACTGGACTACGGGCTGCCAGCAGAGTACCGCACAGCTATCCGAAAATTCCTCGGATACGCAAGGAGTAGGGGGTTATACACCGCCTCTCTCAAAGAAAGCGTATGCCAGATCCCGAAGCACGACCACTACCACTTCCGCGAAGACTCAACACATCGCGCAGCCTTGGCCTCTGTGATCGGACAGCGGATTAAAGTGTGTCAAGCTGACCACTTATTCGCGAAGATGCCCGCAGAGACGCTGGACGAGCTGGCCCGCCGTTTTCCTTTTGATCCAGAAGGAACGCGGGTGTATTCCATGCAGTATGTCTTCGACAAGGCACTGTATCGGTCCCAGCTCTCCCGCCGCCTTTTAAGGCAGGCCGAGATTCGCGAAGCTGCGAACGAATGCCCTGATCCATGGGAATCCCCTTATGTTCCTCCACCTGATCTTCCGGTCACTGGAATGCGTGAGGTCCCTCAGGATGTCCTGAATTGGGAATGGGCCACAGCTCGCGAACAGGCGCAAAAGCGCGCGAAAGAGCAGGCGGAAGCACGTGCCCGTGCTGAGCGGAAGGATCCAGCCCCACTTAGTGGTGGCCCATCTGGCAGTGCATCATCTCGCGACGTACCGGAGGTGTCCTTTGACGATGTCATCGAGGCCATTCCTTACCGCACAGAGTCTCACCGTACTCTGTCAGCGGCAAAAGAGGGCATGACCAAGAAGAACCGGGACCCTTCCAGCGGCCTATTAAGGGCTCGCCCACACGACTACATTGGGGTAAAGTACCAAGACGACTTGGACCTGATGGAAATGTGTGGCTTCGTTGACGAGGATGTGTGCCCAGAGGATCCGGAGGGGAGCGAGATCGTTCAGATCCTCCCCGACTCGATCCCGAAGGACCACCTCCCTGAGTTGGGCCTCAAACCTTACGTTGAGCGCTACCTCACAGGTGCTGTCCGAGGGTCGAACGTGAAGCTCAGCTCACGGCGCGGGAAATGGATTCGCATCCAAGAACTCATTCAGCATATGTGGAAGAAGCACCGTGTGGATCTGGGAACACGAGGTATCTTGTCCTTAGTCGCCTACGATAACAAATCGAGGTTCAACTTGGCAGGCCTCCCCACCGATCCGCGTGCTGACTTCATTGAGACGGACATTTGGCCCTCTTGGATTTGTGCTTCGCATGGTCACAGCGAACGCATCAAGGACCAAGTGACCGATGCCTCCATTGCGCTGCGTTGGTTCACGAACGATACGCGAGAGGAGCTTGGACCTTCAGCCGCCTATCAAGGCAGGCCATTCCTTGCTCTCGGGGAGTTTCCCCCGCGTCTCTACCACAGGACGACGCATGATGCAGCCTTCAATATTCTCAGTTCCGGCTTTACGCCAGGGTTCAACAGGAGCGGCAAGTTCCACAATTACTTTGCCAAAGCCACCCTGAGCGAACTTGAGAATAAAGCTGGCAGCCGAGCGAACCTGCCTTACGAGATTGTACTCGACACTCAGGAGGTCAATCGCTATGCGTACCTCTTCGAGACAACCTCCGAAGGCATACTCACTCGCGATCCGGTGCCGGGGACTTGTGTGCTATACATCCGCGACACCATCAAAGGCATCATCCTGTGGTCTCGTCAATCCAGCGAGGAGGAGGATACAATCATTCCGGAGACTGCCCAGGACCCCATCGTCGATCCTGGAGCAGCTGAGCCGGAGCAGTTCCCCGATGTTCCGGAGGAACCTTCAGCCCCACTTAGTGGTGGCCATGAAGAAGTTGAAGCAGCAGCGTCTGCAACGGCAGACGAACCCATGGTTGAAGTTGAGATTGAGGAGGGACCGTCAGCATCTTTGGCACCCCTCGCTCTCAATGACGCCACGACCTCCGACTTTCTTCCAGAGGAAACGGCAACATTGGACCAGGGGGGAGCATCACCACCAGATGTGCAACCTGAGTCCAGAAAGCGTGTTCGTTTCCTTGAGCCGGAAGATCCCGTTGAGGTCGAGATCGAGATCGAGCCGGACGAAGGCGATGTGAAAAAGGAGGAAGAAGTCAAGGTTGAACCGATGTACGAGCAAGCGCCTCCGCAGCCTACATCCACGCCTTTGGCACTCCCTCCAGCCCCCGTAACGGGTGGCCGCCACAGAGCTTGCCCCCACTGTGGGACGCAACACCTTGTGGGACAGATGATCTGTCTCAGCTGTGGCGTGCACATTGTGAAGCCTTCTCAACAGAGCGCTCGCAAAAAGGTGCGGACAGCCCGATGGTTCGCCGAACAAGCTGCAGCAGCCACGGCCGGTAAACCGCGATCCCAGCTCACTCCAGAGGAGGTCATCCACGAGATGACGAGGGATGCTACCACACAACGCGGGACTACCTCCTTGGACGCAGAGGCACTTGACAAGGCGCGGCAACAGCTGAAAATGGCAGTGAAAGGAGGATACACCAGCATCGTCCACCGGTTCGATAATGATGTCGATTACACCATGCACTCCATCGGCAATGGATTCGACCGGGAATTTCTCGCCATTGAGGATGTCCTCACTCATGCTGGTTTGCCAAACCACGGACGTTCCAAGGAGCAGAGGCAACTTGCTATCGGCACCTACGGCGGCGCAGACGGCCCTCGGAACCAGGAAATCGCAAGGTTGCTCTACCTGCACGAGTGCAATCCAGCCGCCCTTAGGGCAGGCCTGATTTCCGCTGTCAGTGACGATCCTTTCTGCATCATGTGGCTTGGAGGGGCATACAGTCTGCGTAAGTTCGTAGATGTTTTCCTTCAGCACAAAATCGTGCGAATGATCGTGACCTTCTCAGAGGAAGCACTCTACATTGACCCACGTCTCGGATATTCCGCCGACGAATGGGTCGAGTGGCTTCAGTCGAAGTTTGCGGATCAGGTAGGAGTTGCACGCCGTGCGTATGAAGAGCGCCAGCGCAATGCCGAACGCTCTCGCATTGCACAAGCTAAGGCTGACGCACGCAGAGCCGAACAGCAGCGATACCAACAGGATTGGGACCAAGGCTATCAGCGCGGGTCCCACCCCTACGGTCGCTCCTCTGGTTCCCGAGGATGGTACTAAGTACCTGATCGACATTTCGTGGTTCCGTCACGTTAACCGGTACTCCGAAATACAGCCCCTCTTAGAGGTGGCCGAATTTCCTTAAGACCAGAAAAAATTTCATGCTTCATTTCCTGGCAGTCACTTTGTGACAAATCCGAACAGTCAGCAGCTCCAGTGGATGATGTATTCGTCCCACGCTGCACACGTTCTTGCGACTCGTATCCACGCCAACATTCAAGGCTTGCTGGATCGTCGCCACTTTATAATGCATGTCGCGACTTTAAACTGCGCGCTAAAAGAATTAATCTGCTTCCGTATCTTCCGCTTTACGGTAGTAGAAACTCTATGAGCCCCAAGCCACAATCCAGCCGCCTTGATGGCAGGCCACACAGCACCAAGCTTCCGTGCATGTTTGCGCCTCAGACTGACGCTTCGGCGAGGGGGGTGTAATTTGTGCACGTGTGAAGTATCATGTTGTGTGTATGGCATTGTGGCACAAGTGCTCTGAGTGAAAAAGAGTAGATGCCCAATGGTATAACTGCGTTATTCCTCAACACTTGGACGGGTGTACAACAGTGCGTGCGTGCAGTGGTTTACAACAACTATAGTTTCTCTGTCCTGAAAACCCGATCCCCTGATCCCCAACCCTAAACCCTAAATCCTCAGCCCTAGACAAACGCGAAACTCCAAAACCTGAACCTAACCAACACTAAACACTCAGTTTACTGAACCATAAATCCTAAACCCAAAGCCCCAAAGCCCCAAAGCCCCAAAGCCCCAAAGCCCCAAAGCCCTAAAGCCCCAAAGCACCAAAGCCCCAAAGCCCCAAAGCCCCAAAGCCCTAAAGCCCAAAGCCTAAAACCCCAAAGCCCCAAAGCCCTAAAGCCCCAAAGCCCTAAAGCCTAAAGCCCAAAGCCCCAAAGCCCCAAAGCCCCAAAGCCCCAAAGCCCCAAAGCCCCAAAGCCCCAAAGCCCCAAAGCCCCAAAGCCCCAAAGCCCCAAAGCCCCAAAGCCCCAAAGCCCTAAAGCCCTAAAGCCCTAAAGCCCTAAAGCCCTAAAGCCCTAAAGCCCCAAAGCCCCAAAGCCCCAAAGCCCCAAAGCCCCAAAGCCCCAAAGCCCTAAAGCCCCAAAGCCCTAAACCCTGACCACCCAGGAGGTCTCCTGCTTCATCTCCGCCAATCGCCGGGTCCGATGTTGCAGGGCCGCCTCCTACGGCAGGGAGCTTCTTTGAAAGGTTTAGGGGTTTGGGGTTTAGGGTTTAGGGTTTAGTGTTTAGGGGTTTAGGGGTTTAGGGGTTTAGGGGTTTAGGGGTTTAGGGGTTAGGGGTTTAGGGTTCATAAGGTTGTAAGGTTCATAGGGTTTTAGGGTTTAGATATTGAGGGCCCTCAGAGGCACCTGAACATTCATGTTTGCAAGACTCCACACGGGTTTCTCTTATAAAGGGTTTGACTATGTCTGTATCGATGTGTTCTGGGGGTATTCGTGCCACTATGGGCTATCAGACCCTAAAGATCCCTATTAGGACCTTATTAAGGGTAGATTAAGGTACCCATAAGGTCTAATAACCCATAGTGGTGCCTGGAGTTCAGCCCTCAATGCTTTGAAGATCTTGTAATCTCTCAGGGGCTCTGAGTCCCTGAAGCCCCAAATCCTAAACCCTGCCTGGGACCTTTGGATTAGGGTTTAAGGGTTTAGGGGTTAGGGGTTTAGGGTTTAGGGTTTAGGGTTTAGGGTTTAGGGGTTTAGGGTTTAGGGGTTTAGGGTTTAGGGTATACAGTAGAAGACAGAAAGTTGGAACATGGCTTTAGGAGGATTCGTGCTAGGATCCCTTATAATTTGCCTTAAGGGCATCAGGAGAATGATGTTCCAACTTTCTGGCTTCTACTATAGGGTTAAGGGTGAGGGTTCAGGGTCAGGCGAGGATTTTCCGGATTCCGTCTTGAAGGTTCAAGATTTAAGCCTTTTAGGGTGTAGTGTTCAGGGCTTATGAGGCAGAGGAGTGGAGATGTCGGGGGGGGGGGGGTTCTGCATAGAGATCAATACTTATACCAACATTTCCCACAAACCAACACGTAAACCCAAATCACTAAAACCCGAAACCCCAAATGCCGACACCTCTTTGCGAAGGTTCGTGGTTGTACCTGTGGTTTAGAATTTAAATTGTCAAAAAGGGGTCTACAAATAGAAATTAGAATAAGGTTTGGGGGGGTGTTAGGCTATACTTCAAATTTAGCAGAACCATTTAGGAATGGTCTCGGCAATTGTTCAGGCTCCTCTTTGATTTGAAGGATCGGGGGGACTTAATCAGCAGGTTATTGGTTGAGGCCTTAAGTATGCTATGTTCGTACTTACGACCTATGTACGAAGTTCGCCGCAACACCCCTCCCCCTCCCCTATAGCTTGTTGTTGCGTTGTGGGATTTAGACGTTGAGACAGGTATAACAAGTGCTATCTCTGAAGTGAAGAATTCAGCATTAAGTCTCCAGAGGAGTCGGAATTTGAATTGTGGTCGAGGGACCAAGCGCTTAAGGTTTAGAGTTGAGGGTCAAGGGTTTAGGGTGGATATAGGGTTTAAGCATCAAGGGAATTGGGAGTTCATGACTTTCAGGCTTACCAGGCTTGTTGGTCTGAGCTCGACACCACCACGAAGGGAGCCAGGGTTCAGGGTTTAGGGCTTGATTGCTATTGACACGGCGTCGGAGCTGGCCTCCAGGCCCTGAAAAATGCCAAAGCTGACGTGGTTCCAGCTTGGCTCGTTGCATTGGGGATGTAGATGAGTTTGCAACTCAGTTCCCGATGACCCATGAAGATGTTCTGTCGTAGAGTGCGTAGTAAAGACAGTGTTGCTCCCCACGGAATGCCCGAGCATACTTCCACCTGCGTAGCAGTCCGAGCTTTGCATTTCCGGCCTGCGGCTCTAAACCTTCTGCCAGCGGCTCTAAACCCTGAGCCCGAAGCCGAAGGCCTAGGGTTAGGGAATCCTCCGTCGAACTCCACGGGCAGCTCTTCAACCGGACGCGCCTAAACCCCTAAACCGCTAAACCCCTAAACCCCTAAACCCCTAAACCCCTAAACCTCTAAACCCCTAAACCCCTAAACCCCTAAACCCCTAAACCTCTAAACCCCTAAACCCCTAAACCCCTAAACCCCTAAACCCCTAAACCCCTAAACCTCTAAACCCCTAAACCCCTAAACCCCTAAACCCCTAAACCCCTAAACCCCTAAACCCCTAAACCCCTAAACCCCTAAACCCCTAAACCCCTAAACCCCTAAACCCCCAAACGCCTAAACCCCTAAACCCCTAAACCCCTAAACCCCTAAACCCCTAAACCCCTAAACCCCTAAACCCCTAAACCCTGAACCCGAAGCCCTAACCCTGAACCCTGTTGCAGTGCTCCGCAGGAAGATGCCCAAGATGACTCTACCATCTCCAAAGCGTAGCAGTGGCTTGTGGGGGCATTCGTCCCCGAGGTTTAGGGTTTAGGATTTAGGGTTTAGGGTTTAGGGTTTAGGGTTTAGGGTTCCAGGATAGTTTAGGGTTTGGCACAAAGGAAGATAAGGAGAAGAACCGAAGCAGAGACTGATAACATGCAAGTGGTTGATTCAGGTGTAATTACCCGCAGCTCCAAACCGCCACAAAGTAGTAGGTTTTAAGGTTCAGGATTAAGAGTCTATAGGGTTTAGGGTTTATGGGCCGTAACCTAGCTGAAACCCAATACACAAAACGGGTTTCGGGGTTTACGATTTGCGACGTGCCTGCTGCTGTGCATCCATGGCTGCATTGTTCTTGTCGTCCTGTACAGCACCATATAGCGAGGATCTGAGGGATTTCTGGGATGTTATTTGAAGCTCTCTTCAACCCTGTCAAGAAACTGCACCTGCTGAAGAATCTACTTTACAGACTTCAATGAACCAAAAACTGTGCTCGATGTGCCAAAATTTTGAATCCCTGTCGGGTTCGGGTTGGATTTAGAGAGCTCGGGATTAGAGTTTAGGGATTGAGGGATTCAGTGCTTTTTTGGGTGGAGTGTTTCGGGGTTGAGGCTCCGAATTCGCGTGCAGTATATGGGATTAGGCTTCAAAGTCTATTGCACAAAAGATCTAAGCTGCGCACACGACCGTTGCGCGGATGCAAAGCCTCTGAACGCCGTCAATCCCTAAAACCTCAAGCCTCAAGGATTGAGGGAAAGGTGTCATTCGTGTTTGCCGGCTCGTTTGAGAAGCAGCTACAAGAGCCCTTCTGAAAACCCGTATGGAGTGGAGTGATTTGCTACAAGGGTTTTACAATGCGCGCGGTGCACAGGTTTTGTAGAGTTGAATAGGGGTTCCTAACGATTGGGACTCAAAGGAGATACTGTCAAGACGTATAGGCCCTAGAGCCAGTACATGACACCTTAGTTGCACGATCGAGAGACAGATTACATTACAAGCTTAGATTGGGCAGCACCGGGAAAAGAATGTAGAACGCACTCGTGGCGTGTTGGCACGCTATCAACCCAACATGGAAGCTGTCCAACCCCCCCCCCCCCTCTCAACAAAAAAACGCCCAACTCAGACCACCGAAAAGATGTGAGCCCAAACAGGTTTAGGGTTTGGGTTTAGGGTTTACGGCTGAGTGTCTCTAGGTATCAGGGTTCGGCTAATTACGGTCTAGGTCCTGAGGTTTTGGCTTAGGGTTACCATTATAGTTCCTTCGAGGGCTCCACCATCTGGGTCTGATACAAAGCCCTAAGCGGCTGCCTCGCGCTGCAGGGCGTGGTCCAGAAGCTGCTGCACCTGCGCAGGTCCAGACTTAGAATAAGGGTTTAGGGTTTTGGGGGTTTTGGGGGCTTAGGATTTAAGGCTTTGGATTTAGGGTTTAGGGGTTTAGGGGTTCAGAGTTTAGGGCTTCGGGGTTTAGGGTTTAGGGGTTTAGGGGTTTATGGGTTTAGGATTTAGAGTTTAGGGGCTTAGGGTTCAGGGGTTTGGGTGTAGGGCTTTTGAGCTTACGGCTGGACTCTTGCAGGATTCTAACCAAAGGTTTCTGTCTGAGAGCTTACACGGGACCCCACAGATGATGCCTTGAAAAAGGAACACTCCGAAAAGTTGGTACCTCAAAGCCAAATCCCTGAAGCCCTACACCAAAAGCCCTACAGATCCTCCTTTTGTCAGTTCTACCGGCTAATGGAAAGAAAGAGAAGCTGCTTTCCTGCAACTGCCGTGTCGAGTGTGGCTATTGCAGCATGAGACGGACCTGCTGTGTCCTGTTCAAATGACGGCCCTTTTGACATACTGGCAGTAGCAAGTTCCCATCCATGCGGCGCTCCCTTGGTCTGTGCTGCCATGCGGAGGGGCAATTGTCTGGTTCGTCGTTCCAGGTCGCGATGCCCCTTTCGAGCATGTGTAATTCACTACCCGCGCCGCTGTCGAACACTGCCTCCAAGCGAGTGCCAGCATAAGCAAGCCGAGAAACGGTGAGTTGGAGTCGATGTGGATGTACGTGGCCACGGACGGGCACCAGGTACAGCGAACCATTGCAGGGGCGATAGCCACCCAATTAATCACGTGGCTGCGCAGAGCCCCGGGAGAGTCCAAAGCTTTGGGGAATTCTATACTTGCGAACGCGGGGACCTGTCTGTGGGCACATAGATATCAAGATTCCACAGGCTCTGAAGGACTGGTGAGGGAGGGGGGCAGTAGCTGCCCACCAAGATGGCATGATTTGGAAATGGCAGGTGCCTGTGTAGCTGTAAATGCGTGCGTGCACTTACATACTTTATCCTGACGCCAGACACAGTCCTAAACCGTAAACCCTAAACCCCTGAACCCTAAACCGCTAAACCCTAACCCCTCAACCCTACCTTTTAAAGGGTTCTTTCCAGGCTTCCTGTAAAGGGGTCTATAAGGGGCTGCTTTTAGGGATCTCTAACGGTTCTTAGTAGGGAGTGGCGGAATGGGTTATGGGGACTGTTATTGTGGATTTCTTAGGGACTACTACGGTTGATGATATAAACCCTGCATGACCTTAAGGGCCCTAAACTATGGGAATTATGGTATATTCCTTATTATGGGTAATGCAGGAATTATATCATCAACCGTATAGGGCCAGGGATCCATTTTCCTACTAAGCACCAGGGAGACGAGCAAGTCGAGGGGTTTAGAAGTAAGGCTTCAGGTCCGAAGCTTTGCCATTTTGCATGGAGCAAGACCTAGACTGGGTTCGCATTATGGAATTCAAAGCTTAATAAGGAAACCCCATCATTTAATGTAGATCCCTTATCTGGTAGCTTATAGATTAGATTAAACTCCTTAGCAAGAATGCTATGGAGAACACCCTCGAAACCCACAACGCCCAGGATGCCTAGGAACCCAGGAATGGAAAGGGAGCGACCAGAACCAGGCAAAACCTCTGCACAACTTCATGTCAGAAAAAGATGCTCTAAACCCTACACTGGTAGTTTCCGAATATAGGGGACCCTAATATCGTTCCCTAAATAGTAGCATCCTTATCATAAGGACCCCCAGATGAGGTATCCTTAATTTTCGGAAATGCCCAACTATGGCCCGAAACCCCAATCTTCTTTTGACCCTCAAGCTTGAACCCTACAACCAAAGACTTGGTCAGCCCCGCTACCCTGTGTTTGGTTTAGGAATTAAATGTAGGGCTTAGGGGCTTAAAGGTTTGGGGGTTTAGGGCTTAGGGGCTTAGAGTTTAGCTTATAGTTTCGGATTAGAGTTTTGCATTAGTTAATAACCGGCAGGCCGATAAGCATGCAAAAGGGCAGCCTCGTGTCTCTTAGCAAACCATCAACCTGCAGACTCCAAAACCCTATAATTAAGGAATATACCTTAAACTATAGTAGGATCCCTTAATCTGAGTTAAGGAATACTTCCTTAATTAAGGGATATTGGAGTCTCTGGGAACCCGAAGCCCTGAAATATCCTGAAAGCTTAAAACCCTAAGCCTCTGTGGTATACCCCCCAAAATCCTGTTCGAATTGTTACAAGGCCCCTGAACCCTAAACCCGTAAAACTTATCGTAAGGCCCCTGGACCACAATGTAAACTACGAGACTTCCACCTCTGGCGCGCTTAGGAGGCCGTCGTCGTTGGTGTCGAACATGTCGAAACTCAGCGCTCCGGATTGAAGGGGTAGGGTTTAGGTTATAGAAGTGTATATAAGGAAATCACAGTAAGGAACCCTAAAAGAAAGTCTAGGATACCCAGTAACGTAAGAATAAAAAGGCCTCTCTTTTTGGTACTGGATAACTTTATAAGGAACCTAGGACTACAAAAAGGGAATAAGGGTACTACTGGGCATCCTAGAAGGTAGGTTTTTTCAGGGTCCAGGTGAGGTCTAAGGTTGCGGGTTGAGGGTGCCAGCTACAGGGCCGGGAGGCTGCCCCAAAATACCGAAACCAAACAACTCTAAACCCTACTTGGAGGGTCGGGGGACTTAGTAAGTAGGTAGAAAGTAGAGTTATAAGTACCCTAAACGGGATCCTAATTGGGGTTATGGTACTTATAAGTCTATAATAGAACTACTTACCAACTCCCCCGACCCTCCAAGTAAGGGTCCAAAGGACCCAATCATCAGGTATTCCGTCCTGGGATAGTAGCTATGTAGGTTAGGATTTTGGAGAGTATATCAGTATATGATTATTGGGTACATGGACCCTTGGGGTAAACCCAAAACCCTAAAACCCTAAAGCCCTAAAACCCTAAACCAAACCAGGCCCTCTACATGAGAGAGGTTTGGCCCCTGAACCCGCGGACCCGAAGCTAAATATGCATTCACCAAGCCCTAAACGCCCACAAATCTTCAGAAATACCCTGAACCTTGACACCTTAACCGCACTTTAGCCAGGAGGGCCCAGGTATACCGCAAGTATCGAATTAACCCCCCTTCCAAAAAAAACACATGATTAGAATGGTCTTTGTTGTGGCTTAATTCCATAACGGTGGTATCTTTGGACCCTCCGGTCAAGCCTCCTGGGAAGCCTCCTGGATCCACAGCACTTTGACCCTTCGTCGGACGTGAAAACGAAATACTCTGACGGGCAAAGATGCGATACTGCCCCTATTCAGTAACAGTTGAATAACCTGAGTGATATGTCGTGCGGCCTTTGTGGCACGGGTACAAAAACACTGATACTGTATGGGTGCAGTTCATGGCAGTGTACCCCAACTTCACCCGAACCTCAGATAGAAGCTGGAAATTAAAGGCGGCCCGCTGAGTATTGAGACCGCCATATAAAACCCCTCCGTACTTCTTGCAGGGGGTTTGCTCCCTTAACCCTAAGCTCCAAACTCTCTTCGGGTATAACCGACCCTGAAGCCCGAACCCTAAGTCCTACACCCTTAAACCCTAAACCCTGAATCCAATCCTAAGGCCCTAAACCCTAAACCCGGCAGAGGCAGCGACACGAAGCGGATCTTTTCGTCGTCCGAGGACATCAGCTGACAGCAGAGCGCCAGGGCCTTAGAAAGGGCTTATAGTGGTCATAGTAAGTAGGGTTTGGGGTTTAGGGTTTGCAGGGTTTAGGTTTCAGGGCTTTTAGGGATTTGGGATTATACGGTTTAGGGTCCATAGGCTATAGGCATCCTAAATGGAGTTAACCTGGTTACAATTCTACTTTTCCACTACTAAGTCCCCGGGCCTCTAAGAAGGGCTCATTTACAGTTCCTCTTTTGTCCAGAACCCTAGGCTCCTATTGGGAATTCTTGCGGATGGTAGTACTCTGAAACTAGACCCAAGAGTAACCTAGGAATAAAAAGGGTGCCCTGTTTGGTTTAAAGGGGCTTATAAGGGAACCTGAACCCCTAAAAAAGGGAATAAGGGCCTACTCTAGGTCCTAGGAAAAGGTTAAAGGTTACCCTAAACCCTAAACCCTAAACCCTAAACCCTAAACCCTAAGCCCCGGACCTACTCCACTACAGAGGTGTTGTAGGAATGCTGATGGGGTTTGGGGGGTCTTAAGGGTTTTTGGGGGGTGCCTAGAGCGGTTCAGGGTTTGTTCCTTTCAGGGGTCTATGAGGGTTCCTTCCAGGTTTCTCGAAGGAGGAAGGCTTCTATACGGGTTCTCGGTTTAGGGTTTAGGGTACCCAACCAGGAACCCAGAGAGCCCAATACCCCTTAATTAAGGAATATGGCTGATATGACTTAAGCTATATTCCTTAATTAAGGGGTATTGGGCTCTCTGGGAAAGCTCATCAACATCAAGAGGCTGAACATGAACCCGCAGTGCTGAGATTCCCCGTCCTTAGCACACTTGAAACCCTCCGTTTAAGGTTCATCTGCTGATAGAGTCTTGTCTCTTTTTGCCTGGTGTGGCTTTACGTGGTTTAGGGACGAGTATCAGAAGAAAGCAACTGCAAATTTACGTTGAGCTTAGATCCGGAAGAAGCCTTGCTGTAAGGGGCTCCACTCTGCAGCTAAGTTAAGGGTTTGCTGTTTAAAGTTGGCTGCACATTTCCTTTTGTGGGACCTCTGAAGAGGAGCAGCAAGCCAGGACAACGCACATTCGGATAGCCCCAGGATGCGTCCCCTGATCTTAAAACCAAGAACTACCCTATACAACGCATACAGCGCCCACAACGAGCTCTCAAACACACCAACGATCACCAACATACGTAAGTTCCTAGTTACTAGTTGTTCAAACTAGTTGAGTTAACATAACTTAATCTAACAACTTAAAGCACTTGGTGAAAGCCAGCCCGTCTTGGCTTCCCGGCACAGCAGAATTCCTTGAAATTCCTGTGCCAGATCAGGTTGAGGGGTGAGGATTATTAGGTAGCGTGATATAGAAGCCTGAATACTTACCGACACCATTTCTTCGGGTTCCATGGCATGATTATTGTATCTTAATTATTACAGTCTACTTATAAACCCTCTACAGTACTCGGACAGAAGGTGATGTTGGAAAACGCATACAGCACCAAAGTCAAAATCCTGAACCCTGAACCCCTGCAGCTCTCAAGCCCTGAAGCCGAACACACTGAAATTCAAGAAAACGTGAAAGCTTGGTTTGGTGAGAGGGTTCAGTACACCTTAAACCCTCATAAACCAAACCTGGAACCTGCAAAAGAAAGCCTGAAGTGCTTTCCAGATTATTCCTTTGGGCTCCTTGCTATACTTTTAGCATAGCATACCCCAAAACCCTCATCCAAATAAGAAGGCCCGTGTATTTTGCATTACCAGTAACTCTAGTTCAAAGGAACCCTTTAAAGGAAGCCGCTAAGGGCACACTCTGAAGCAACCCCTTCAGGACACCATCTAAAGGAACCCCTTAAAGCCCAAAAGCAACGGTTTAAAGGAACTTGTACTGTAACAATTTAAAAGAACCCTTTACAAGAACCCTTTAGAGGAGCCCTTTGAAGGCACCCTTCTAAGGAACCCTTTGAAGGAACCCTGAGCCCGCGGAGCTTCGTACTTCAGCTGGAAAAATTGTTCTATCAGCCCACGACGTCTGAATTTTATCTACTCAGCTACTAAGGGGAAAGCGCTTAGGGCTTAGGGTGCCGGGTTTACGGCTTCGGGTTTGTAGGGTTCGGGTTTAAGGAGATGCGTCATGGATCCATTCGGGATGATTCTGCACTCAGCTTGGATAAGTCCTGAGGGAATGACAAGTACCATGACCGCTCTGGCGTCACGTCACCAATATTATCGGGGAAGTCGAGCCTGAAGAATCAGAAGCCGATCATTGACATCAAACTGGATGCCAACAAGTCGTGAGAGTGACACTCGGGCATTTTGCCGTCTGGCCGGGGCACTTGTGTTGGCCGCCGCTTCCGTGCGACCCTTCGGTGCCGACGGCAATGGGGCGCAAGCACCGCCCGTCGCCGCCGCAGAGGCTGTCGCGATGCGGGACAGTGCAGGGGTGGGCACACCATCCGACGATGCGCCGTGCCTGATGGTGATCACTGAAAATCAGAGCTTGCTCATCTTCAAGAGAGCCTAGCTCCCCAGAAAGGGTGCACTCAATGGCCGGTTGAACGTCGCGATGCCAACCTTTGGAGAACCAGTATCTTCCGTGACACACAGCTTGGATCCGTAACCCTAAATTACTAAAACCCCGAATCCCTAAACCCTAAAAACCCTAAAACCCTAAACCCTAAACCCTAAACCCTAAAACCCCGAATCCCTAAACCCTAAAAAACCCTAAAACCCTAAACCCTAAACCCTAAACCCTAAAACCCCGAATCCCTAAACCCTAAAAAACCCTAAAATCCTAACCCCTGAAAGCTCTAAACACCCAACCCCTAACCCCTACCTGGAGGGGCCGGGGACTTAGTAAGTAGAGTTATCAGTACCCTAGATGGAGTTACCCCAAGTATAACCCTACTTATAAACGACTTACTAAGTCCCCTCCGCCCCTCCAAGTAATCCTAGACTCAGAAGAGGCCCAGGGCCCTGACAGCTTGCCGCTGCCATCAGCGTCAAACATTCCTCAGCTTTCTTCATCAGTTGAGGGTTTAGGGTCTCGACTGTTCTGGAAGGTTCCATACTGGTTTTGTCGGGGGTTTCAAAAGGGCTTGAAAAACATTCTTGGGGCGGAGGGGGGTTAAGGGGGCTAAGAGTGGCGTAGCTGGGTGAATTTGCTTTTTTCCAAGGCAGCTGAAGGCAGTGGGTGGTTGACGTTCTGGGCTTTGCCTAAACCCTAAACCCAAAGCCCCAGACCCTATTCCCTAAACCCTAAGCCTTAAACCCTAGGCGAACGAAACCTCCAGTCCGAACCCCAGACCTGTTACGCGGAGGAGTGCTGCTGCAGTAGGGGCCCTCGGGCTAAGTCTTAAACGGTTTAGGGTTTAGGTTAAGGTATACCATAGCATGATGTGGCTATATAACGGTTGCAGGGGTATGTCATCACTCAGTGCTTGAATGTCCATATTACACTTATTCCACAGGGTACCTTCTATAGCTAGACAAAACGGCTACAGGGGTCACTAAGTATTTCGTCTTCTGAAGTTTACTCTAAACCCCAAAACCTAAGCCCCATAAACCCTTACGGTTTCGAGGTGAAGGGCCGGGCACATGACAGGATGGCAAGAATCAGGACTTTCGAAGAACTCGGAAAGGGGTGGTTCTTCTCGAGGGGTCTCTTGGAAATAAGGACTTAAGGGTTTAGGCGGGGTCTTCAAGAATCAGGATCCTCATCCCAGACCCCCGGGAGGATCTAGAAGGTAGATCCCTTCATTTGGGACCCTATACTACTAAGGTACTTTATAGGAAGGGATCTACTTTATTGGATCCTCCCGGAGGTCTGGGATTGTGTTTTAAGGCTAGTTCAGGGTCCTTACTATCAGGATCCCTTGATTCGGCGTGAAAGCTTCAATTTTCCTATTCTAGCCAGGAGGTCCACATGGCCAACACCTCTTAGTTCAGGAATCTGCCGTGCCTTTTGACTAGACTCCTCAAAAATGCATAAAAAGCAATTTCAAAAGAAGGCTCAAGTGGATTTAGATACCTAGACGGCACAGGAAGGGGTGGGGGAGTCGTTGAGCATGGGCGGGTCTGAGTAGGTGAGTTGCAGGGTTTAAATTTTAGGGCGCATGCCAGACCCTAAAGCAGCGCTGTTCCTTGCTACCCCAAACCCTAAACCGCTGCACTGAACCATGAGCCCCCGAGCGTTTATAAGGCTTTCGGGTTTAGGGTTACGGGTGTCGGGTTTGGGGTTTAGGGTTTCAGGGTCTTTCGCTTTAGCGCCTTTTGGGTTTTAGGGTTTGTAGGGCTCAGGGTTTAGAAGGTCTTCGGGTTCTGGGATTAGAGCTTCTAAGGGTTCATGCAGCCAATTATATATTAATATTTTCGGCTCCTGGGACCCAAAATACCCTACAGCGAACTCCAGAAAGTTGGAATATGGTTTCAGGGTAGGATACACTATAATTTACCATAAAGGGTTTAGGATAATCACATTCCAACTTTCTGGCTTTTACTTCAAGGGTTCATGCAGCCAATAATTCATAGGATCTTCGGCTCTTGACACCCAAAATACCCTACTAGTGGACGCTTGAAGCCTTTGCGCAATGTAAGGGCGAGAACAATCCGATTTAGCATTCCGGGGTTTATATAGTCTAAAGATAGTCGGGAACAGGATTTTGAGCCCGATATACTATAACTATAATACGGAACCCCGAAAACAGTATAGGAAATTATTCAGGCCCCTAACAAAGAGCCCTACTATAGATGCCTTATAGACCCCTTCAAGGAGCCCTTTAAAGGAACCCTAAGGAATAGTATAGGTAGCTATAGAAGCCTCTATATTGCACCCCGGAAAACTTCAACCGAGACCCCTGAGCCCCTGCAGTAAATTACGGATTCCTTTCAGGGGTCTGGTACAGTTAGGGTTTAGGGTTTGGGGTTTAGGGAAGTTAGGGTTTAGGGTTTAGGGAAGTTAGGGTTTAGGGTTTGGGGTTTGGGGTTTAGGGTTTCTATTAGGGCTCTTTGAAGGGGCTTCGGGATTTGGTTTAGGGGCCTTGGTAAATTGCTAGAAGAAGATGTTTGGCTACACCGTGGTATACTCAAAAAGAAACTATGAGACACGACTGCTAATACATTCCGACCCCTGGCACTAGATATTCCGAGCCCTATGTTCAGTAGGGTTTAGGGTTTGGGGGTCTAGGGTGCAGGGGTTGAGTGGTTCAAGCTTTATGGCTTTTCACTGTACTAAGCCATTCAGTACCCTTAACCCTACACTGGCGACACCTAAACCCCAACAGGAGAAAGGACATTGTGGAGGCCTGCGTTTTGTGGGTTTTTCCAACGTCGACGTTCCCGACAAGATGTATGATCGCATACGAAAACCCAAAACCCCTAAAGCCCTAAACTCTGAGCCCCGATCCCTAAACTCTATTCACCTCAACCCTAAACCCCAAGCACCTAAAGCCATACACTCTGAACCCCTATCAGGAATGCGAAACTTGGAGCCCGGGCGGAAAGCCGACTCAGCGACCGACGGAGGCATATCCTGGAGGCGCTTGGTCGGGGTCCCCAAACCCTACTTGGAGGGGCAGGGCCTTGTTAAAAGGATCTATAGGGTTCCTTAAAGGGATCTATGGGGTTTAGGGTTTAGGGTCTACTTGGCGGGGCAGGGGACTTAGTAAGTAGGGTATAAGTAGAGTTATAAATACCTGGATGGAGTTACCCCAACTATAACCCTACTTATAGACGACTTACTAAGTCCCCTCCGCCCCTCCAACCTCCCCAGTTGCCCAGCTTCTTGTGCACAGACCTAAAACTTAAGCCAGGAAGACTTGAGCGGTACACACCCCTAGCAGCCTGCATGCAGAACCCTACTATAGATCCCTTCTAGAACCCTTTAAGGAACCCGTCAAAGGAACCCCGAAGGAATAGTATAGGCAATCAGTAAGGCCCCTATAATAGCTGCCTGCAGCTCAGCAAAGAGGCAGAAGAAGCCTGCAGCCAAGGGGTTTTCGAAGATCTTTTGGTTAAGGCTTTTAGGGAGGAGGAGGAGGAGGAGGAGGAGGAGGAGGGAGGAGGAGGAGGGAGGAGGAGGAGGAGGAGGAGGAGGAGGAGGAGGGAGGAGGAGGAGGAGGAGAGGAGAGCAGCCAAGGGGTTTTCGAAGATGAGGCTTCCCGGCTTTCGAAGGTCTTAAAGGTTTGGGGTTCAGGATTTAGGGTTTACGGTTTAGGGTTCAGGATTTAGGGCTTAGGGTTTAGGATTGGGATTACAAGGAGGAGGAGAGGAGAGAAGGAAAACTGTTCGCGTAGTAGGGAGGGTGCAGATAAGACTTTGCATGAAGATGGCGAAGACGAAACGCACCGACGAAGAAGATAAAAGCAAATGGCGATGCTGATGACCGCAGCGATCATGGTGATGGTGGTAGTACTGATAACGAAGATGCTGATGATTCTATCCTGCCGATGACGATGATAATTGGAAATGTGCTTCACGATGGATGCTATCCACTGTTTGTCCACGACCACTGCTATCTGCATCGTGGCTTCTGTGGTTATTGTTACGACTACTCTTCTGTGCGTGGACTATCCACGAGTGGCCAGACCGCATGAGCCAAAACAGTACTTCTACAAAAGAATATCACCGGTCCTTCCCAAGTGTCTTATGGCGTCCTATGGGCCCTAGCATTCCTGGCCATTGAACAGTACTTCAGCACTTAGAATCATAAAGATAATAGGGCTGATTGCATGGAGTTTTGCTATAACAAAATGCATAGGATCTCAAAGCAGCACTACAGGATGGGAGAATGGGCAACCGTATGGAAGCCAGACAACGATAGTTTCACGGGAGTCTAACTCACATTGGTCTTTGTCGCAATGGCCTGTGGACGGCCTAACTGGGAGGTGCCGGGCCCTGTTCATGAGTTTCCGTAGAGGTTCGAATGTCTGTGACATGCTCACGTCTGGAGCAAGCAACGAAGAACCGTCGGCATGTATATTAGAGGTGTGAGGTACGATTTAGCTGCGTGTTTTAAAGGAAGGGTTTGCGAGTTTAGAGTCGAGTTTAGAGTTTGCAGCAGAGACCAATACCCGGACATCACATATCTTCGTCGAAACATGATGATTAGGAAGCCCAAGCCCCTAAACCCTAAGCCCTAAAATCGAATCTAGGGAACATTTCTCGATTCGCGGCTGGTGGGCTATATGAAATCCTGCAAAGAGCCCTGTAAGTTCAAGTTTTAGGGTTTAGGGTTCCTAAACCCTGGACCGTAAACCATATACAGAACCCTTGAAGGAGCCCCTAAAGGAACCCTTCAAGGAACCTTTAAAGGAACCCGTAAAGCAACCCTTAAAGGAACCCTCAAAGGAGTGTGAAAGAAGCCCTCACACCTGGGGATCGAAATAGCCCAAAAGCCTCATACAGTATGGTCTTTGGGCCCAACAGCCTTAATAGATGGGTGGTTGTCAAAATTAGTCCCTTTTTGGGTACCTTAAATAATAGGTGCCTTATTATAATAGGGAGCCAAAAAGGGACCCTAATTTTGACAACCACCCATATGAGTCATTAGATCCCCAGGGCTAAAAGAACCCCGGACACCCTGAAGGAGCGCCTTTCTTGTCCAGCTCCTCATCCCCATTCTCAGTGGCCTTTTGGGGTGGACGATGGTGGACTTACTGCTTGGGATTTAGGGTTTAGGGCTTGGGATTTGGGCATCAAGGGCTTGGGATTTAGGGTTGAAGGCTTAGGTTTTAGGGTTTAGGCCTTTGGTTTGAGTGTTCAGGTTTTAGGTTTAGGGCTTACGTTTTAGGGCCTTGGTTTGAGTGTTTAGGGTGGCCACTAGCGGACGAGGGTTTACGGTGGGGGCCTTTAAGAATAGAACAGTTGTAGGGTATACCAAAAGCGCACATACAAGGACGAGAAGTCTAAACCCGGGCCTCTAAGCCTTCCTTATAAGCCCTAAACCTTAACCTAAGCCCTACCCCCTAAACCCTCTCCAGACCCTAAATCCTAAAGCTTAAACGCTCTTTAGGCCCTAAACCCTCGTAAAGGGAACTCCAGAAAGTTGGAATATGGTTTAAAGGTAGGATACCTTATAATTTACCATAATGGGCTTAGGATAATCATATTCCAACTTTCTGGCTTTTTCTCTAAGAGCTTCCTTGTTTCCGCAACTCTCAGATCGGACGGTTGCAGGGCTGAGTCTGCGTGGCGTACTTGGAGCTTCAGGGGTACCCAGAGAGCCCAATACCCCGTAATTCAGGAATAGGTCTTATAAATTTTATGGGGCTCCATTCCCTAATTAAGGGGTATGGGCTCTCTGGGTAGTTATAAATTGGGTTACAGGTCCCCTAATATGGGTTATAAATATACTTACCTTACTTATACCCCCACTTATACATACCCCTGAACCTCCAAGAGAGCCAAATACCCCTTAACTAAGGAATATTCCTTAAATCATATTAAGGATCCTACTATAATTCAAGGTATATTCCTTAATTCAGGGGTATATTGGAGTCCCCTAAACCCTAAACCCTGTATAGATCCCCTATAGATCCCTTAAAGGAACCCTATAGGTATTCGGAGTCGCTGGGCCCTGAACCTCCAAGTAAAGGGAACTCCAGAAAGTTGGAATATGGTTTCAGGGTAGGATCCGTTATAATTTACCATAAAGGGTTTAGGATAATCATATTCCAACTTTCTGGCTTTTACCTTAGGGGTTAGGCTCTCAAGACTCCGACGCAGCAAGGCACCCTAAAGCCCCCAGACCTTCCAAAATCCCTGGGTGAAGGAATATACGGGATCCTACTCCCATAAAAGGGTATATTCCCCGAGAGCCCAAAATCCCTTAATTAAGGAATATGGCTTAAATTATAGGGGGCTTCATATTATGATTTAAGCTATATTCCTTAATTGAGGGGTATTGGGCTCTCTGGGTTCCTCGATCAAGGGATATTGGAAGATCAAGGCAGCCCCGAGCCGAAACGAATCAAGGGCGTGAGTCAATTACCAAGTAATCAGCAATAACCTCCAATGTGGGAGTGGAGGGTTTAGGGTTTAGGGTTTAGGGTTTAGGGTGGATCCCTATGGTAGTCCCTTAAGGCCCACTATAGTAGTCCCAATAACCCATTTCCCAACTGCCTCAGGATCAAGGAACTTAGGAGGTGGGGCGACAACCGAGGCAACTGTAGTCATACCTTATAAACCCAAGCAGAGTACCTACGACCTTATCTGCTAAGTTCCCTGATCCTCCAAGCAGACCAGCACTCCCCATGCTTCAGCTACAAACCATGAAAGCCTGAACGCTGAGTGCTCAGACCCTAAAGACCTGTAGCCCCAAAATCACAAACGTAAACCCCTTCTAAACCCCAACCAAGAAACCCTAAACCCACCACCTTTCCTTAGGAATAGTACAGGATGTGTGTATACTTTGTATCGAAATCTTATGGTTGGCTTTGTTTCCCTGACGGTGCCTAGAAAGCCCTCCGAAACCTTGCAAATGTCCACAAAACCCTGGCAAAAGTCAATGCAGCCATGCCTGTCGTTAGAGAGCCACAATGTTAGACCCCACACCCTAAACCCTAAACCGTAATACCAAAAAGTCAGCAGCAAGGGGCGCGCCTCCAGAAACTTTTTTCGCAGGAACTGAATGTGGGAAGGCCCCCATCCTCGGTTACCACATCGCGGCCCGTTTAAAGGGCTCCTTAAATGGGATCTACAAGACTCTAAAAGGCTTCCGGATTCGTACACCATGTAGGGGTTCATAGAATAAAAGCTTTTAGAGTTTAGGGTTTGGAACTTACGGATTTCGTTTTCCGTGCTTGGAGATTAAGGCCTGTGGCTTAACGGTCCAGGGTTCAAGGGTCGAGGGGCTGAGGGTGTTCTCTGGCAGTCTTTGTACAAAGTCATTACATACTTCTGTCGGGCTTCTACTTGGAGGATCATGGGACTTAGTAAGTAAGGTTATAAGTACCTTAGTTGGGGTTATAAGTATAATTACCCTAATTATAACCCTAGATACTAAGTCCCATGATCCTTTAAGTAGGGTTTAGGGTCTAAGGGTCTGGTCATTAATATGCATATTAATATCCAAGGGTCAAAGGAGGGACCCGTAATAAGGACCCCTAGGCATGTACCCCAAAAATAGCTAATAAATACCCAGAAAAATAGCCCAGAATAGGGTAGGGGTCCCCATTAAGGGTCCCTCCTTTTCCTCGATAATAGTAGTATTACTATTACCATTATAGGAGCTCAGTCTAGTTTCTTGGCATTTGGCTTTCAGGTGCGGCCTAGACCATCAACTCTGGACACCACACTCCAGCGAATCACTTGTGGAGCAATTTAAACGTCTATGGAGCTGTACTGCTTTGCCAACCTGAGGTAGTCATAGCTGTGGCGTTTTCCACCGCTGTCACTGTCACTGTCACTGACGACTATTCCCTGGCCCACCAAGCGTTTCTGCGCAAAGACTTTGAATGTGGTTGAAGGAAAACTTGTCCACTCTGACGAGATCATGGTCGCACGAACTGGCGCATGCTCGTCTGTGTAACTCGCAACGGAATCACTTTCCTATCCTTCTAGAGCAAGTCATGCCAGGTCAGCATCCTGGAAGAAGCTTTCGAGTCACAATCTGTCCCTCCGGACAGAGTCCCTCGGAAGTTTTTGGCTTTCAAATGCATGCATTTCCCCTAGGCGGACTGAGTGCTTCATTGTTATTATTTTAAGCCACCCAATTCATCTCACTAACTAGGATACCCAGTAACCTAAGAATAAAAAGGCCTCTCTTTTTCGTATTGGGTAACTTTATAAGGAACCTAGGACTACAAAAAGGGAATAAGGGTGCTACTGGGCATCCTAGCATCTCACTAAAGACCAAGTTCCCTATGGCAGTTGGCGCATACTTGCTCCGGCCCGAAATGCTCACCCTGCTGTTACCCAAAAGAATCATCATGCCATGGGCTTAGAACTTAGCGCGCTGTCCTGAGAAATCGACAGCTTCATAGTCAACTAATACAGGGGCCTTAATACTTAGAAGGGTTCGGGGGTTTAGTATAGATTATTTAGGCCCCTATATTAGTCAACTAAACGTTGTGTTTCATGTTGGGATTGGGCATTCTGCGAAACTTCCGTCAGCTTCGTAGGCCCTACACCCTAGCGGGCATCGGACTGTCGGGTTTAGGGTTAGATCATATGGGTAGTTGTCAAAATTAGGGTCCCTTTGGGGTACCCTAAATATTAGGTGCCGTATTATAATAAGGACCCAAAAAGGGACCCTAATCTTAACAATCACCCATATGGTTTAGGGCTTGGGGCTTAGGCTTTTTTTAGCGCCTCTTTTCCAGCACGCAGCTGAAATCCCAGGTCGGGAAGGCAAAGGTGGCAATTTCACCACCACCAAAGACTTTCCTCACCACCATGTGTCCCGGAACTATTCCTCTGCCTCCTCTGCCCTGTCAGCGTTTAGGATGGCTTAGGGCTTAGGGTTTAGACTTTAGGCTTTGAGGGTTTGTAGAGTTCAGAACCCCACTACTAAACAGTCTCGTAGTAAGTAGCATGAGTTTGCTTCTTGAATGAAGGGATTTTGGAGCCCCTGGCGTAGCTTAGCCGTTGCCTGAGGCTGGGATCTGTTAGACCATAAACCTGCAGCCTTACAAAACCTCAAACCCTACACACCAAATCCCAACCCTAGTCCCAAAACCCCAAAAGCTTGTAAAGCGTATGGGGCCTCTTGCTAGAAAGCTATAGCAACAATGCTATAGACCCTGGTTTATCTAGCATCAGAATCCTAAGCCCTAGCCCCGTTTCAGAAGGATGTCCAAGCAAACACCCAGGCCCCAGACTGTCTAAGAGCAAGTTCATCGTGTCGAAGTACCAGTCGTCGCCATACCTCAGACTTTTTGAAGTTTAGGGGTTGGGGTAGGGCTTTCGGGTTTAGAGTTTTGCTTAGGGTCAGGAGTAAGAGAAGGCGCAGGCGCAGTCGGAGCAAGAGTAGGAGGAGTCGTGGTTGTAGCCGTAGTCGTGGTCGTAGTCGTCGTGTAGTAGTAGTTGTAGTAGTAGTAGTAGTAGCAATAGTAGTAGTAGTAGTAGTAGTAGTAGTAGTAGTAGTAGCAGCAGCAGTCGTCGTCGTCGTGACGGTTAGTAGTAGCAGTAGTAGTAGCAATAGTAGTAGCAGCAGCAGTAGCAGTAGCAGTAGCAGTAGCAGTGGCAGTGGCAGTGGCAGTGGCAGTGGCAGTGGCAGTGGCAGTAGCAGTAGCAGTAGCATAGCAGTAGCAGTAGCAGTAGCAGTAGCAGGAGCAGGAGCAGGAGCAGTAGTAGTAGTAGTAGTAGCAGCAGCAGCAGGAGTAGTAGTAGCAGTAGTAGTAGTAGTAGTAGTAGAAGTAGTAGTAGTAGTAGTAGTAGTAGTAGTAGTAGTAGTAGTAGTCTAGTAGTAGTAGTAGTAGTAGTAGTAGTAGTAGTAGTAGTAGTAGTAGTAGTAGTAGTAGTAGTACTAGTAGTAGTAGTAGTAGTAGTAGTAGTAGTAGTAGTAGTAGTAGTAGTAGTCGTAGTAGTAGTAGTAGTAGTAGTAGTAGTAGTAGTAGTAGTAGTAGTAGTAGTAGTAGTAGTAGTATGGTTGCGACCACAAGCACCGGTGCGTTTATTACGGTTTAGGGCCGGGTTCATACACCTTAACCCAAATGCGCAACCCTGAATCCCAAACGTCCTAAACCCGAACGAAACAGTCCCCTCACAACCCTATATGTCTCGAAGCACGTCCTTAGCAAAAACACAGAAGAATATCAAACACCGTTCAGAAAAAATATCATCACAACGAAACTTTGGACCCCGGACGTGTCCGATGACCGCGGAGCCAGGAAGGTCCGCAACCTGCTTGGGAGTCCGGTTTAGGGTGTAGGCTTGGAGGTTTAGAGCTGAAGGGTTAGGGTTCAGGGTTTAAGAACCCAAGACTTGCTAGGGATTTACAGGCCTCCTTTACGCTGGAAAGGATCCATAAGGGCTTAGGGTTGAAAGTCGAGGGTACCACGTTCAAGGTGTAGGGTTCTTCAGGGATTCTTCGCTGGTAGGGCTTGAGGAACATATTTTCGGGTCGTTTATGCAGATTCTGTAAAGTCTCTGTGAGACCACTGTGCCAACGCAGACTGAAACTTGCACACTGTCTGCCATGGTTCATGGTCAGCCTTGAGGGGACGAGATTGCTCAGGCAACCTCTGCACTTCTGAAGAACTGTCGGTCCCCACTTTAAGACCGTGCAACACTGCATGGACTTCGTGAATCAACGATGACCCCCCGAATGCCAAGTGCTGCTGGCTGAACCAGATGGGTGGTTGTTCAAATTAGAGTCCCTTTTTGGTTCCCTAACCTAATACGGCACCTATTATTTGGGCTACCCAAAAAGGGACCGTAATTTTGACAACTACCCACATGATGGTATTGGAGATTAGCGGGTCTATGCAGGGGGAAGGGGGTACACTGAATCCGACCTTAAGGTAATCAGACTTGAAAACCCTACTTCAAGGAACCCTTTCGGGAATCCTAGCCCTGCTTGCAACCTGACTGACCGACTTGTTCATTTAAGGTTTAGGGTATAGGGTTTAGGGTTTAAGGCTGAGGGTTAGGGGTGACATGGGGTTTAGCATGTAGGGGGCTTCATAATGAAGCCCTTACAACCGCACTGCCATTGTTTAAACCTTCCTGCAGCCCCTAAGATACCCCTACAGGAATACTGAAAGCCCTTATCAAGCCAAACTTCTAACACCACGATGAACCCAGAGACTCCAATATCCCTTAATTAAGGAAGATTCCTTAATTCATATTAGGGATCCTACTATAATTTAAGGAATATTCCTTAATTAAGGGATATTGGAGTCTCTGGGAAGCCCTAATAGAGACACGAAACCCTAAACCCTGAACCCTAAACCCTAAACCCTAAACCCTAAACCCTAAACCCTAAACCCTAAACCCTAAACCATGAATCTCCAACATAGAAGTCTTTATGATCAGTACTTCTTTTCCTTAGGATTTCTTGCTACAACTATACTAGACTATGCCCTAAGACCCAACTCATCCCTTAGAGAAGCCACTTAAGGGAATCCTTAGGGGGAGTCCTGTTCTGATTCTCCCTATAGTGAACCCCAGAAAGTTGGAACATGGATTTAGGAGGATCTGTGCTAGGATTCCCTATACTTTGCTTTAAGAGCATGAGGCTAGTGATGTTCCAACTTTCTGGCTTCTACTGTAAACCCTAAACCCCCTGTATTCGCCGCACAGCCTCGGAGTGCTCGTACATGTCCCCATTGCCTCCGCCTGGCTTCTTGTTGGGGTTTCGGGTTAGGGTTTAGGGTTTCGGGTTTAGGGTTTAGGGTTTAGGGTTTCGGCTTTGGAGTTTCGGATTTAGGGTTTAGGGTCCGGGCCTACGGTTTTTGGTTTTGGGTTTTGGGAGCTCTCCACGAAATCAAAGAGGATCCCTTTATAAGGTTCCTCAGAGGGCTCTGTCAGAGGGCCCCTTCAAACTAAGGTTCCCTTAAAGGCTTCCATAAGGATTACTCATAATTATAAGGGTTGATAGGTTGATATAGGGCCTTCCTAGGTTTTATTGTCGCTTTACAGGCACCGCACTGTGGCAGGAGCACGAGCAAGCACACAAACAAACAAACAAAACAACAAACAAACAAACAGACACACGCAGACAGAGATACACACAGACACACAGACAGGCACACACACAGACAGAGATACACACAGACACACAGACAGGCACACACAGACAGACACACACAGACAAACAGACAGACAGAAACACAAACAAACACACCAACAACATGAATGCAAAAGAAGATTGCAAAAAAGACCGACAACAAATAAATGAAAAAAATACCCCAATAGGTAGCTGAATGAGGAAATGCAAAGTGCAAACTTACAAGTAGATCAGTACATCAACAAATGAATACACACATTAAACATTCAAGGATAAGAAAAACAAAAACTACCCTAAACCCTTAACCCTAAACCCTCCCGGCCTGGGTCCGCTGTTTGGACTGCGGCAAGGCCGCTCGCCTGGGCCATAGCGAAATGCAAGCGCACGGATTGCCAAGGTACTCCAAAATATCATCTTCGTAACCAATACCAAGAGAGCCCAATACCCCTTAGCTAAGGAATATAGCTTAAATCATAATACGAAGCACTATATAATTTAAGCCATATTCCTTAATTAAGGGATATTGGGCTCTCCGGGTACCTCAACCTCCAAGAAGACCTCTAGCCCCACAGAAGCAAAACAAGTGTTCATAAGTTGACCACTATCTTGTAGCATTGCTTTCCAGTTCTATATAATGTCCGTACTTGAGGAACATAGCGGCAACACACCCTTTCTCACATAAACGACACTGCTATGCTGTAGGGTATTCTGATAAGCTCTGATGGCTTCTTTGTCGGGTTTATGTCTGCCCTATATCTCGAGCCCTGAAACCCTACACCCTCATCCTTAAACCCCAATCCCTAAACCAGCCCGAGGACCCGCAGGGTTTAGGATCGGAGTTAAGGTTGCTTTAAGGCCTATGGTCTCCCCACGCCCCACTGGCGCCGGCCAGACCCCTACCTTTTTGCGAGGGCCGCTAAATTAGTGTCGTTTAGGGTTTAGTTTAGGGTTTAAGGCTCAGGATGAAAACAATTCAGTCTGGGACGTACCAGAAAAGTGGGTTGTGTCAGGGTACTTACTCTGCTTTGGCCTTCGTGATAAGACTCCCCATTGCCCAAAAACTACAGAGATGTCCCATGAATCCATAAAGCATCTGTGAACATATATGCATGGATGCACAGATGGAACCCACGGATGATGCATGCATGCACAGATGGATGGACGGACCCACGGATGGACGGACGGACGGACGGATGGATGGATGTATGGATGCGTGGAGAATGTCATAACAGCATAACACTAAACTTCAAACAAGGTAGTACGCAGAGTAATCACAAACATAGTAATAGTCAACATCGTCATCATAGACACTGATGGCAAGAACAAACAAAACTGTACAGAACAATAGTCCTACATAGCAGATAAAGATTAGGCCTTGGGGCAATTATATTCTACTACATGTCTGCATGTTATATACAACAATCACTGAACGGCATGCATGGTATTCCACGAATGACAAACATGTATTAATATGCATCTACATAGATATATATATATATATATACATATATATATATACACAGATATGTACACATATATGATGCTACAGAATAATCATGACATATTTCGCGTTGGCATCAGCGACGTCTATAAACACGATGAGTATAATAATAAAAAGGACGGCCTATATATCAACAAATATGTCGGTCTCTATATAGACAGCAGGGTCCCCCAAAACAAAAGCATGCCAAGAAATGAGCCTTGAAATATATATATATATATATATATATGCAAGAAACCCCTGAATCAGAAGAGTTCACTAAAAAAGGATGGCTTATCAAAGATTTATGTCGGTGTGTGTCTGACATAGCAGATTGTGTCTACAGATATGTCGGTATCTATAGAAAGGGCCCCTACAAAAGCATGCCGGAACTGACCTGTTACAATCATATATGTATATGTGCGAAAGACCCCTCAACAAAAGGAGCTTACTAAAAAAATATGGCCTGTGAACGATGTATCTCGCTTTGTCCTTGACATATAGCAACTAATAGAGCAGGTGTGTCTACATATATGTTGGTACATCTAGAGAGTCTGCCTACAAAAGCATGCCGGAAATGACTTGTTACATACATATGTGGGAGTTTCCGAAAATAGGGAACCCTAATATAGTAGCCTAAATAATAGGATCCTTAATATAGGGACCCCAAAGTAAGGTACCCCTATTTTCCGGAAACTCCCATGTATGTGCGAGAGACCCCTGAACAAGAAGGGTTTACTAGAAAAGGATGGCTTATAAACGATTTATGTCGCTGTGTGTCTGATGTATGTACAGATATGTCGGTCTATAGAGAGGGTCCCTACAAAAGCATACGAAAAAATCACCTCTGAAATACATACATATTCGCCTCGGCCCCGGCCGAAGCGGTCAGAGGTTCCTATTCGGATTCCCTCTATTCCCCACCTCTTAATCCCCTCCCAGTGACTCCCCCCCCCCCCCCCCCCCCCCCCCCCCCCCCCCCCCCCTTGAGATGTAACCTGGACGTGTATCCCCTCGCTAGGCGTACAGGAACACAGGCACTCAGGTGTCTCTTTTGCTACAGGCGCACAGCTGTAGTCCACTGCACTAGAACCTTGAGCAACAGGCATGGATACATGCAAGTGATACGTGAAACAGACAGGCACCTGGATGTGTAACATTCAGTGTTTCAACCAGGCACAAATTTAAAACACGTAGAGCTGCATGGCCGTGGAGTCGGCATTCAACTAGCCTGTTATTGCTCTCGGTCGAATTAGCGGAGTATTGAGCTACATCTGCGACTTGAAGAGAATCTATACATCTCTCACCTGAAGACAGCTTCAATGAAAAGAGCAGAACACGCACGAAAACGCAAACGGATCTTCAACTGAAAACTTTTGCTTGAAAGTTGCCCACTTGTGTTCAGTTTCCTCTCCAGGCGGAAAGCTTACTGTCACATAAAAGATTGTAGAGCTTAGCTCCACTTGATGCCAGCATGACATCTTGCGACACGGCAAATATATAAGGGCATGAGAAGTATCTTATCCTGAGATAAGTATCTTCTTTCTGACAAGGTCTTTAAGGAAGTACCTCTTCATGAGAAAAGCATCTTCCTATGAAATGGCGAATGCTCAAACTGGATACCTTCTTATGAAAGAAGCATTCCGTGAAACACTCACTCCACTTCTTCCATCGGACCTTGGTTCATCACCCTCTGGTTGTACTGCTCCACCCTACGACGAGTACGAGGACTGTCATCAGGATGAGGCAAATGGTGGTGAGGGTAGTACCATCTCTCCAAATGCCAGTGAAAAAGCTGCAGGCGAAATGGGAACCACGGTCTATCACCAAAGGATGCTGGGCCAGGACCAACGTCTTCGTCAGGAACGTCAACGTCTGCGTCCTCGCCCTCATCTGAACCTAGTCAGTTTTTGCCCTTGGCCTTGCCTTTGGACTTGTCCTTGGTCTTGCCCTTGGACTTGCCCTTGTCGGCGTCCTTGCCTTTTCCTTTGGAGGACTTGCCTCCTTTCCTTTGCCACCAGGAGGTTGTGCGGGTTCTTGAGGACGTTGAGAACCAGAAGCTTTAGCACCAGAAGCTGCCTCTTCCTGAGAAGAGCTTGCTCCCTGTGGTGCGGCTGCAGGACCAGTAGAACCAGAACCACGCGCCTTGTTCAGCTTCTGTCTCTCTTTTCTTCTGTCCGCGGCTTCCTTCACGGTGTCGGGATTGCGGTTGAGCGCTCTCATCCTGCCTCCAGAGTACTGGTTCGCGTGAACCTCGATGAGGAGCGGAGTGTGAGCGTCATAGTCCCGATCGTTGAGAAGGTACGCGGCGCTGGTGGAGTTTAACAGCCACTCAGAGACATGGATGTCGAACTCAGTCTTTGAAGACGGAAACTCCGCCCATTGATCGTCCGACATGCTGTGTCCCCATTCCATGACTGTAGCCATAACAGGATCCAAACCAGGAAAAGTATTCCAGTCTGGTTGCTTAGCTTCCTTGTATGGCATTCCCAGCGTGTCCTCATACTGCTTCAGAAGCCACATGGCGTTTGCTGACACATGTCTCGCACGAGGCGAACAGAAGTGTGGGCACTTTGGGCTTTCTGACCAGGCCTCCAAGAAGTAGTCGAGAAGGCTTTGGTACATCCCGCCACGAATATCCATCGACTCCTGCTTTCTGCCGGTGGCCCGGTAGAGGGCCATGTTGGCGTCGCCACCGATGAGGTCGACTTGGTAGTGCAAGCAGTCGATGAACATGTTGCCCAACACTTCATGAGCCAACGCCACCTTGTCTGCCGCCGCGTCGTTGTGGAGGTGGAAGACACAAACTCTGAGCCGGTCGGATCCAGCTCGCTCCAAGACCTTGGTCAGTGACTCATCTGGAACATCACCACGACTGCCCTGGAGACCGGTCGGTAACGTCATGCCATACACGATTTCCGCGACCATATAGGTTATTGGAAGGGACTCGTGGGCATATCCACTGAGAGTGGAGCCGGCAAGACGGGTGATCGAAGATCCGACACCATTTGTACGACTTCCCACCATCAGGTCCTTGGACTCGTTACGCAGGAATTGCCACCCGCGTGACTTGAGGAAGGCCTCCTCGGAGTCATCGATTGTAGCCGCTTCGCAGAGCATAAACAAATGCGTCTTCGACTGTGCAATCGATTTTATCAAGGCTCCTTTAGATGGTGTAGCATCGTCCCAGTCAATGTGATTAGCAACGGAGCTAGGAGCGGAACGCTTTCTTCCCCTGCTCATGTTGCCGAGATTGAGGATGAGCGCGGCGTACTTGGTCTTGCTGGTGAAGATAGGGACATTGGAGTCCTCTGCCAGACCAAAACGATGAATATAAGGATTCGGCATCTTCTCAAGAGAGAGGTCCCCGATCTCCTCTTCATCGACTCCGGTGCTCAAGAAGTAGTGAAGCATAGCATTCAAGAGTTCTTCTCGAGTTGCCGGATTGCCGCTTGCATCCAAGGGACTTCAGCTTATCAAGAAGTGCTTCCATAACCTCCAGTGCTGATTCTCGGATGTCAGAGGCCTTGCCCATGAGCTTGTCGTCCAAGGTGCTACGAACGTCCCCAGAACGAAAAACAACGTCCTTTTTGTCGGGACGGCGCTCATAGATGGGATCCATCTTGTTGAGTTGGTTGAATAGATCCACCATAGAAAGAGAGTATTTCTGTCCCTTGTGGTTCGGAACATTTACCCTCCAACTCATATGCTGCACCTTGTAGGCGAGAACGGGCTCGTAATCAGGATCACGAAGTCCTGTATGATACAAGCCTGAATAGCCATATCCATGCAACTGCTTGCAGAGCAGCCGCATAGGGCTTTGTCGTTCGATTTCGGTGAGCTGATTAAGGAAATGTTTGAACTCTTCGAGATCAACGAGCTCGATCTTTTCCTTTGCCTTGCCCATCTTGTCGAACGCGTTCTCATTCTGGTCCTCTGCATCCTTCGCGGCCTGGTAGTACTCAGGATCCGGAACAGTCTTACATTTCCCCCAGATGCCTTGATCGTGAAGTTCACTTTCATCATCCTTCTCGGGAGAAATGTCTGGCATGGATTCCTCACCCTGTGGTGAGCCTTCCTCAGCCATTTCGATGTTCTCGGACTTACCTCCTTCCTGACCCATGTGCTCATCAGATTCGACCTTTACCTCGGATCCCTCTCCATGTGGAGAGCCTTCCTCAGCTTCGGTCTTCTGCTGTGTGACATCAGCCCCAGATACCTCTCCCTGTGGAGAGCCTTCCGGAACGTCTGTCTCCATTGGCTCGACTGTAGCCTCAGGTACCTCTCCCTGTGGAGAGCTTCCTGGAGCATCAGTCTCCATTGGCACATCGGTCGGCTCGGTCTTAACCGGATCAACCTTCTTGCCCTGTGGCAAGTCCGTGGATCCAGACGACGGTTCGGAGGTATCCATCTGAGTAGCCGCGGGAGGCTCCTCGATCTCCTCGATCTGTGGACATGGGAGTCGCTCGATGAACTCCTCGATCATAATGTCGTCATATGGTCGGGTGAGGAGCTCATTCAGCTCAGACTCCTTCTTCGCCTTCAAGTCTTCGTACGCCACCAAGTCAGCTTTTGCCTTGCGGGCGAAAGCTGATTTGAAATCGCGCTGGTCAGACTCAGCGAAGACTTTCTCCAGAACCGCCAGGAGGTAGCTGCCGTTGAACGGCTGCTTCAGGGTACTGTCGTAGAGACAATAGCCCTCAGGGGTTCGCACCGTGTATTTACGGCGAACCTCCAGATCACCGGCGTGGCGCTGGATGTAGGAGAAGAAGTCCACTCCATAAGCCTCATTGATGACGCGGACGAGCATCTGGAAATCCTCTCGCACATAGCCAACCTCTTCATACACATACCTTTCCCTGAGGAAAGCCTTGTGTGCGGCGAGCTTGCGAGAGTAGTCGGGATCCTCTGTCCTTGGCATCTTTGCACGAGAGTCATTGTCCCGAGGGCGATCGAATCCAATGTTACCCACGTTGGGCCTGAATTCGTTCGACGCGGCAACGGAGACATCGTCCAGCATCTGGGCAAGACCGCCAGGATGACGCTTAAAGTTCATCCAAGGTGACGTGTAACCGTTGGAGTAAACCTTCGGTTTCTTGTCCAGCTCCACGAGGTAGTTCCCCTGCAACTTCCCCATCTCGAAGGCCTTGAGGAAGAAGTGCAGGGAGTACCCCGAAAGAGGATGCTGCAACCACGATGCCCAGTCGTATTCACCACCCAAAGACTCTCTCATAGAAGTAGTCAAAGTGTGCCAGGGGGTGACCTGAACGAGGGCATCGCCATAGGTGCTAAGCATCGGCTGGCCAGAGGAGTCCACCATGTGCAACTTGCCGTGGGCGAAGAGATGCCATGGATTCGTCCTGGCCTTGCGGAGAACCTCGTTGAGCTCCTCCTGCTGCTGGGACTTATGCGCATCAATCTTGCCGTGGACGGTGTCCCCAGACTGATACGCATACTTGGTGTCTCCTTCGGAGGCTGTGGCTTGCCGCTCCCGCTCTGCCTTAAGCTCATTGTCACGAATAAGCTTCTGGAGAGCTGCCGCGTCCAATGTGGGTACCTTCTCCTGAGAGAAGCTTCCCGGTGACGCTTGGCCTGCATCCTGAGATGTCTTTGGCCGCTTCTTGGGAGCTGGCTTCGAAGGCATTGGATCCGAGCTGCTACCCGGTACCCCTCCCTGTGGAGGGCCTCCGGAAGCAGATGCGGAAGCAGACGCTGAGGTTCCCTCTTCCTGAGAAGAGCCTACCCCTGCGCTTTGCTGCTTCCTCTCGTGGCGAATGCCACCCGGATCTTGCTCGTGAGGAGGACGGTAGTGATGTGTGAGATACATCGCCGGAATGTCCTTGTACGAGAGCACCACGCCGTTGTCTGTAAGAAACAGATCGTGGCCGTGACTCAGGTAGCACTCGTAATCGAGCTTGGCGTAGAAGACGTAGGTACCGTACTTAATGACGGTCCCAGGCCCAGGAGAAATCACTCCACCCGCATAAACGAGGTGGATGGCCTTCCTGTGCCGCTGCCACGCCGCCTTCGTCGCCTCCAGCTTTAAGCCGTTTTCCCGGATGCTCTCGTAGTTGGAGTTATCCGAGGCGTGGAAAATCGTTCCAAGCTGGCGGCATCGCTCCAAGGTGAGCCTTTCCCCGAGAGCAACATCAGAGATCCGCTCGGGCATCCGTGAGTGACCCTGGACGGCGGAGACCCCGACATAGAAGTCGAAGTCAAAGAACCGCTCGAACTGCAGAGCCACCGGGGCCACCCAGATGTTGAAGCGACCCTTCGAGTTCGCCATCAAGAAGGCGAAGAACTTCTTGGGCTCCCACTCGAAAGGCCTGATGGGGTGCTGCATCATCGTCTCCAACGGGATCTCCATGTATCGACCCGGCGTGACCCTTGTGTCGTGCCTGGTCAATGATGAAAGCTGTTTGGATGTCTTCACCGCCCATCCACCGTGATTGTGGCGCATCTGGTGAATGTTGAAGATTTCACGATCGAGCCCGGTGAGCTCGTCGCCGGTCAGACATCCAAGAAAGCACCGGAGGAAGTCGAACTTCCACGTGAGGTGCCGCTGCAACACATGGGTCCCAGGGTGAGTTTCCTCGTACAGCAGGACGTGTGACAGAAAGGCCAACTGTCCTTCCAGAATGTTCACCGCGGCCATCTCCCCATGAGGGAAGTACGCCGTGGTGTCCTGCTGACGGAAAAACCGTGGAACACCTTCTGGGATGATCCTGAGGGAGGCCACCGGAGCACTCGCAGGATAGGCTCGACGATCCCTTGTAGGATAGCTGGCATTACCGTCGCCATCTCCAACTGTTCGGAGTACACGACGGTTTGCCCAGGACGCGCTCTGTTGGTACAAGGACAGGTCGGGGACACCAGTGCGGACGTCAATCTTGAAGTTGCATCCCGTTGCCGGTGTCCAGTAGACCTGGAATGGTGCCTCCTCATGAGAGGAGCGTCCAGTGTCCATCGAGGGTCCTGCCGCAGCCATGCTGGTAACAGAAGAAGAGGAAGTTGTGGGCTACTTTCTCACTTGAGTTTTGAACCAGCTGATTTGAGCAATGCAGGCACAAATTTAAAAAGAGACCAACAACTCTTCATGAAGCACATGCATTGAATTGCTCCGACAGCTCACACATGAAGCAGACATGACTCACAAACGCTCCTGCATGAACATGACATGTTGCACTGCACTCAAAACCGCGTACTCCTTACGGAGCCAGGCGTTCAAGAAGGCCTTGTGCTCAATCATGGAACGAAAAGGAGGATGTGAATCAATTTCCTTCAACCACCCAGTTTGAACAGAACTCAGGAGGTTTCTAGGATTAGCGCTTCGTTTCGTGAGACAGTCAGAAAGACAGTGTTCGGTTCGAACGTGAGAAAGATCAGCAATAGCACCTGAACAAGCTTCCTTTCTCAGCATTTGAATCATGTGAATGGTTTCCTGTTGTTCGGGTGAGTGAGTAGTAGAAGCGGTAGACACGAGATTGTTAGCATCGGTGCGAATGTGAATCTCGGCATCCAGACCACTAATGTCCTTCCACAAACCACGAAGCATTTGACAGGTACCAAAACACTTCATCAAGGCGTAAAGCTCAGCGACAGTGGTACTGAGGGTCGTTCTCTTAATCTTGGTTGATTCGAAGAAGACCAATGAGCCTCGGGTGTCTCTTCGATTCTTGACCCTTTCATCTGCGATGAAGATAGTCATCGCCCTCTGTGAGGACTTGTCGCTGTTGTTACGGAAAGCTGCGTCAGGAATTCCAAGAATCCTCGGTGATCCCTTCACTGGCCACACCCGCAACTCAACTTCCTCACTGCGTATCTGTCGACACAACTTGTTCAACTCCTTGCAGTGACCAATAGTCGGAGCAGCGGATGCTGATGCCAGACGAGAGAACTGGTAACATGCCTGAAATTGCGTCCTCGACTGAAGCCAGTTGATGCTACCAAGCAAAGAGCGATAGGAAGTGTGAAGAGATTTATCACACGCATCTGCATCCTTAAGATGCTTTGGTATGACAATCTCCTCAAGCTCTGAAACACACAGCTTTTGATCGATCGAGATATACTTCTTCTTCCCTTGTGCATCAAGAACCCAACGAACACGCTGTCCCGTGAACGTAAGGTCATTCTTGTCCTCATGGCCGACAGTGAAGTGTTCCTTGATCTTCTTTAGGAACCAAGTGAGGAACTCAGGGGTTCCACTTATGATGAGATCATCAACATGAAGACTCATCACTCCAACTGTCCTGCGACCTTTGCTGGGACTTCCATGCACAGGGTCAACAAAGTGTTCAAGAAGCTGATCAACCAACTCGGGGGAGAGCTCTGATAAGCTCTCGACCTTGTATGAAGCCTTCTCTGGAAGGAACAAGGAGACTAGGACCTCAGCTTCTTCTTCAAGGAAGCAGGTCTTATCGCCCTTGTCCAACCTCAGGTCATGGGCCCTTTCGACAATCCACCATGTTCCTTTACGGAGGATCATGGAAACTCGATAAGGGTAGTCCTTGACCTGATAGACAGGTGCAGGAGTACGAAGAGCCTTGGCCCTGTGAGAAACGAGAGCATGCCCGTTCTCATAAGGGAACCAACCTCTTTTCTTACAAGCAACACTGCCCAAGAATCCGAGAAGCTTATCATCAGTCACAGGCCTCCAAGCATAGTCAACCATCTTCTTGGTATCGGTGTTAAAGCACTGAGCGATATCGGGACATGAAAGATAGGATCTCTCCTCCGCACGGTCGGAGGAAGAACGGTTTCCTTCATCGTATGCGTAGCATGTCATGGCATGAAGGGCAACCTCCTTGAGGTAGGCAGGTTCCACCTCAAGAGAGGTGCTTCCTGCTTCAGGTTCCTCCTCCTGAGAGGAGCTTCCTGCCGCAAGGTGGCTCTTGCCCTTCTTGCCTTCTATGCCGTCGTATGCGACATAAGTGCATCGGTCAGCTCTGGTCGGTTCCATGCCTACAGACCTGAGGAATTTGTCCAAACGATTCCACCATCTTCTCGGTGCATCGTTCAGACCATAGACTGGTCTGAGACAAAGGCCAACCATCCAGGTAGGCAAACCGATGTCAGGAGGCAACTGAACCACAACCATGCGAGATGACAGATTGTAGTGTTCCCCCTGAAGGAAAGCGGTCTTAAGATCCAAATGAAAAAGATCCCAATAGTGATTGGCAGCGCACTGCGCAACCAAACGGAAACCATACCGAGTAGCCGTAGGGCTGTCCGTTTGTTGATCCCAGGCAAACTTGTCCTGAAACCCACGACAAACCCATCGGGCTTTGAACTTGGAAAAGTAACCGTTCTTGTCAACCTTCACAGTAAGGACCCAACGTCCGGTAAGAAAATTGACATCGTTTTTAAGCTTGCGACGGTCCGTCAGCCGAATTGCATCATTGTCCAAGTAACTCTTGAACTCCTCAAGTTTAGCCTTCCGAATTTCGGCGGCATACTTGCGCTGCATCTCCGGCGTGAGGGTACCTGCCTTGATTTTATCTTGTTTAGTCAACCATGACGCAAAACCATCACCATCCAACGGAACAAAGGACGGAACCTTGAAGTCCGACGGAAGGCGAATCAAAACGTCGTCGTCTCCAACAGCCAAAGCAAGCAAGCTTTCATCACGATAGTCAACCGTTGCATCCGAATCAGTATCCTCACCAGCTTCCGGCACCGGCGGTTCCGGGGTGGGTTCCGGGAGTGGGGTTTGCTGGATAGGAAATTCCCCCTCAGTCACCGGCAAACCAGGAACAGGAGCCGGATCAGAAGAAGAGGAAGCAGGCTCGTGAAAACCTGGAAAGTCACCCGACGGATCGGGATCCTTCTTTCCCGCAGATTGCCCAGGCAACAGCACAACCGGGGGTCCCACGACAGTACGTGACTTTGCCTTTGACACATCGTTAGGATGTGCGCCTCGCGCACGTGTCTGTGACACATTGCGAGGTGATGGCGGTCGCACACTCTGGGGCACCGGAAAGTGAGGATGCGGCGGAATTGGAACAGGAACAATAGGTGAAGGTGGTGCCGGCCACGGCATCGGTGGACTAAGAACCTGATCCGGGTTCGCAAACTGAGGCGGAGCCCCAGGAGAATCGGGAGGACCTCCAGGAGGAGGCGACTCCTCGTGAAACTCCATCGGAAGAGGAGGCTCTTCCGGTGACGGACCATAACCAGGTCCCGGTCCCTGAGGACCGCCTCCTGGCGGATGTCCATCACCGTCCGGATCGTGATCCAGGTCGGAATCATCATCTCCCCCTGGTACCGGTACATGAGTGCCGCCTCCAGGAGGTTGTGACGGAGGATCACCACCGACATGCAACTCAACAGGATTATCATCTAAATCCTGCTCTGGACGCTGTAGTGGCATTTCCTCATCGTCCACAGGCATATCACCCTGTGGATCATCATATCCTGGATAGTCCACATCGTCGTCTGTGGCTGGCGGTTGCGGTGCAACCGGGGCTGGCGCTGGCTGGTCCGTGAAGTCCAAGCCAACATCAGGCCCGCGTCTGGAACTGTTGTTCTGTGACTCGTTCCAGAACACTATCATGGACCAGTGCGTTGATTGCATATCCTTAAGGCAAGGAAGCAACTGTGCCATCGTCACGAAAAACACATGATTCATATCACCCTTCTGCCACAAAATGACAACAGCATCAGGATGACGATGAACCAAAGGGAGTGTTTTCCCTTGAGTCCCCCTGTAGACGTTACAGTACTCAAACTCCAGATACGGCAGAGTTAGCACGCGCACATTCTTAATCATCGGCCGCAAGGCGACCGCGTCAGACGATGTGGTCGTGTGAACTTCCAACTCAGTACCTGGAAGGAGACTGTCAACATATGACAGAGTCTGGACCAAAGACGATGTAACAAACCGCTGCGGCGCAACAAACCTCAGAGGTGTCGGAAGCTTCCCGTTGTCATTGTTTGAGAGTAATGAGTACTCTGCTTCTGACGGAAGAACCGGTAAAGCCTCTGAATTGCGGTCTGATCGCAAACACAACGCACACAGTGTTCCATCATCGAAATCCTCAAAGATATCTTCGAACAAGTAAGATTGTCGGAGATCTGATCGTTCATCACCCACAAGACACTGCGAAAGCAGCACAGCAAACCTTGGATCAAGTGCGTTAGCAGAGTCATAGCCTTCTTCCAACGACTCCAAACGGCCAAATGATCCATCAGGCAGATTAGTGAGAAAAGAAAGCTCACCATGCTGACGCTTACCGTGGTCATCTCCCCCTGAAGGAAGTACACCACGGTTCTTGAAAGTGTGGAATGAAAGTCCTCTCCTCCACTTCAGCGAGCGACTACTCTGCGAAAGCCAAAACCCACAATGAGAAGGATACATGATGGTCACGAAGTATCCATCACCCTTGTCATCTTGCCAACGGCAGACTTCGGCACAAAAGTGCCAGAAGGCATTGGTAGCCTTCCTGGTCCAACCGTCAGGGATGACAGGATGAATAAAAATGTGATTAGGCTCTGCCTTCAAGATCACTCGCCAAGCGGCCTCAATCGAAGATTGGATAGACTTGGCGTTCCATTCACCAAACAACACAGGTTCACTCGCATCAAGTCCAGAATGGACTGTGCACGCAGTAAGCCCGGTGAGGCGAGGTGTGATCTCAACGAAATCGCTCTTGCCTGAAGTGAGAGTGTGGTAACAGATCTCATGCTCATAGCAGAACCCAGAACCGGCACGATCAAGAATATCGTCGCCGATGCGGTCGAGTGCCTCTTCCTGAGAAGAGCGTCTCGGGACCTCATCTTTCTTCAGAGGAATGGCCACATCATGCCACGGATCTCCATCACGCCTGACCTTCGACTGATTAACCCGAAGAACGGCACGATGAACTTCAACCAACACCATGGCACCTTCCTGTGACACAACTATGCCTCTGACCCAGGTTCCTTCAGACTTCTTCTTCGACTCATCCTTATGCCAAACAAACACGCGGTCACCCTTCGAGTAAGGACCATCAGACGGCATGACTCTCCGTGCAAGGTCCTTCCGAAGGTCAAGTGATTGTCTAGCCTCTTGATGAGCCCGCATGGCAATCCTCTGGAGTTCCAGAGTGGTTCGATCCTCCTCGGCAGGTTCAGCAGAGAGCTGTTCAGGAGAACTGTTCTCGACATCAAACAAGTCTGGTGGCCGTCTTCCTGTAGCTATCTCCAAAGGAGAATAGCCTGAGACGGTAAGCTGGCAATTTCTTGCCCAAGCCACCTTCTTGACTGCTTGACGAACAGTCACCTTCTCTGCATAACCCTCATCAGCTAAGGCCTTGGCCATGATTGCCCAGGTGCGCTTGAAAAGACGCACTGCGGTCTCAGCTCGATTAGGCCAAGGAGTCCGTGGTCCACATGGATACGGAGTAATGCCATGGAACTTGTAGTAAGACATGAACTGCGGCGTGAAAAATGCTTGATCTCCTACGATTCCCTTAGGAACGCAGTTGTTCTCCTCTGTCCATTGTCTAAAAGCTCCCAGAGTCTCTGGCGCTTCCAGGCTTGTAAGAGCCGTAGCCCACAGAAGATTTGAAGCACCATCAATGATGACCAAAGCCAAGTAGGCTTTAGTACCGAACTTGATTTCTTCATGATCAACAAAAATGAGATCACCGAAGGATGATGCTCTTAACCCTGCGATTCTGGCTCGCGGAGGCGTAGGCACCGAGGTGCTGCAAACACGACAGCCTTTGACAATGCGGTCGTACTTGTCATAGATCTCTCCTGGCAGACCAAGCATGCTGGTCCTGCGTCGAAACTGAGCAGGACTCATGTGGTAATGCTTCACATGCAACTTGTAAAGCTCAACATCATTGTTCAGCTTTTCCAACATGCGCTGATACTGCGGAGAAGCCCTTGAGACCTCGTGGCCTGGCAACGGAAGCGCGATCCTCCTAGGTTCTAGCGACTGTGGCTCTGGGGCCTTCGGAGGACTCGGAGGAAGCAAATCTGCATCCCCCGGTTCGGAAGGTTCGTACTCTTGAAGATCCGGATCATCCTCAGGAGCAAGAGGAGGAGGAGCCGGTTCCTCGGGTGCCTTTCCCTGTGGAAAGCTTCCCTTGGCTCGAATCCTTCTCTTTGCCGGTGCCTTTCCCTGAGGAAAGCTTCCGGATGCTCCTGTGTTCTTCGAGCTGTCTTCAGGCTTACCTGCGCTAACCATGTCCTCTGGAGATCCTACCTTTCCACGGGTTGGATCCTTGGACTTGGCTGGCACCGAGGTTCTACTCTCGATGCCACCAGGCAGAATCTTGAAAATGGTCTTGCCTTTCCAAGAGTCAGTAGTTCTTGTTGAAGAAAGCTCAGAAGAACGCCAGTCATCTTCTTGAGTAACGCTCTTTCCCTTGGAGAACTCCATGATCGTCTTGCGCTTGGTGTCCAGATACTCCAACGGAATTGGCACATAACCCGCCTTGGGTTCGTACTTGACTCTTCTCATCTTCTTGTGGATGCGAATCATTTCCATGTCGGCTTCGTTGATCACCCATTCATCATCAGTCGCCAACACGAGATTGTCGGGTACCTGTTCATGAGAACAGCATCCCTCGGTCTTCTGATGGAAGCCGTACTCGTAGTGGGAGAAGTAGGTGAGGAAGCTCGACTTCTTATGCTTGCTGAAACGCACATTCCACATCAGCTGACTGAGTTCAAGAAGATCAAGTACCAAGTGTGAGCTGGGTGCAACCTTCAGCCTCACATCCTTGATTCCCAGCACAGGGCTGCTGAGCAAGGCCTTTTCCGGATGGAGCTCGAACTGGAAACGAAGATTGCGCATCTGAGGTAAGGACATGAGAATGGGAACATGCCCTTGTTCCACAATGTCGAACTCTGTGGATTGAACTGCAAAGTCCCGGTCGTACATGCAAATGACCAACTTCTGGTTGCATTTGGTAGACTCGGAATTGGCAAAGGTGAACTGAGAAGTGGTCTCAGCAATGGTGTACCATATGCCACAGTTCTGGTTCTTGTCACAGAACTCCATGAGGTCCTGTGCGGCCACTCTCGAAGCCATTGCTCTCGTGCATCCCAGGTCCAACACCATCGCGGTCGGCGTCAAGGGCTGAGAGATGAAGGCTTCCTCGATCTCATTGATCTTCTCTTCGGTGGCCATGAAAGAAAAGTTCGGAGTGTTGAGATGTTCAACGAAGAAGGTTGTGGCGGCTGTGGTGCCGCTCGGGGCAGCATCAGCAAGCTGGCTCTGTCCGTCTTTTCCGGACTTTCCATCTTTTCCATCCTTGCCAAACTTGCTCTTTCCTTTGCCCTTCTTTCCTTTCTTTCCTTTTCCTTTGGCTGCATAGGATTCCTCAGACTCGTACCAGGACCAGTCATCCCAGGACTGATCGCTCCACTGGTAATCTTGCCATTGTCCTTCTGCTTGCCATGCTTCTGATTCTTCGGCAAGATGTGACCTGCCTTTCTTCCTTTTGAAGAAGCGCCTTCCTTTGGATCCTTTGCCACCTTTTCCTTTGCCTTTACGGTGGCCCTTGAATCCGCGCCTCATCTTGCGGCCTTGGAAGCGCCGCTGGAACCATGAATAGTTCTCGTCGTCGTAGACCCAGAAGGCGTCCTCATCCGCTTCGAGGAAACCTTCGGTGCCATCTTCCTCGTCCTCGACCCAGTAGCCTTCATGATCGTTCAAATATCCTTCATCGATCACAAGGAAGGTCTTGCGGCCACCGTGGCCGGAAGGAGCGAGGAGTGGATTGTCGACGGTAGTCTTGGTCGTACAGAAGATCTCCAGGTAGACTTCGCGAAGCTCGGCCGTGTTGTAGTCAGCCAGGACTCGGTTCCGATGCGCCATCAGTGATGTCAACACCTGACGCTGATCCTGTGTCAGATCAGACAGGGACACAAAGATCAAAGCGACCAGGTTGGGCGTGATCGGAATGGTCCGAGCATGCTGCTCTCTGAGCCGTTCGTTGGCTCTCTCCATTGCCTGAGCTGGCGTAAGGTTTTCTTGTTCTTCTGGAGGAAGTCCTACTATGAAAGCTCTGACCTCTGCATTGTTCGGGTCCTCGATCGGCAGATAGGTATCGTTCCACGCTTCTTGCATTCTCTGAACAGAGAGTTGAAACCTGGTAATCCAACGAAGCATGTCTCCGTTCCCACGGTGCATGTTCATGAACTGCTGGAAGCGATAGAGAAAAACATTCGCTGCTCCCTTCACGAAAAGCGGCCGCAGGAAACTCTTGAAGTACTTCACTCCGTTGTTCGGGTCCTTCAGGCGATCTCTGTCGAGAAGCCTCTTGTGGATTGCTGCTTCACCTTCTAGCCGATTTCTCAAAGCTGGTCCACGCTTATCATTGTCTAGCTCAGTAATGTCACACCAGTCATCGATCGCATCTTCATAGGCAAACCAACTGCTTCTACCATCATAAGATGGAGGTACTTTGGTGGTCACCTGCTGGAAAGCTGAAAGACGGTGTAATTCATTGAGATGACGATGATTAGTCGCGAAAGATTCATTTCCGTGGAGGAGGTAGTCATCATCTCCTCCTTCATGCTCAAAGATAGTCGCAGAGTGGCTAGCCATTGCGCTGTTCTTGGATCGAGCCCCGGGAGAAACCTCTTCCGGTTATCTTCACCTGAGTGAAGTGTGCCGGAGAGACTCCGGTCACCTTCACCTGAGTGAAGCACACCGGGTATTCCGGTTGCCTCCACCTGTGTAGAGAGTACCGAACGGGTACCTCCACAAGTGTGAAGCTTCCCGTTTCCCGGGAGCTCCGCTACCACGTTGAGATGTAACCTGGACGTGTATCCCCTCGCTAGGCGTACAGGAACACAGGCACTCAGGTGTCTCTTTTGCTACAGGCGCACAGCTGTAGTCCACTGCACTAGAACCTTGAGCAACAGGCATGGATACATGCAAGTGATACGTGAAACAGACAGGCACCTGGATGTGTAACATTCAGTGTTTTCCCCCCCCCCTCCCCCCCCCCCCCTCCCCCCTTCCCTCCCGCCCCACTTGTTTCCTACAAGAGCTTGCTGCAGGTAGTAGCCACTCGCCGCATGCGCGTACAGCCGGGCCGAGGCGGACGACGCGCAGCGTTTCAAATTATATATATATATATATATGTGCGAGAGACCCCTGAACAAGAAGAGTGGACTAAAAAGAGATGGCTTATCAACGATTTATGTCCCCATGCACGTCTGCTCCATTCAACAGTGCCACCAACAAAAGCCTTAACATACCCACACACACACACACACACGCACACACACTCAATGCATGACACGCAGGAGCCGGAAGAAGCTTTCTTCGAGGGTGAGCTCGCTGGGGACGAAACTGTTTACGCCGAGGCGAACGGAGATGCGATGCCCAGTGCTGTCAAGCAATCGTGGCAGACCCGTTCCAAGGATGTTCTGTTCGTGAGCTTCTTCTTCTGAAAGATGACAGCCACGAACTGTGTGGTTGTCAAAATTAGGGTTCCTTTTTGGGTACGCTAAATAATGGGTGCCGTATTATAGTAAGGACCCAAAAAGGGACCCTAATTTTGACAACCACCCAACTCCATTTCGACCTCTGCAATCGTGGCGGTGACGACCAGGGCTTCTGATTCTTCTGAAAGATGACAGCCACGAACCCCATTTCGACCTTGGATTTAGGGTTTAGGGTTTCCTAGGTGGTCAACTTCGGGGCCGGCACTCAGCAAGCCTGTCATTCGGATCGCGAGCTTCTCGGCCTCGGTTTAGGGTTTAGGGTTTAGGGGTTTAGGGGTTTAGGGTTTAGGGTTTAAGGGTTTAGTAGAGGATTTAGAGTTTAGGGTTTAAGGGTTTAGGGGTTTAGGGTTTAGGGGTTTAGGGGTTTAGGGTTAGGGTTTAGGGCCTCGCTGGCCTTGTTGAGGATGTCTTTTGCAGACATTGCTCGTCTGATGTAAGGTTATAAGTTAAGAGGCCAACGAAAAACCAGGCCCTGGCAACCCATAGTAAGGAATATGGAACAAGGTTCCTTCGGCTGATGGACAAAATCCTGCATGACCCATAATAAGGAAGATACCATAGTTCCCATAGTTTAGAGCCCTTAGGGTCATACAGGATTTTGTCCATCAACAGTTACTTACTAAGGCCCATGATCCTCCAAGTAGTACTCTGGGCCCCCGGGCCATCCTCCCGCCTAATCCCTAAATCCCAAACCCTAAAGCCTAAACCCTAAAGCCTAAACCCTAAATACTTCACTGCGGTACCCCCAAAGTAGTATAGATTTAAGAACTTTGGGCCCCCGGGCCATCCTCCCACCGCCGAGGCTCCAATGGAAGCCCCGGGCAAGGCGCCCCCGCGCTTCGCGCGGCGACGCTGGGAAGCGAAGGAGCCGGCGGCGGGCAACGGGCGTTTTACGGTTCTTGGGTTTAGGGTTTTCCTTTAGCCGGAATAATTTACCTTTTTAGGGTTCCTTATTATGATTTCCTTATATAAGTCCTTAAACAGGTAGTTTATTCCGGCTTAAGGTAGGGTTTGGGGTTTAGGGTGTGAAAGTGGGCAATTTGCGGTTCTTACGGGGCTTTTTAAGGGTTTTATATACAGAATCTGTCACAAGCTAGGATGAGTCAGCACATGTGGGGTTTACGGCTTCCCAGGTGAAGGCGTTTTGAAAGACTTTAAGCTTTTGAAGAGATTCTAGGTTTTTGAAGTGTGTGGTTTTGCTTCATTTCCTTCTTTCGTGTGGTGCTTTTGCTGTTCAGGTTCAGGCCCATTCAAAGCTTTTTAACTCATGTGGGCGGGCTAGAAAGGGGAAACCGAGTGGCAAAGGAAGCCTAAAGCCTAAACCCTTAAAGAAACCCAAATCTAATCCCCTTATAAGTACCCTTAAAGGAACCCTAGTATAGTACCCTTATAGGTACCCTTAAAGGAACCCTAATATAGTACCCTTATAGGCACCCTTAAAGGAACCCCAAAATAGTTCCCTTATGGGTAAGTAACCCTATTGAAGCACCCTTACAGGGAGAGCGTCCTGCGAAAGAGAAGAGAAGGGAAGTCCCAAGGGAGACTTTGAAACCGTCTACCTGATTGAGGGATTACGGATTTAGGGTTTAGGGTTTAGGGTACTTTAGGGTTTTGGGGTCTAGCTTTTAAGGTTTTAGGGTATAGGGCTTAAGGTTTTAGGGCTTAGGATTTTAAGGTTTCGGGTTTAGGGTCTTGGGGTTTATAGTTTAAGGCAGCCTTCAGAAGCAAACCGCATTTCCCCTAGCACCCCCGTAGACACCTCAACCTCGAAATTACCACCTCTTTTGGAACTACCAAATCTCCATCATCTCTGCATGTTTAGGGTCTAGGGTTTGCCTTTAGGGTGCCCGTGAAACCGTACAGCCTAATGTCGAGCGATGAAATACCCCGGATTTGCAGGTAGCAAGCCCGAAACCCACGCACAAGACCTAAACCGCTAGACTATAGCTTGCGGCGCGTTACAGCTGTCAATCATCAAAACCATCGTCATCACCGTCATCACCGCACACATAGCGCGGATGATCGCCGTGACATAGGTCTGATAACTGATAGCACTAGTGACTAGTGATGACAACAGCCATGAGACGAACCCTACACACCTACTTTACGCCCCATAAACCCCGAAACACCGAAAGGCCCGAAAACCCCAAAGCCCCATGCACTGCAACCCTAAAGCATTGTTTTGACTGGCAGCTTTTGCTTTCCCTGTGCCTGCGAGCACTACGTCGAACTTCTTCGATCCCTTTGGGCGTAAATACAGGGACTTACCTCGACCCGTCTAAGGGCTCCATAAGGGGCTCTATCAGAGAGCTTCGGGTCTAAACCCTAAACCCTGAACCCTCTTTAGGGGTTTCGGGATTTAAGGTTTACATGGTGGCCCAGGAGGCTTAGTAAGTCGGTGATCGGTACGGCTATGATTGGGTAACTCCATTTAAGGTACTTCTAGCTCTACTTCTAGCCTACCTACTACAGTAGAAGCCGGAAAGTTGGAATATCATTATCCTAACCCCTTTAAGGTAAATTATAGGGGATCCTACTATTAATCCATATTCCAACTTTCTGGAGTTCCCCTTAAGTCCCTGGGCCTCTAAGTATTGTAGCCTTAATGGGAAATATCAGAGCCCTATGTGGGGGGTCCTGGTAGGGCTCGGGGTTTGGAATGGGGCTCTGGGGCTTAAGGTGTCTAAGGTTGAAGAGGTGGTTTTGGTGTTTGTTTTGGGCTTCGAGGATTTGAGCCTTCGTGCAAACATGATAATCATGAGCTCAAAGAAACAGACATAGGACTTGACATTAGGGCGTAAGCTTCCATGTGGCCTGAAACCGACTGACCCTAAACGCCAAAGCCTTAAACCCGGATTCCTTCTTGACTCTGGGGTCTACTTGGATGGCCAGGGGACTTAGTAAGTCGCTTGTAAGTAGGGTTATAGTTGGGGTAACTCCATTCACGGTACTTATAAACTTCTACATACAACCTACTTACAAAGTCCCCTGAGCCTCGAAGTATGAGCTCGGCTTCGAGCCGTAACAATGGCTCGCCAGGTTTGGGGGTCTAAGCTCATGGCGTGCGATTGAGTAACCCTACGCCCTCAACCCTAAATGCCTAAACTACGTTTAGGGCTCAGGGCTGAGGGGTTTAGGATTTACCTTAACGTAGCAGGGTTTAGAGGGTCTAAGTAGGGTTTATAGGGCTTAGGGTTTAGGGTTAGGGTTTAGGGTTAGGGTTTAGGGTTTATAGGGGCTTACTTCACTTTTTAGGCCCAAAGTTCTGAGGCACTCAAGACCCTCATGCAGTGGCAGGAGACATCACGGGGGCAGCCGATGGCGCCTTGGGAGGTCATTGCACCCAGATCTTCCAAAATCCCTTAAATAAGGAATATTCCTTGGATACTGCCCCCATACAGTAACAGTCTATAATAGGGCTACTGTTAAGGGCTTAATATAGCCATCTTATGAAGATTATCCAACTGTTACTGAGTGGGGGCACAATATTCCCTAAATTATAGTAGGATCCCTAAAATGGTTCATGGTATATTCCTTCATTAAGGGATTTTGGAAGGTCTGGGCAAGCTTGGCATTCAGGACGCCAGCTCCGGGATTCACGGTAAGGTAGGACCCTGGCCCGATAAACCCCAAAATACCAGGATACACATGACTAATCCAAAAAAATGAGGAACCAAGGTTTCTTAACCAGGTTCCTATATTATAAACCCTAAATCCTAAACCCTACACCTTAAAACCCTAAAACCCTAAACCCAAAAACCGCAAAACCCGAAAACCCTAAAACAAAACATCCTAATACCCGAAAATCCTACACCCTGAAACCCGAAAACGTCAGTGGTGTCTTCAAGCCCCGTACAGCGGCCTTGATCACTGGAATACGTGCTAATTTCAACAGGGTTTTTGGTTATATTTCTACTACAATTGCCATACGGGCATTGGCTATTACTTGGGCCGCTATATTTTCGGGTTTCATGAGGGTCTGACAGAACCTTAATAAATTGAGCATGGCTTGAAGGGGTAGATCAAAGTGTACGCATGTCGGCACCATCACGGCATTGTGCTACTAACTGTTTAGAGCTCTATATTAAACCGCCTAAGACCCGACAATCCTGGAAACACCTGAGATGAGAAGAGCATCATCCCACATACCCCCAACCCCCAAACCCTAGACCCCTAAACCCTCAACCCCAAACCCTAAAGATTGATTAGGTTTAAACCCCGGAAACCCCCAACCCGCTTCCCGAACCAAAATCTCGAAGAAATGAACACGTGAAACGAAAACCCACAAAAACCCTGAGCCTAAACTGTGCCCGAAACACCCTAAAACTCGTAAGCCGCAAGCCCAAAACCCTGAAGCTCGCAAGCTGTAGAACCTGGTTTTGCTTTGCAAAAGTGCTTCTAGCTCCGGGATCATGTTGTAGGGCTCCTTTGAGGGCTCGGCTTGAAATTAGCGCTCTAGAAGGGTGTGGGGCATACCCTCGCAGAACCATATGGGTGGCTGTCAAAACTATGGCCCCTTTTGGGTTACCCTAAATATTAGGTGCTGTATCATAATAATAAGGACCCAAAAAAGGACCCTAACATTGACAATCACCCATATGAAACCCTGTAAGGTTTAGGGTTTAGGGCATATACAGAAAAACCTCTAACACCCTTTTCAGAATCCGAAAAAAAAACGACCAAGAGCTTTGGAGAACCCTGAGCCCTTATGGAAACCTTATGCAACCCTATAACCCTAAACCCAAACCCTATAACCCTAAACCCTAAACCCTAAACCCTATAACCCTATAACCCTAAACCCTAAAACCTAAACCCTATAACCCTAAACCCTAAACCCTATAACCCTGAACCCTTACGCTCCCTACATTAAAGGCTTGAGCCCCAAAGCCCCCAAAAAACGCCCCCAGCCCTGCTGAGGACAACACGGCCGCCACCGAAGCCTAAAACGGAGAGTCGGGGGGAGCTTCATCTTTTGCTTTCAGGGTTGCTCTAAGGGTTCATCTGAAGGTTCCTGTCAGGGTTCTATAGATGGATCTATCTATGGTCTTCACAAGGTTTAGGAAGTTTAGGATGTAGGGACTTAAGGGTTCAGGGCTGGGGGTTTGAGACCTTCAGGGGTTTAGGGTCGAAGGTGCTATCGGTCCTTGCAAGGATTTGTGGGGCTTCAACAGGGCATGACAGGGCCGTGGTAAGGTTTCGCGAACTTGTGGACTTGAGGACTCTACTTGGAGGGGCAGGGGACTTAGTAGTAGGTTATAAGTAGAGTTATAAGCACCCTAAATGGAGTTACCCAAGTATAACCCTACTTATAAACGACTTACTAAGTCCCCTGCCCCTCCAAGTAGGGTTTAAGCCTAAGCTTTAGGGATGTCGGGTCGAGGCTTTCGAATTTTCGGTTGAGGGTTTGGGGGCTTTGGGATCACGGTTCAGGGTTTAGGGCTTAGGGCAAGGTCTTTAGGATCTAAGGTGTTGGGGGTTAAGGGCTGTGAAATGGCGAATTCCGGCTCAGGGTTAACCCCACCCGACACTAAACCCTAACCGGCCCTAACCTGAAGACCGAAACGTAACCTGAAAGGCCAAAACCTGACGACCTAAAACCATTGAATGCCTTAAGCCCTAAACCCTTGAGCACAAGGGCCCTAAACCTCAAACTCTACAGGACCCGGACCTAGACGATAAAATCCAAAGCCTTTAAACCCTCAACCAACGCCAAACCCATGAAGCGCTGAACCCTAAACACATAAGGTTCAATACTACAAACTCATAACCCCTAGCCCCCAATTCCTCCACAGCTTGGCCTCGGTTTGGAAGGCGCTAGGGTCCAAGCTCGCCAGCCCTGGCAGTTTAGGACTTACAGTGAACCCCAGAAAGTTGAACATGGACTTAGGATGATTCATGCTGGGATTCCCTATACTTTGCTATAAAGGCTAATGACGCCCCAACTTTCTGGCTTCTACTGTAGGGTGCAGGGCTTCGGGTTTAGGGGTTTAGGGTCTGCGCTTCAAGGGGTTTAGGGTTTAGGGTTACGGTCGCAGGCTGAGGTTCAGGGATTATAGCTTCGGGCTTACGATTGGGATTTGGGGCTTAAGGCATATGCAAATATCGAAATAACAGGGGTTTAGATTTCTTGTAGGTTTCATACTGGGTTCATTTAGGGCTTGAATGTGGGGATTCGGTGGGTTTGGGTTTTGGCAGTTTAGGATTTACGGTTTAGGGTTTGGGGTTCGCATTTAAGGTTTAGGGTTTGGGTTTTGGCAGTTTAGGATTTAGGATTTAGGATTTAGGATTTAGGGTTTAGGGTTTGGGGGTTCGGCAACTCAGGATTCAGGGCGTCGGAGTTAACTAGTTTCCATGCGGATAATCTTAAGAAGCTCCCGGGCTATTTTGCGGTCAGCGGTGTACCGGCTGAACAAAACCCAATGCGGCCATGCATGTGCGTGCATATACAGATATATATATATATATATGTATATATACATATGTGTGTACACATATGTTTTCACAGAAATATACGTTGATTTGTATACACAAAGTTATGTGTGTGTGTATAGATACATACATTCACAATTAGATATGTAATTCCTTTTGTGTTTTTTAATGTTCTTAGTTCTATTCATGTATGTGTCTCTATGCATTTCACTGTATGTCCCTGTTTCTACATATATGCATGTGTATACGTACATGTACTTCGATGGCTAGTTCTACGTCTCTGTCTGTTTCCATGTCTATCTGTAGTTTTTCCACACGAGTCTAGATTATCTTTGTCTTTATACCGCCATGTATACTCATACTTGTGGTCCGATTTAGACCTGTTGATATGTGTACATATATTGCTTACGCTCATGTTTTTGTTTGCATTTGCTTGTGTACTTGTCTGTGTACTCATACTTGTATGTTTGTATGTGGCGAAATGCATTTCCATGTATCTCTATACCCATTTATGTATATATACACACACTTACATACATGCATACCTACATGCATACAAATACACTTACGTACATACAAGCGTACATACAAGCGTACATACATACATGCATACATACATGCATACATACATGCATTCATTCTTTCCTTCCCTTTATTTCATGTCATTCGTGCATTCATTCATGTATTCATTCATATATGCGCGTGCGTGTATGCAGGAGTGTATCTCTCGAAGTTAGTTGATGTGTTATATATATATATATATATATATACGATTATGCATCATACATATTCACACATAAAGATAAGTTACTGCTCCTACTTTACGGTTGGTGTCGTGTGTTGGGTTTGGGTTTAGTTTAAGCTTTGGTAGGGAATTGAACCGCTGAATTCGGGCGTGCTGGTAGACTCAATTTACCTAACAAACCTACCTACTATCCTCCATACCCGTGTTGCTGTTGTGAGCCCAGGACCCGTATGCAAGGTGCCTACTATGATCCGAAACAGCCCTACGTGCTAGGCCTAATGCACCCAAGACTACGAACAAAAAATTGGAACCTTACTAGCCATGATGGTCTGATATAACGAAAAAGCCATGCAACCCTGACACAAGTCATCCGCACTGTTCAATCTACAATCGAACCAACCCGCCTCTGCTGACGACGACGGCTCCAGGTGGGACCTTGTGAGGGGGCCGAATATTCGTTAACCGAAACAAATTTGGAAGTTTAGGGATCTAGGGGTTTGGAGTGAGTTTAGGGGTTCGGGGGTTTACGGGTTCGGGGTTGGGGCTTGGGAATTTAGAAGTTAGGACTAAGGCTTATGCAATCTTCTGAAGCTCTACACTCCAACACATTGAACGCAAAAAAAAACCTGACAGAAAAAACGATACAATGATCTTTCTCTTACAGAAAGTAGGGGGCTGAGCAAAAGTAACGGATAGGTAAGGCTACTCATCCCCGCCCGTCAAGTACGTATCGCCTCGGCCATGGTTCGGGAGGCCGGCCTTGGTAAGAACGTCTTCGATAGCAAGGAACTCCCTGTCGTATCCACTACCAACACTGTGCATACTTAAAGAATCATGGGACTTAGTAACTAGGGCTATAATTAGGGTAACTATACTTATAACCCCAATTAAGGTACCTATAACCTTACTTACTAAGTCCCATGATCCTCCAAGTAGTGTAATCGACATCATGATCGAAGCGGTCCACGATGCTCGTGTACCCGTTCTTTTGGGCCATCTTGAGTTGCTGACGAGCTTTCTCAAGTGCCTCTGCATCCAAGGAAGTGGTACCCCTCGCCGTGGTGTGGTCCCGAGTCATCTCGTTGATAACTTCTTCGGGACTGAGCTGCGAGCGGGGTTTTCCAACGGATGCTGCCGCCGCCTCCTCTGCGAACCATCTTGCCGTGCGCACTTTCTTCCTGGCGCTCTGTTGTGAGGGCTCCAGCGCCACAAACCATGAACATTAGCGCTTCGTCAACCCAAACACATACGCAGCAACGTTGATACCAAGGCCGTAACGATTGAATTTAAGGCTTTGGGGCACATCGTACAATGCTAATACCACAGACCATGACGGAACACAACAGCTACTTATCCACGCTAGACCTTTAACCCTAAGCCGCCAAAACCCGTGAACCCGAATCTCCAAAGATTGTAGCCCTAAACTCAATACCATTACTACTTATGAAATCAGGCTTCTTCAAAACCAAGAATGCAATCGCGATCTTCCAAGCAAGCGGTACACACTCACAAGTCCAACGCCTGGGTTTCCCAACTCTGGTCCAGGAGATTTAGGGCACCTGTTTTTCGGTTTAGGGTTTCGGGTTCAGGGCTGGGGTTTTGGGCATTGTCTCGAAATCCCCGTATAGGATCCTACATCTGCACACATTTCGGACCCGCTATAGTTATTGGGTTTATCGATCCCCCACAACCCTAAACCCTAAACCCCTAATGCTGAGAGCAGGATGCTCTCGCCGATCAGATTATCGAATTGGGGTGGCAACCATGTGATTCAAACGCACGGCGCCTCACTCTTTTTACTCGCGGAAACACAAAGAACTGCATATGTCTCTGTAGTGCTCACAAAAGCTTTGCGCAAGTCTGCTTAGCGATGTGTACATTATTTGCTAAGCTGTGTCCTTGCGAGCTGAGCAAATCACGACGTGACTCAAGGGGTACTTCGTAGCCCTTCCCTTAAGCCGCGGCACCGAACATTGACAACGCATTCAAGCGCTCCAGCTCTACAGCTCCTGGGCACAGACGACATGTGTACTCATCTGCACTCCTCCTCTGGGGCTCCGGGAGGGGCCACAGCACCATCATCTCTGTTTCCAGGAAGCAATGGTTCTCGAAGCGCTTTGCGTGTCAGCCAGGTTGGCCCACACAAGTGTCACTTTGCCGCTTAGATCCCTGTGTCTCCATAAGTATAAAAGGAATCTCAGCTGTTTGACAGTTGGTGACCTCCTAGCAATGACCTTGTTCGCAAGGACACGTCCCAGCCTGGTGGCCAGATCATCCTTAAGACCACTCACTTGGTATCCCTCGCATCGAAGGCCCTCCTTTAAGTGATCGCAGCTCATCAGCATAAGAACATCATGACTAACCCTTTGAACTTCTTCCTCAGGTTCCTCACCTTGACTTGTAGTAGATGGTGAGGACATTGGTGTAGTGGTCCTGAGTCTAATCGGGGTCAGCTCTCGCGCCGTGAGCTCTTGCATAGGCTGTGAGGGTCGCGCCGGCAGGGGTGATGTACTCTGTCTCGTCGAGCTTCTCGAAGGAGTCTCATCAATGCGGGTTATTCCCCCATTTCCCCTGGCCGTGTTCTCCTCTGAGAACTTCGCTAGCTCCCGCTCAATCGCCAGAGTAGTTGCTTCACGCAATCGCTGAAGCCTCTTGATCTTCCTCTTCGAGGCTCCCGGTGTCCACTCGCGATAAAGCTCCAGAACGCCCCACTTGATGGCCTCCCAGAGCACCAATCCACCCAGCAGCATCAGCAACATCATGAGGATTCCGGCCATATCCCAGTCAACCTTGATGCTCGGCTCTCGCCTTGATTCCTCTGCTTCAACTGCCAACATCATGATGCAACAGATTGTTGCCACCAGCACTCGTGTAGCCAATGACGAGGTCGATGTAGTAACTCTCACCCTCCGCGTCGTCTGCACGCCCCATAGATCCAGTAGGGCCACAATCCTTTGGCCACTAAGCGCTTTGGTGAGTAGGTCCGCTGGCTGAGTAACTCCTGGCTGGTGACGAGGGATGATATCTCCCTTGGAGACCATCTCCTGAAGCCAAGCTGCTTTCAGCCTTAAGTGACGGGTGCGCCATGACCCTGTTCCCGATCCAATCGCCAAAGCACTCGTGCTGTCACTGGCGATCACCTTTGGTCCCGGCTCCACGTCTAGATCAAGTAAGAGGGCCTCCAACCCGATCATCCCGATGGCGCCGTCCAGGATCGCTTGCAATTCGCTCTCCGCCGTACTCAGTGCGACCATCGATTGGCGACCACTTCTCCATCCAACCGGTGTTCCTGACCAACACACCAGCCATCCAGTGTGTGACCTGGAACTCGTTGGAGCAAAGGCCGCATCCGGATAGAGGATCAGGTCTGTCCCATCATTGGCAATCATCATGCGGTAGTCCCGGGTGCCCTGTAAATATCGCAGCACCTTTGCCCCTATCATGATACATCTCTCCGGTGCCTTCAGGGTAATAGACGCCATCAGTGAGCATGTAAAGGACAAATCCGGTCTCGATCGCTGTGCCAGCCACATGAGCTCTCCTGTAATCCTCTGGCTCTCGGTGACTGCCTCTGGCGTCGCCGGCAAATCATCCTCCAAGGAATCGAACGACGCTTGGTCCTTTGATAGGGGAATCTTGTCCTTTGCATCTGGCGGGACACCATGAGCTCGTAGAACTTCTTCAATGTACCCCTTTTGGTTCACATAGATGATCCCCGTCTGCTCCTCAAGCTCCAGTTCCATTCCCAGAAAACGTAGTGGATTTTCCGCCGTCAATATCGCCAGCTCGGACGTACTCCAAACTCCTTGAATCGTGCGTGCGATCCCCCGAATTGTGGCAATCTCCCCAAGCAGCAAAATATCGTCTACATAAATGATGATCAATGCAATGATCATGCCTGCTTGGTTCTTTAACACCCACCACGCCGTTATTGTCCTACCTTGACGTAGATGAAGCTGTCCTGGGAAGACCATTTGTCGTAGGACTCTGTCGCGGTGGGCCGACCAAAGGGCCGGTGCCTGGCGAAGGCCGTAAAGGGCCCGAATCAAACCCCACAGCTCGCCCACACTTATCAGAGACAGCTTCTCCAACACACGCGGTGGTGCCACAATGATAGTGGGGTCTCCTGCTGTAGGATCCAACGGGGTGCGAAGAAAGGCTTGCATGATATCAATCAAGCCCACGACCCACTTACGCTTTCGAGTCATTGTCAGACCAACCCTTACTGCTTCTGAAGGAGCAGTTTCGGAGTAAAGATCATCACCAGAACTTGAAGCAAAGTTCCCGCAAACCACCAGTCTCGCTTTACGCTTAATCCATGTTTCTGGTCGTTCTGGTAAAGGAGCATCCCCGGGCTTAACTGTGAAAACCATCTTTGTCGGAAGTCGTTGAGCACCAGGTCGTCGAAACCACTCTGATCTCTCCTCCGTCTGAGGCAACAAGCGCCTAATTGCAACGCTTACACCTTCTACCTCCTTGCGGATTGCAGGGGCCCACAGGTCCAGATGCTCATATACTTCCTTGGGGTCCACGGTATACGTCACCTCGAGGGGGCCCTTGAGATTGGCGATGATTTCCTCGATCCCTCTGGTGAAGCTTGCCTCTACCTTATGAAGGCCAAACTGAATCTCAGGATCAACAGGGACTTCTGAATCTCCTATCAAAACCTTGCCCTCGCCAACGTCGAGAAACATCTCCCAGTCCTCAACTTCAGAGTCCTCCACTTCGTCTACTGATTTCTCGCCGGACTCCTCCTGGGAAGGGGCATCAAGCTTCACTGCCTTCACCTCGGCGTCCGGCTCCTCCTGATTCAACAGAAAGTACTCCGGGTACTGGGAGATTGGTGGAACAAAGCCAAAGTCTTCGAGCTCCCTGATCATATCTCCAGTAACTTTTCCCAGTCCCTGCGGAGTGTAGGCTATAAGTACTATCCTACTTCCTTCCCACGGGAGAACCTCATGGAGCTTCCGAGGTGAGAAAACATTGCAATGACCTTCACGAAGCTGTAGCACTTGTCCATACCTAGGACGATCTTTTTCATCCCGACGCTCAACTACAACTCCAGTCACCTTGTCCCCCGCACCAAGCTCGATCCACAGCTCGCCTCCCTTCTTTGGGACCTTGATCGGCATCACGTAGTTTACTGCCTGGCAATCGTTGTTAAAGTCTTTGTGCATGCCCTTCGGATTGTCCCTTGCCACCATGATCGCAGTGAACGTTGCCTCCGGGTGGTCGTGGAGAATGATAGTCGACAAAACCTTCGCCAGCTCTGGGAACTCCTTGAAATTCTTCAACCAACCAACAGACCCTCCATGGCGAAAAACTCCAAACTTCATTTCATCGAAGAAGCCATGCTCGCTAAGTTCCTCGACTAACTTGATTGCATCAGGTTGACTCCAATCTTCAAGAAGTACCCTTGAGCGATCTCTGATGTACTCCACCAAGTCATCCGGCGACAATGACAAGGTCCTCAACTCAACGTTCTCCATAGGGGTCTTCTCAGGCAGTCTCCTCCTGGGCTTAGGTGGTTCGGGAGATGGTTGATCCCCATCTGGTCCCCCAGGATCTACAAGTCCCGATCTCACATGGAACGTGTGTAGGAACTTCTCTCCACGACCTTCGCCTCCAGGGACAAACACAACGTGACCCTTGTCGAGGATGTTGCTTAAGCCCACATATTGGCCCTTTATCCATCTGGTTTCAAAAGCTCTCTCACGCCGTCTAGGACCTGATGAATCAAAGGCCTTCTGCTTGAGGTAAACGGTTGCGCCGTATGGCGCCAGTAGTCGGCTCTGACCACCGAGCACCTTGGACCTCTGCATAGCCGCCGCGGCCTCTACCGCGGTTGTCCACAATCTCGTTGGCAATCTCGCTCCCAGAAGTAGTGTGCGCGCTTTGTCCTTGAGCCACCGTACGGCCGATTCGGCTGCACCATTTCCCTGTGGGATGCCGGGTTCCGAGAAAGTGGCTCGTATTCCTTGATCTCTCAACCACGAACGAGTACTATGGCAGTAAACTTCTCCCTTGTCCGAGTGAAGCCGACAAACAGGTAGTCCACGAGACTGCAGATAGAGAATGACATCCTGAATCGCACCCTTTACCATTCCAGAACCATTGGTGGGAACTGGCCTCGCAAAGAGAAGGTAGGTTGACTCTGGGGCCTCACAGTCCTGAATAACCGCTCTTGTCTGCGACTCCTGTGGATCTCTTCCATCTCCTTGACCTTGACCGACATCTTGCTCACCTGGCAACGAAGGTTCATACAGCGAATCTTCATAGTCCACCATCTCACGCTGCTGTCTTCTGGAACCACCTGATAAACCTTGTAGGACTTCCCGACCATCATCTTCCGAATCAGGTACCACCCCCGACGACAGCTGAAAATCATCCATCGGAAAAGACGACCCGTGCTGTTCTGGTGCAAACTCATCGGAGCTAAACGGATCCCCTCCATCGTGTGGTTGTGGTAGAGAAGGTTCTGCGATTTCCTGGTCAAGCTGAGGCTCTACTTGAACACCATCTTGTCGCTGTTGGTTGCCCCCTCCATCGTGTGGTTGTGGTAGAGAAGGTTCTGCGATTTCCTTGTCAAGCTGAGGCTCTACTTGAACACCATCTTGTCGCTGTTGCCATTCTTCACCCAACCCATGATCTTGTGGTGGTTCACGACCGGTGTAGCCCTTCACATACTCTTTCGGGAACGTGTACTTTGCCACCATCATGTAGCGCAATCCCTTTCCCATTGTCCCCTTTGAAGATACATCCAAGCCTGGCTTGACCGGTCCAGCAACGTCCACTGTCAACGTAAACATATCTGGATGTCGAACTCGAGCATGTCGTCGCCCTGTTCCCCGGCCCATTACACAGGTGAGGCAATCCTTCTGGTAGTCCAGGTGGTTGGACTGAACATGCCGTTTCCACTGCTCAGCACTCAATGCCCGCATACTGGGCGCCAACCTTGGGGAGTGACTCCAAAACCTCAAAGCGAGAACCATCGCGTTCACCAATCCAGGGCTCCAAACTCCCGTGGTATTGCTCATTGATCCGGAACTTTGACCTTCCTCCAATCCCAACTGGTCCAAGCCCATCATATAGTAGACGTTGGTCGCCAAAGTAGTTCGGATCGACTCGCCTCCCATTGCTCCTTGATCAAAGGTGATCTGGTTCATGCCCATCTCATTCTGGAACTCCTCCCACACAGCCAAATCCCAAACAGAGACGCCCGAACACACCTCCCTTGCCGGATGCTCCATCATGAACGCAACTGGGCGGCCACGGTTGCCGCCTGACACGCTGCTTTCCCGAGCCGCCGTGGCTGTTGCATATAACCACATCATACGAGCAATCAGCTTCAAGGCCTTGAGGTCACAGTCGCCTTGTTGTTCAGCTGGACCTGGATTTCCAAGTCCTCCTCGGCCTGGGGGTCCTGCAATAACTCCATCGACCTTTCCATTCACAGCTGCCCACATTAGCAACTTCCACACTGGGTCACTCATCAAATCGTGGGCCTTGCATCGCTGCAGATCAAGCTCTATCACTGCTGTAGACCCGCTGTCCAGTTGGAAGAACTGATAGTGACCTTCCCGGCCAGCACATAAGTGGATGATCCACCTCTTTGCTCCCCAGAGGTACCTTCTCTGCGCCCTGGTAAGGAAGCTCACATTCTTCATGATTCGCCACCCTTCTTCACGTAAGTTCGCTGGTAGTAGGCCGTCTCGGCATTCCCCAGGAAGATGCTGTAGAAACGTCGCGTCTCTCAAGGATCTAACTCCAGCGTCCATTGACCCGTCCTCGGTGTAGGCCCTGAGATTGTCCATCCAATGACGGTCCATTCTCATCGCCGCCATCTCGACTCGGTCCGCTGTGGTGGCGGTCTCATTCTCCAATCGCTCCCTTTTACGATCCTCGAGCCTCGAGATGAGGGACAACGCTTCCGCTTCACAAAGGTAAGGACACCCTCCGTGAGTAGCCAATGGAATCTCCTCGCCCTCGCAGTTTTTCAGGAGGCACCTACCTGGACCCCATTCCAAGGTGTAGCCCAGTGTTCGCACCAGCTCGCCCATGGAGACTATGGTGTTCCCGGCCTCAACATCAGCCGAGGAAGATCCCCTTGCAGTCCTCGGTGGCATCAAAAGGGTGCCTCCACTCGACAACCTCATTGTGAGCTGGTTCTTCCCAGCTAGCTGCACCACCACGTCCTCTGCGCCGTTCCATTCATCCAGGTGGTAAGCGTTGCGAAGGCTGTGAGTGGCCCCTGAGTCCAAAAGCGCTGAAGACGGTCGCCCCAAGGAGGAGATCTTGATATCTTTAACCACCAAAGTCCTCACCTCCGGCTTAACCTTCTCTGGACTACGATCTTCACGATTCTCGCTTCCCTGAGACTGAACGACCTGCTGAGCCGCTTGCATAAGTGCTTCCAGAGTCCATGGGGTTCCAGCCACCGTTGCCGTAGAGCTCAACATTGTGGAAGCCGGTGTGGAGCACGGTGTCATAGTAGAGACGGTGGGTGTCTCCGCCTCCATAGGTCGCTGCCCTTTTCCCGTAGGTGAACCCGCCGTAGAGGTACTTCTCGGTCCTCCTTTAAGAGGGCAGTCCTTCTGTCTGTGGCTCTCGGCCCCACATTGGAGACACTTACGATTCCGGGTCTCCCGGTCAAGAGAGGCCATTGAGTGCGAGTAGGTGCACCGCGACCCCCTTTTACATCCTGACGGCTTGAGGAAGTAGCGACATAAGTCAGTGGCAGCCCCGCCCTTGTCCTTGGCACTCTTTGGCGACGTCACCTTCTCGATGGCCCTAACACCAGGTTGTCCCTGAGCACCTGAGCTTGCTGCGGTAGCCATTGTTTCTAGCTCGGCTTGTAGGTGTCGTTGATACGCAGCTACCTGCTCTATGGAGGGCTGCGCGTCCAACCTCAACGAAGTCCTCAGCATGCTTGTCCGGAACGCAGCGTCAGGCGAGCCATTGATGTGCTTGGCAGACATTGCCATCAGGCCGCGCGCCAGAACGGAAGCGTCTGGCGGACTCATGTTGACCGCCTTGCATCTGGCCAGCCATCGTGGCCATGATCGGATCGCCTTCAAGGTGTCCTCCAAGCTCTCGGTGGCGGCGAAGTCCTGTGGGGCCTGCAGTCTTCTTAGAACATCATGTCGCTCTGCAGACCCTCCCGGTTGGAAAGTAGTGTGGAGCCTGAAAACCATGCAAACCGCATCCTGTGTCAGTCGCTGGGCAACCATATCTGAACGAAGCCCTTCCCCCATTGCTGTAAGGAGCATTGACGAGACCCTGGCATTCAGTCTTGTCCACCTTCCACCAACAAGCTCATCTGAACCCGCCGGTGTTATACTCAATCTCTCCAGCGGTGTCGCCGCCAGCCATTTTGCATACGTCCCTTCAACCTTTGCAACAACTTCTTTCCACCACTGACCGCTCAACTCCGAAACATCCGACAGGACCGAACCCGCAACTTCCATCCAATCCTGAAACTGAAGCGCAGCGTCACATCCTCCACGTGGATCTGGTAGCGGAGCCAATGACAAAGTCCCCGGTTTGACCTGTTCATGAGATTGCATCGGGGTTCCCCTTGCCATTGCTTGAGCTTGTAGTTCTTGAAGCTGCTGTATACTTTTGGTAAGCGCATCTATGACTGGTGACCCAGGAGGTTGCTGAGGAGGCTGAGGCGGAGGAGGTGATGTGCTTCTTCCACGATTGCCTAGCCACCCTCTTAGAAACCCATCTGCTGGTTGCTGCACAGGAGGTACTGGAGGTTGAGGTGCCGCTGGTGTAGTCATAGACCCCATCGAAGTCGTAGGATCCCCTTCTAATACTCCGGGGCCTGATGGAGCTGAAAGTAGATCTCCCCAAAGCCCTCTAGAACCTTCAGATAATCCCGGACCACCAAAGATAGGTACACTTCCAGCTGGGTCTCCCATTCTGGTTACCCGAGGTGCCGGAGCAGCTGTGGTTGGAGTCATGAAGGCATCCATCAGCTCCCGCGACAAAGTTCTGTCGACTGAAGCCGCTGGCCCTTCCTCCAGGATGAGAGGAGCGGCCTCTGGCAGTGCTGGTGCACCACGAGCTTCCGGTAACTCTGCCCTTCTCGCAAACTCTAGCTCCTGCCGTAGACGCTCGTTCTCCAGCTCTGCAACTTGAAGTCTACTAAGCATTCCCCCAAGCTGTCTTTGAACCTCCAGCTGAATCGCTTCTGCAGGTATTGACGACGAACTCGGAGTCGGAGGCCTTGGTGGCCTCTCCCTTCTCCCAGGTGACCTCAGCACGAAGCTCGGTCCTCCCGGTGGCGAAGAATGCTGTGACACCGTCCCCACCAAGGGGCTTGGTATCAAAGGGTCCCCCTGGGTTCCCAGACTGAGATAGGACCCAAGCCTCGACATCCAACGAGGCATCTCTACTTGGTTCAACCAGGTTGGTCCTGGCGGCGCCGACAACGTAGATCTCGGCGTCATAAAACCCACCTGCGATGGCGGCTGCGTCGTAGAGCCCCCACGTGCTATCCCGGAGGTCCTCGCCGGGTCTGCCTCACGAGTCGCCAGAAAAGCTTCTTGCCTGGCCCGCTCATGTCCAGATTCCCTCGTCAGATCTCCAGGGGACGTAGAGGCAACATCCCTCGACTGTCGCGTAGCAGAGGCGACCCCTTCTCTCATAGAGCTCGCTTCCTCATTGCCTTGTTCGCCCACAGCCCGAGAGCCGTCCCTCGCAGTTCCAGGTTCCTGTAACACTCCGGGCGGTTGATCGCCCCGGTCTTCATTAGTCAAAGGCCCTGTCCCATTTACCAACGGCAGCGTTGGTTGGGCGCTCATAACCTGCTGAGAGCAGGATGCTCTCGCCGATCAGATTATCGAATTGGGGTGGCAACCATGTGATTCAAACGCACGGCGCCTCACTCTTTTTACTCGCGGAAACACAAAGAACTGCATATGTCTCTGTAGTGCTCACAAAAGCTTTGCGCAAGTCTGCTTAGCGATGTGTACATTATTTGCTAAGCTGTGTCCTTGCGAGCTGAGCAAATCACGACGTGACTCAAGGGGTACTTCGTAGCCCTTCCCTTAAGCCGCGGCACCGAACATTGACAACGCATTCAAGCGCTCCAGCTCTACAGCTCCTGGGCACAGACGACATGTGTACTCATCTGCAAAACCCTAAACCCTGAACCCCTAAACCCTAAACCCTTAAACCCTAAACCCTTGCCTTGGCGACTCCCTCCACGAGCTTCTTCGCTCCGGAATCGGCCGCACCAGCAGCACAGTCCTTTCGGGCACAGGCGCTGTGAGATTTACGTGAAGACCCTAAGGGTGCAAAGGACCCAATATTTAGGGTTTCTAGAAGGGTTCCTTAAGGGATCTTTGGGGATTTGTAGGGTTCTACAGAATCTTAGGGTGGTTTTAAGGGTCCAAAGGACCCAAGAATTAGGTATTTCTTCGGAAAAATAGGGTTCCCTTTAGGGGGGTCTATATGGAGTACTATAAGGGCTATGATGGGGTTTTGTACAGCCCTAAGGGTCCAAAGGACCCAATAATTAGGCACTTAGGTTTCGGATAGTAGTTATGTAGGTTACTATTTTGGAGAGTACATGATAATTATATAGGAACTTGGACCCTTAGGAGGACTGAGAGCTTTTTTTCGAAGGCCTGCATAAGGGAATCGAAAAGGCTATGGGATGCTATGGGGAGGCTACGTAATTAAGGCTCGGAAGTTTATATAGGGTTCGGGGATGAAGGACTTAGTAGTGAATTATAGGCGATTCTTTGGGAGCCTAACCCAAGTCGCAATCCCTTTAAACAAAGCTTGAGTATATGCTTGTCGAGCATCGGCTTGCTGTTTTGCAAAGCCTGGTTGGCTTCCGAACACGTCGATGATTTTACCCGCTTCCATACTAGCTGGGCTCTCACCTTGTTCCGCCTCATCAGGGGGGATAACGCCTCCCGTGCGAGACCAAAGGGTGACGTCTCGTTGCGTGTCATTGATGAACAAAATGGTCGAACCAGGTACCGCCTCAGAGCATAGCAGACCATCGGACTCGGTAAGGAACAAGTCGCAGCCAGCCTCGAGGACCTCCCGGGTGTCGAAGACGATCTCAATTGGTGCACTTGCACGAAGTCCTGAGCGTACCTTCTGTTCTTCGAGCGGCAGCGGCGCAAAGTAACAATGCGCTTTTTCAGAACCTCCAAAGCCAGGCAACAAACGATCACATGAATCAGCAGCCTAATTGGCATTGTCCGCATTGTGACTACTATTACTTACTAACCCTAAACCCTGAACCCCAAGCCCTTCTTCTAGACTACGTACGTGAATCTCATGAAAGATCTGTGGGGCCTCCCAAGCCACCGTACAACACCCCGTGCAACCAACAAAAAACCTACTAAACTTCCTTGACAGAGTTTAGGGTCCAGGGACCCAAAGCCCCTAAACCCAGAAGACTCAAGACAAACCCCTATACCCGAAGCCCTCAGCCCTAAATCCTAACTCTAACCCCTAAACCCCAAGCCCGAAGTAAGCCACAAAAACCAAACCCTAACTCCTGAACCCGAAACCCAGAATCGCGACTTAAAGGAAATCTAGTCCTGAACCCTTAAACGCCAAAATTCTGGCTTGAGCGACACCTGGTCCTAAAGCCTACATCCTAAACCCTGCCGCCCGAAATCCTGAGCTAAGCTAGCTGTTGGTGTTTAAGGGTTTAGGAGAATTTCTAAACGGAACCCTAAACCCTAAACCCTGCAACCCTAAACCCTAAAACCCTAAACCCTGAACTCTAAACCCTAAACCCTAAACCCTAAACTCTAAACCCTAACCCTAAAACCCTAAACCCTAAACCCTAAAACCCTAAACCCTAAACCCCCCACCCCCACCCCCACGGAGCTCCGGCGAAGGCCCACAGTTCAGGTGGCACTTGGGCTCGGGACACTGCGCCGTGGGCTTGCACCTGAAGTACCCTATGCTTCCAAGGACCTTATAGTTAGGGCCCTAGACCCCTTAAGGACCCAATAGTAAGGTCCCTTATCTAACATAGGCCGGTTTAGGGTTTGGGGTTTAGGGTTTTAGGGTTTAGGGTTTAGGGTTGTAAAATAGGGTCCCCTATGTTCGGAAACTCCCATGTAACAAAGGGGCCTTAAGACTTAGAATCGGGTTTTGCGGTCCATTGTACCTGAAGTAATTATGTAACCTTTGGGCCTGAAGACTTAGAATAGGGTTTGGGGTCCATTATACCTCAAGTAAATATGTGACAGACTTAGAATCAGGTTTGGGGGCCCATTATACTATAACCATAGAGTTGCACCTGAAGTAATTATGTGGGAGTTTCCAAAAATAGGGGGTACCTTATTTTGCGGTCCTTATAGTAAGGGTCCTAGTATTTAGGGTACTGTATTAGGGTCCCCTATTTTCGGAAACTCCCATGTAACATAGGGGCCTTAAGACTTAGAATAGGGTTTGGGGTCCATTAGACTATAATGAGGAACCCCCATAATGGAGCCAAGCTACCCAAAGCCGATACTCAAAAACTAATTGCAACCCCAATTGTAAGAGTCTGATTATGAAAGCTTCCCACGTCCTTTGAGCAGAACCTAAACCCCGTACAGACCGGTCGAAAATCCGATTAAAAACACTCTCAAAGCCCATCATAACACTCTACAGAACAGTAATATCAAAATATAGATCATAACCCATCATAAAACCCTACAGAACAGTAGCAAACCCATACAGCAAAAATACGATAAAACATTGCCAAAGCCCATACAGTAAAGACTCTTCCGACTCCCTGCCTCCCAAAAAAACCTCTTTCTCCGTACCCGGAGCAAACTCGATTTGGGAGTTTCCGAAAATAGGGGACCCAATATAGCACCCTAAATAGTAGGCTCCTTATTATAAGGACCCCAAAAGAAGGTACCCCCAATTTTCGGAAACTCCCATTTGAAGGAATCGAAACGCATCAGCTCCAAACGCCGGGGCTCCTCTCAGCGTTCACTGTTCTTTTCAGGGCAGCGACCTCCCATACGGGCGTTAGGGTCAGAGACTTCCAAACCCATTCAATGAGCAAGAGACCTTAAACTCTACCCCTACATTCTGGCAAGCTCGTCGAACCGCAGCTTTCTAAAATTTAATCGGGATCCTCCCATGATTCAAAACGTATGCTCCTTAACTAAAGCATTTCGGAATGTCTGGATACACCCTTTTTCAACCCCCTATAGAACCCTCCAGGACCCTTTAAAGGAGACCCCATTATTGAACCCTGTAGTTCCCTTTAAAGGAACCCTACGGCCCCTCATATTACATCCTCATAATAGCCCTTATAGTAGGCCTTGTAGACCCCTTTAAAGGAACCCTAAACCCTAATTATGAAGGCCCCTACCCCCCTTTTCTACCTTTCTCAGATCCCACAACCGGGCTCGCGGCTTCCAATCACAGACCGGGTCTGCGCAGGTCGTCTTGCAATCCTGGCCGCTGGGTTTGGGTGCTTAGGGTTTCGGGGCGCGGAGATTTAGGAGTTTAGAGGTTTAGGGTTTAGGGGTTTAGGGCATTACAGGTTTAGGGGTCTAGGGTTTAGGGTGTAGGGTTTAGGGGGCAATGCAGAGGTCCAAGTCCAAGTAATTGGGCAACTAGGCCCACGAAATATGACGGTGAGCGTAAAGTTCGTTCAAACCTCAACTGTAGTTTCTCAACGAACCGTTTGAAACGAACACGTCTCGAAGACCAAAAGCAAGCAACCAAGCAAGCCAGACAACAGTCTCGCCACAGAAGCAAGTGAAATCAACCATATCCGTGAGCTAAGGAATAGCACGGTGTAGGGTTTAGGGTTTAGGGTTTCGGAATAGACCGCAGATTTTTATAGTGATCCTCAATATGATTTAAGGCTTATGCCTCAACTAATGGAGGGCTTTTGGAAGATCTCGGCCCTAAACCCTAAAAGCCCCCCAAGCCAACGGGAAACCTGCTCGCACTGCACTCGGCAGACCGGCTCGCCACAGACCTCGGCCAAGACAAAAGTCGGCTTAGGGTTTACCTTAACCCTGAAGAACCCACCTTTTTAGGGTTCCATATTATGATTTCCTTTTTTTACTCCTTAGAAAAGGTAGGTTATTCCGGGTTAAGGTAGGCTTTGGGGTTTGGGGTTTAGGGTCGGCTTCATAAAAAGCGAACAGTGGCAATACAAAGGAGCTATGAACAGAACATCAGACGGTCGCTTCATAACAAATACAGTAATGATATGTGAAAATCTGACTGCGTGCTGTTTGTGTCGAACGTGTTTTGGAATCGTTGCAGGTTCTTTGTGCACGATAGCGTTCATAAGATGACGACGGGATTGCAGCATGGGATCTGCAAGTTTGTAAGAGGGCTTATGAGGAACCTAATATAGGGGCCTTAACAATTAGAACGGGGTTTTGGCGTAACTACAATATGGAACCCCCAAAATAATCTATGTAACATTTTCAGGCCATATACTAAATCAGTAGCCCTTATAGACCCCTTTTAAGGAACCCTACCCCAATTATTAAGGCCTGTAATATAGACCCTAATGTTGAACCCTTATGGTAACCGCATAGTAACCCTTACAGACCCCTTTGTTAACTCGGGTCCCCTCGCCGTCTTGCAGGCGCCACAGTTTTTGCCGCCTTCGCACTGCTTCTCCGGACCTTGTTGTTGGAGGTGTGTTTGGGGGATCTTTGGGGGGAGGTGTACAGGGATTAGGGTTTAGGGTTTAGGGGATTTTTGGGGGGAGGAGGAAGGTATAAGGAGGTGTGTTTGGGGGGCATCTCTAGGGGGAGGTGTAAAGGGAGTAGGGTTTAGGGTTTAGTTTGGGCGAGGGAGAAGGTGTAAAGGGATTAGGGTAATATCGTTGCCTTCAACAAAAATTGCGTGGATTTAAGAGAACTTGAACGACCAGGGGCCTACCCTTAACCCTTTAACCCCTGAATCCTAAACCCCTAAGCCCCTAAACCCTAAACCTTTGTTTGTAAGGCTAGAAGCCGGGATTAGGGTTGTTTGGGGCATGCTTCAGGACCTCTTTCGATGAAGAAAGAAGGGTACAATGGGGCCCGCGATTCGAAGGGGCTGTCGGGGTGGATAATAGTATCATACTATATTTGTGCAGTGAAAATCAGCGGATCACTTACTTGATTATTTAGACCTCAACAGCACACGGCTTGACGCCTGTGGCCGTTCTGACTGTGGTAGGTAGATCACAGTAGGGCTTCGGGTTTTGGAGCTGGGTTTAATCTGATTTGGGGTGCTTTGGGTTTGCGACTGTGCAGGTAACAACATCGGTAGAAGGCATCGCCGTTTAGAATTAAATGCCCGAAGCCCTAGGCTATGTCAGCCTCAAACCCTAAACACAACATGAACCCTAAACCGCAAATCCTGACCGGGTTTTTTGGATTGCGCGCGGTGAGTTTGTAGGGTTTTCGTTCGTCGAAAATGTGTTTTGCTTCTCGGTTTAAAGGGTGTTTAGACTGCAAGACCCGATAAATGTTGCCATTCCTAAACGAACAAGGGCATGAGGTTTAGAGGTTAGGTGTTTAGGTTGAGGGTTTTGAGTTTACTAAGATTAGGGGTTGAAGCTCACGATGCAAGTAAGGATCAGGTTAGATACACTTACCTAAAAACGCCCAAATGCACCTGAAAACACACCCCAAAGCCAACAAAACCTACCCCAAACCTTAAACCTAAAACCCCTAAACCACCCTGCTGTCGGCAGTGGATCCCTCGGACGCTCTCTGGCTCCGGGCAGATCACAGCGCAGCGAGGCGAATCGCACTTCTGGCGGGGGTTCAGGGGGTTGGGAGTGCAGGGTTTCGAGTTTAAGGTTTCGGATTTGGGGTTTAGGTTTGGGGTTTAGGGGTTTAGGGGGTTTAAGGTTTAGCATGAGGCCTTACAAAGGGTTTAGCATTGAGGGGTTTACGGGTTGAAGGCTTTTGTAGTTTGGGGTTCGGGTGTCAGGGTGTCGGGTTTTGGGGTATTGGGGTTTGATTTGGGGGCTTCGAGTTTTGCGGCCTTTGCGATGTTGGTGGTTCGGCGCGGCACCCTGGACCTTAAACCCAGGTTTACGGCTTCGGGCTTGGAGGCGTCACCGTTTTGAGGGTTTAAGACTTTAAAGTTGTGGGTGTTCTGGCGTTGTGGGTGTCTTAGGGGGTTTAGTGAAAGTGATGGTCGCTTCCGGTCAAGCCTCGGTATGGTTGTAAACACGCGCTAAGCTAGGGTTTAGTGTTTAGGGATTTGGGGTTTAGGGGCTTATCGTACTGTCCGCCCTGGACCTTGAACCCGTGACCTTAAACCCTAAACTCCAAATTCTGTACCCTAGACCCTTATGGCAGGCCTTGTAGACTCCTTTAGGGACCCCTTGAAACAAAACCCTACATCTCTAGTTCCCGGCTTTAGCCCTCACCCCTCAAACCTAAACCTCAAACCTTAATCAAAATTTAGGGGCCTAGTATGCTGGCTGTTTTTATTGGTAAAGGAGTATTGGGCTCTCTGGGCTCCAGTTCTCGGCTGGAAGCATGGGGGAGAAACCTCCCAGGAGTCTTAGGTGATGGCGTTTGCAGGTCATGAAGCCTTACAAAGGGTTTAGCAGTGAGGGGTTTACGGGGTTGAAGGCTTTAGTGGTTTGGGGGTTGAGGGGCTTGGGGTTTTGTGTCTGTGGGTTCAGGGTGTCGGGTTTAGGGTTTGAGGGTTGAATGCAGTGTTCCGTTATCTTCGCAGAGTGTTCGACGACGTTGCGCAAGTAAGGTGATGAAAAAATATCAGGTGTTGGGCTTTAGCCTCTTAGGTTTGTCGCCGAAACAAGCACAGTCCGTAGTTGCTGAGTTCATAAGCCCCACAACGCGTACTTTGAGGTCTACAGGGCATAATGTGTTACCCCACACCTTAACCCACCAGAACCTACTTCTTGTAGGGTCCCTAAAACTCCAAATTAAGGTGTATAATAAGAACCGACAAAAAGTAGGGTTTGGTAGGTTAAGGTAGAGTGTAAAGTGCCCTCTTTCATCTACTATATAAGAATCCGACGTTTTCTTGGTCTTCAGCAGACCACATCGGCGTAGAAGCCACGAAGATACGCAGCTTTACAGGATTCCAGTGTCGTGCAGACCTTCTAGAAGAGCATCCTTAGCATATATAAGGACCCCTTACACAAGAATAGCTTCACCAGTTGCTTAAGGCCTGAAGCCCACACTGACTCCTGCGAGCTTGCAGTCGGAAAAAACCCTCCACAGCTTTCGGCGGAAATTTTGTTACGAGATGCTGTACCAGCAACATCAACCTGGTCGACATCTTCCGCACGACGGAAGCCACAATGCCTGGAGGTAAGGTTGTCGGCTTCGTAGTATAGGTTTATTGTGCAAGAAGCTTCCTCATAGCCTTCGTAGAGCTGTGGTCAAATGCTCTTTTGCCGGTCCTGTCTGCTGCGGACTTGTCTGCCCGCGCCAGAACCAGCACGCGTGCAACGTCGAGATTGCTGCTGATAGCTGCCACAATCAAAGGTGTCTGGCCTGCATTGTCCACAGCATCTCTTCCAGCCCCAGCCTTTAAAAGCCTTTTCACGGTCCCTACATGGTTGCTCGCCGCAGCCTCATGAAGTGCCGTCCTTCCTCCGTTGTCAACTAAGCCCGGGTTTGCTCGGACCGTTAACAACCAACCTACGACCTCGCCGATGCCTTTGCCATAGCCTGGGACAGTAGCACAAAGCAGATGGAGTGGCGTCCTCCCGGAGCGGTCGGCGAGGTTCACGTCCGCCTGCGCTTGCAGCAGTTGCTCAAGAGCCCACCGGCCCTTTTTCACATCCAGGTCCTCAAAGTCAAAGCCATCCGTGCCCATCACTTCGCACACACAGCGTACTGCCTTGGCCTTGTCCGCTCCAGCATCCAAAAGGACCCTCATCGTTTCCGAACTGCCATACATGGCAGCCACGTACAAAGCCGTAACGCCATCATGCTGGTCCTCTTTCTCGAGGTCAGCCTCGGCCTCCAAGAGAACCTGGACGACGCCAGAATCTTCATTTCGAGCAGCCAGGTGAAGGCACGGAATGCCATCGTCGTTTCTTGTATTCGGATCACAAAGATACTGAAGTAATCCTTCTACACCCTCCTCTGATTCGTAACCAACCGCAGCAGCAAGATCCACCCGCTTCCTTGTGAAAGGAAGCACCACCAGCTGAACATCAACATCTGAGCTCACTCTCGCAGCATCTTCCAGGACACAGCTTTCTTGCAGTAGCCGCTGCCGGAACCGGGGAACCCCACAGAGCTCGTGCAAGTGCTCCTTCAAGCTCCGAACGTCGCTGACCAGCTCCGAGGGTATCGTGGCCGCACTTTCTCCGGAAGCTTTCCATACTCGAATCATCCCATCGGAAATCTACAAGATTTAAAGCATCATGGCCAAGGCAAGGAACTATCTTGTGTCAAACATTGAACCTATCAACACACGTGTCCCCGCTCATTCCACTCCAACAGCATCATGCAACACCTACTCAACACACGACAGCTTTTGGCCTCATTCACCGGTGAATCCTAACACTCCAGACACCTTGAATTTGACATATTTGACGGCTCCGAATTCTCAACAGTAAGAAATCGAGCGCTGGGAAAAACAAAACAAACAGCCCCGCGACGAGGAAGAATCTCGTGAAGGCAGAGGGTTTCAGGGTGTTCAGCTGCTAGCTTTCAGGGTCCAGGGTTGTAACGATTGTTTGACTCGCTCCAAGATCTGACTTGCAAAGTGCAATCTCTTTACCGCAAAAACTCGAAAAGAGTTCCTAAGACTTGGCTGTGATTGCCTACGCGGCCTAAAAACTTAGAATATGTTAGACCAAAGTTTCCGAGGTATGGTATACTACGATTGTAGTAAGGAACCCGAAGTCATAGTACTGCATTCCGGAGACACACCTGCGACTTTTGCAGGGCACAAAAACAAACTACAATAGACCTCTATACATATCCGAATCCGACCTCGTACCCTAAAGCTCGCATACCCGACATAACTTCATGAAGCCTGTCTATCCCAAATTATCAAGCCCTATCAAACACCTTGTGAAATCCTTGGAAGACCTGCGCAATGAGAGTAGTAAGAACAGTAAGCAACCACAGCAGTAATAAGGGTGATGACTAGTTATGACTGCGGTATCAGTGCCCGTGATGACAATGAAAACAAAAATCAGCTCGTTCAAAATGACAACAAGTAACAGTATCCTGCATCCCAAAACCTCGAGCCCCAAAACCCTAAACCCAAACGTGAAGCCGCAAACCCTACACCATAAAACTCTAAACCCAAAAATCCCCAAAGCTCTGAAACTCAAATCCCTAAAAACCCTAAAACCTCAGTTTCAAAAGCCCTAAAGCCCTAAACCTGAACCCTCTGAAAGCCTTGATCCCTTTACAGAACTCAAAGCCGCCACGTATAGAAATCCTATCCTAACCTAAGATCCCTTAGATCCTTTTGCTTTATAGATGCCCTTATGGGTAGTTATCAAAATTGGGGTCCCTTTTTGGGCACCTTAAATATTAGGTGCCGTATTAAAACAGGGACCCCATATAAAGCCTATCCTAACCTAAGATCCCTGAGATCCCTTTACTTTATAGATGCCTTTAAAGAGCCCTTGTAAGGAACCCTTACTACGTCCCCTGGGCTTCTAAGTAGACCCTAAACCCCAAACCCCATAGATCCCTTTAAGGAACCCCTATAGATCCCTTTAAAGGAGCCCTTTAAGGAACCCCTATAGATCCCTTTAAAGGAGCCCTTTAAGGAACCCATAAAGCCTGCACGCACTTCGCCATCTTCAGCTGCTGGCAGCTCGTAGAGCACTGCGGCGGCGCGCAGACGGGCTCGCAGGTCTGCCAGGAAGGGGCTCGGTTTGGGGCTTAGGGTTTTGGATTTGGCTCAGTTTGGGGTTTAGGGTTTAAGTTTTAGGGTTTAGCTCAGTTTGGGGTTTAGGGTTTAGGGTTTAGGGTTTAGCTCAGTTTGGGGTTTAGGGTTTAAGTTTTAGGGTTTAGCTCAGTTTGGGGTTTAGGGTTTAGGGTTTAGGGTTCAGCTCAGTTTGGGGTTTAGGGTTTAAGTTTTAGGGTTTAGCTCAGTTTGGGGTGTAGGCTTTAAGGTTTCAGGGTATCGGTTGTAGGATGGTTTCAGGTTTCAGCGTTTAGGTTTTCAGCATATAGGGTTCCTTTAAACGGGTCGATAAAGGGTTCCTTTAAGAGCTCATTCATGCTTGGGTTTTAAGGGGTCTGGTTCAGACATTAGGATCGTGGATGGTAAGCCACACGCCCTAAACCCCAAACCCTACACCCTAAGCCTTAAACCTAAACCCTAAACCCTAAGCCCTAAACCCCAAACCTTAAGCCCTAAACCCTAAACCCTAGGCTTCGGCCTCAGAGTTTAGGGCCTGAGGCGGTTCGGGTCCTCAAGAATTCACTTCAGGTTAGGGTTTAGGATTTAGGGTTTAGGGCTTAGGACTTAGGGTTTAGGCCTTAGGGTTTAGGGTTTAGGGCTTAGGGTTTAGGGTTTAGGGTGTAGGGTTTAGGGAATCATCAAAGCAACTGCAAAGCACTGAGCTACTTTGTGGGCATACGAATGCTTCAAAATCATAATCACTTTACCTGACTCTCCCCCGCTCCACGATGATAGCAAGAGCCTCATCGTCTAAACAGAGTAGCAGAAACAGTGACACTGTTGATGGACAAAATCCTGCATGACCCTAAGGACCCTAAACTATGGGAATGATGGTATCTCCCTTATAATGGGTAATGCAGGATTTTGTCCGTCAACAGCAGTAAGAACGGATGCTCAGCAGCCTCCTACTTTTTATCTCCACATCGTCATCGCATGCTCGTCACGATCACCATCATCAGCTCTTCAATCGCGAATCCCCTTAAGTGCTTTCTATAGCCATCGCTCCGATGATGCCCTGATGATCGAATCTGGAATGCCCCTCCGCGACTCTGCGCCCTCGTGCATGAAGTTTGCTTTTTGCAGTTACCCTTAACCCTAAAACCTAAACCCTAAAACCCTAAAACCTAAAACCCTAAACCCTAAAACCCTAAACCCTAAAACCCTAAAACCCTAAAACCCTAAACCCCTAAATCCTTAAGCTTTAACGCTTAGCCGTCGACCTCGAGATTGGGAAACATGCCGAGGCCATCTCGAATTCGGCTCCCGATTACCCGAGCATCTCGGGTCTCTCTGCCACGGTTCACATAGGGTTTAGGGTTTTAGTTTGAAGTGTAGTGTTCAGGTTTTGGGTTATATAAAGTTTTAGGGCTTTAGTTTAGAGTGTAGCGTTCAGGGTTTGGGGTATAAAAGTCTAGGGTTTAAACCTTAAGCTTCCTACAAAAGCCCAAGACGTCTTCCACAGCCACGCTTCTTCGTGATTCGTGGCCGGCAAGGCTTGCTATGTAAACACCCTCAGGCCTCTTTCTCAGGGACCTACACTGGGATTATTACATAAGCGCTATGCCACTGTGCCATAAGCCTGAAAAACAACAGGTAGAAGCTTTCACAGTGCTGAATCCTAAGCCCAAATACCTCCGATGCCCCAATCAACAAAACAGGAGTCCTCATCCATTGGGTACTGCTTACATGCAGCAACAGTCTACAATGAGGGTACTATTCAAGACCTTATTTACCCATACCGTAAATATTCTTCAACTGTTACTGAGTGGGGGTAGTATCCAACTCATCCCCTTCCCCTCCTTGAAGACAAGCGGGTCAAGGACAAAGTACCCAGACCCCCGGGAGGATGCAAAAAGCCGATCCCTTAATAGGGGGTTCCTAGAACTTAAGTACCCTTAGTAGTATAGAGCCTCAAATTACGGGATCTACTTTCTAGATCCTTCCGGGGTTCTGGGTAATGAGAAAACATCGGAGGGGGCCTCCTGGCAGGTGGCCTCCCCAAGGCACTTCCAGAGGCACCTGACCAAGCTCAGATCTACCGGCTTTAGGGTTGATTTTTTTGAAAGTGCATCGGACTTTTGATTTAGGGTTAATTTAGGGTTTAGGGTTTAGGGTTCAGGGGACTAGGGTTGTTCTTGAGCTGGTTAATTTAGAGTTTTGGATTTGGCATTTAAGGGTTTAGAGGTTTAGGGCATAGGGGTTTGCCGGGTGAGGCTTCATAGGGTTTCTTATGGTTTGGGGCTCAGGTTCTGTAGGAAACTTCGCTCCTTTGGACTTGACATGTACGTGGAGAGTTACGACCCACTTTCTGGCTTCGGATACTGGGAGGCCAAGGGGGCTCTCTTAAAGGGCTCCGTAAAGGGATCTATAGGGTTCCTGAAAGGGCTCTGTGGGGTTTAGGGTTAAGGGTCTACTTGGAGGCCAAGGGGGACTTAGTAAGTCGGTTATAAGTGGGGTTAGAGTTGGGGTAGCTCCATTTAGGGGACTTATAACTCTACTTATAACCTACGGATGATGAAGTTGGGGATTATGGGCTGCAGACAGCCTTTGGGGACTGTGCCGTAAGGTGCTTAAGTTTTTGGGTTTAGAATTTGCGGGGTTTAGGGTTTGGGGAGGATAAGAACCCGAATAGCTAAGACTTAGAGCTACATGTGCGGTTTGGGCGGGGATGGCTCTTCTACGCTTCAGGTCGCACTTGTTTGGGTTGGGTTGCAACACTTTGGCGCTTTGGGCTTTATGGCCTGCCCATTAACCCAGACCCCCGGGAGTATCTAGAAAGTAGATCCCCTAATTTGGAGCCCTATACTACTAAGGGTGCTTTATAGGAACTCCCATTATGGGATCTACTTTTCTGGATCCTCCCGAGGGTCTAGGAACATGTCGTGACTTTGATGGAATAAGTATTGGAGGATGCTTTACCGTTCATCGAAGCCGCCTTCAGCATTTGACGATGTGGGCTTGCAATTTGGGACTTTGATGAAGCAGCTTCACGGATTGACGGTTTGTCTCCTCACCTTTGACGGCAAACCCCCAAAAAAAACAAACTCTGCTCCCGAAGCTGGGTCTCAAACTGAGGATGACAATCCTGCTTCTTTCCTGTCGCATTCGCGCTCCTGGGGAACATGTGGACGTCGTGGGAGAACGATCTCGGGCTCTTAAGGTTGAATATACCGCCAAGGGTCCAAGTCCCTAACTATCATATACTCTCCAAAACAGTAACCTACATAACTACTATCCGAAAGCTAAGTGCCTGATTATTGGGTCCTTTGGACCCTTAGGATACGGGTCTTACTAATCGGAATACTCAGGTTCCTTTCCCACTAAAGGATTACATCGGGGCTTGTTTCAGGGTTCATACCAAGGTGCCATACAAACAAGCAGACAGGGAGTGCGGTGGGTAGTTGTCAAAACTATGCCCCCTTTTGGGTAACTCTAAATATCAGGTGCCGTATTATATTAGGAACCCAAAAAGGGACCCTAATTTTGACAACCACTCATGTGATTATAGCTATATTGAGAAACCCGTCGAGACGAGAGCTTCCGAAAACTTCTACCTCTACAGCACTTTCTTCCCAATCCCAACGCCCTGATCCCGCTACGCCCACGCCCCAATCCCGCAAAGCAAACCCTGCATCCCACTCGCAAATCCTGTGCCTTTAAGGAAGCCGAAAGAAGTAGTAAGTGTTACAATCCTAGAGGGTCCATCTATGCTACTATTATGGAATTAGGCCCCAAATATATGGACCCTCCGGGAATGGTAAGAAAACACTGCAAACGACAGCAGGGAGTGGGGGGAGCAAAATCGGACGTCGATGTTCTCAAAGGTGTCTACATGCCAGCTTTAGGATGCCTAAACCCCTAAACCCTATAGCCTAAACCTCTAAACCCTTAAAGGAAGCCTTAAAGCCGCCCCTAAACTAGCCTAAACCTCTAAACCCTTAAAGGAACCCTTAAAGCCGCCCCTAAACCCCAAACCCTAAACTTCTAAACCCTTAAAGGAACCCCTAAAGGAGCCCAGCCCTTAACGGAACCCTCCCACCCGCTCCTGGAGCCGTCACTCCAGAGGCCCTGTGGAGCCAGGAAAGGGCTCCAAGCGTCGAGGGTTTAGGGTTTAGGGTTTGGAGATTTAGAGAGGGCTTTGGCCAGAAGCTCCTGTGAGGGGATTTGGAATTTAGAGTTTAGGACTTTGGGGCTTTGTGTTTTTTTTGGGGTTCGTTTGAGCGTTTTTGGAGTTTAGGGTTTGGGACTACAGGGTTACCCTAAACTCTAAACCCCGGTTTAAGGCTTGGGCTTGGGACTTCGGGGTTTTGGGGTTCAGGGTCTAAGGGGCAGGGTTCCAAAAAGGGTCATGTCAGGGTTGCTCAAAGACTCGGAAAAAGTGGACTGTGAGGTCTAGTAGAGGTTACACATTAAACCTTCTAAACCCCCTAAACCGTAAACCCTGATTCCCTAAACCCTACACCCCCTAAACCCCTAAACCCTACACCCTAAACTCCCTGAAAATCTCAGCATTCTTTTCCAGAGAGTGGTGGGACCTTCGGGTCGCTCAGATGTTTGAGGGTGTTAGGCCTGGGCTTGGGGAGCTCCCTGGACCTTCCAATCGGAGTTAGGATTAGGGGGTTTAGAGGTTTAGGGGGTTTAGGGTGTAGGGTTTACTTTAGGGGCTTAGGGTTTAGGGGTTTAGGGGGTTTAGGGTGTAGGGTTTACTTTAGGGGCTTAGGGTTTAGGGGTTTAGGGGGTTTAGGGTGTAGGGTTTAGGGTTTAGGGGCTTAGGGTGTAGGGGTTTCGGGTTTAGGGTGTAGGGTTTAGGCTCAAAGTTTGGGGGTTTAAGGTTTATGGCCTGTCCCTGGCTACCTGGCCCGACACTCGAAAGTGGGACCCAGAGCCTCCAAAACCCCTTAATTAAGGAATATTCCTTAAATCATATTATGGACCCTACTATACTTTAAGGTATATTCCTTAATTAAGGGGTTTTGGAGGCTCTGGGTAACACCTACCCCATTCACAAAGCCAAACTTGAGTGTACGATCCAGGGGGCTCATGTGTGGAGAGAAGGGACTCAATCCACCCCCTGTAAAATCGTCCTTTCACCAGGAACTTTCCTATAGAAATGTGCGGAACCAGAATTGGCAGCATGAGTTGAAGGGCTCTGGCGCCTGTCCATTGCACTGGGGTCCACATGCCTGGGAATTGGTGGCGAAAGTCTCCAGAGAAGGAGAAGGCTTCCGGACACCATGCCTCTTCAGCGGGGATCGTAGTGAGCAGGGGCGGCCTCTGTGAAAACCCACAGCCCATGGCGCGTGATGGGCAGCCAGCCCGTCTTGCAAGTGCCATGGCTCAACACATTCGAGGGGTTCGTCAGGGTCTTCAGGGGGGTCGTGAATATAGACCACATCCCCATTCCTAAACCGGAAGGCGGCTGGAGGAACGTCGAATAGCTCACAGATCGCTAGGCTATGTGGCAAGGAAACGCCACCGACCGCGCTGTTAATGTGCCTGGCCACAAAGGACGTCAACCAGTCAACAGTCATGGTGCGCGATGTAGCAAGCAAGCTGCCCTTGGTGGACAGTTACCTCAAAATCCAGCCTAGGGCGCGGGAATGTGTGACTTGCTTGCAAATAAGCAGAATGCAGCTGCACATAGTGGTCATCGGTTTGCTCGTTGACATCTGTAAGGGCTCCAGGACCTAAGGCCTAAGGTTTAGGTTCTAGGGTTTAGGGTTTGTTTAGGGTAGGAGTTAGTTAGGATTACGGGGGACTCTGGCGGATATGACCTTCAGAATAAGGTCCCCTTTTAAGAGAGCCAGAAGTAGGGTTAAGAAGGGTCCCCTTTTAGGGGTCTCCCTACAAAAGACTACCTAGGATCCGATACCCCCTGATTACCAAATGCCCAAAACAACTTCCTCTTCGGTTGAGGGTTTAGCCCCAACGCTCGACATAGTGACCAAGAAGCCAAAACCCTACTACCCAGAGACTCCAATACCCCTTAATGAAGGAATATTCCTTAAATCATATTGAGGATCCTACTATAATTTGAGGAATATTCCTTAATTAAGGGGTATTGGAGTCTCTGGCTATGCCTGTGAAGGGTGGAGACTTTTTTGGTGCCCTTTTATTTTTTCTTTTGGGCCCTTTTTTTTTTTTGCTTGGTGCTTTCCTTGGGCTTCTAGGGAAAACACTCTTTTTCGATTTTCCTAGAGAAAAACTATTTTCCTTGCCTGTATCTATTATATATATATATATATAAAGTATATATACACACACTATATAGATATATAATATATACTACATAAACTGCATATACTCTAATATATACTACATAAACTGCATATACTCAATATATACTATATATACTATATATACTATATATACTATATATACTATATATAGTATATATAGTATATATACTATATATACTATATATACTATATATACTATATATATATACTATATATCTATATATACTATATATACATATATAACTATATTATACTATATCTAGATACTATATACTATTATATACTATATATATATATATATACTATATATACTATATATACTATATATACTATATATACTATATATAATATACTATATATACTATATATATATATACTATATATATTACTATATATACTATACTATATATACTATATAACTATATATCTATATATTACTACATATATACTACTTATGTACTACATATACTATATATATTATATACTACATATACTCTATGTACTATACTATGTATACTATATATATATAGATATATAGCTATATATACTATAATACTATACTACTATATACTATATGTACTATATTACTATATATATATATATATATATTCTATATATTCTATATATACTTATATATACTATATATTACTAATATATATATACTATATATACTATATATACTATATACTATATATACTATATATCTATATATTACTATATACTATACTTAATACTATATATACTATATATGTATATATATATATGATATATCTATATACTATATATATATATATATGTATGTATGTATAGACTATATATATATATATATACTATATATAAATATACTATATATACATATATACTATATAGATATAAACTATATATATATACTATACATATATACTATATATATGTATATACTACATATATTACTATATATATATATATATATAGTTTATATAAAGTATTTATATATATATATATACTATATATATAAATATACTATGTATATTATATATGCATATACTATATATAGACTATATATATACTATATATATATATCTAGTTTATATATATACTGTATATATTGTATGTATATATATATACTGTATATATTGTATATATGCTTTAAATACTCCATTTATATACTGTACATATACTATATATACTATACATATATATTGTATATACTGCATATACTATATATACTGCATATACTATATCCACTTCCGACGATACCTCACCAAAACAAGCAGCAACGACAACCCACCGCCAAAGTCGCTCGACGAAGGCGCCTGCAGGCGCAATGCTGCGCGCTTGCGCCTTGCCTGCCGGCTGACACTCAGAATGTGGCAGGATCGTGGCTTTGATTATTGATGACCGAACGGGAAGGGTCAAAAATGCAAGAATCCTTTCACCCTCTCAATGCGATAGGCACGGATAGGCACGGAACGCCTGCAGGACACACCATTTGAAGAATGCCTGTTGCAAGAGGCGTTTGCGCGGGATGCTTTCGTAAAGGTTGTCGGGTTTCCAATTGTCAGAGAAGGTTGAGATACACGAAACCCCACAAAACAAAAAAGCATTAACGACAACCCACCGCCAAAGTCGCTCGACGAAGGCGCCTGCAGGCGCAATGCTGCGCGCTTGCGCCTTGCCTGCCGGCTGACACTCAGAATGTGGCAGAATCGTGGCTTTTCTTGCCAGCGAGGCTAGGGTTCGGGTTTGAGGTCTAGGTTGCTTATCTAGAGTTTGGGTTTGTGGATGTCGGCTTGGGGATTAGGTGCTGGGCCACGGAGGCTTGCGTATAGCGGTTAAATCAAGACAACTAAACTGGTTTCAGCAAGGCAAATAAAGAGACATGGCGACAACGGGTAAAGACACTATGGGTAAGTCAAATCAAGACAAATTTTAACAACACGGAAAATGCTACGGTAAGGCTTGGCATGTTTCAGTGACAACGCGAGGTTTCAATGCCCGAGCGGTTGAAATGCACCGCAACGCATTTAGGAAGATGGCCGCAGGTGGTTCCAGTGGAGACCGGGGTGTTCAAAGGCGGGTGTTCAGATTGAAAGGTTTGGGTTCTTGATTCGGTCAAAAATTTGACGAAAGACCAGGCGTGAAGGCACCAGGCACCAATCTGGTGTTGCTGCATTCCACCTAACTGTAGCGCTCGACCCCCACACGCTCATACGCCCAGACCTTAGTACGCAGTACACCCAGCCATATGCTGCGTGCTGCCAACTGTCCGAGTTTTTTCTAGCTTTGCCATGTACTTTGCCGATTGTCTTGAATCAGAACTAACTCACTCACCCAAAACTCCCATTGGCTTCTTGTTGGCCACCCTTGTCCCCCCTCACCTCACCCCACGCACAAACACCGTCCAAGCGCGCGCACGCCCCGTGTGCACTGCTCGGCGTCAGCTCCTGCGAGCGCAGACACAGACCCGCTGCGTGCAACAACAACAACGACAAGGTACAAACAAAATTGGCAGCCCCGTGAAGCCATATATCTGCTGCTTGTCCGCACATTATGGGTAGAGACAAAAAAGGAGCCCCGTCATGTTGTGTTATCCCCTCCCGACTCCCGCCCCCTCCCCGAAACAACAACACAGTGACTATGGTGTACAGGGCTTGAAGGCTTTTTGAGGGATTTCCAAGGATTTTACAGGCATTTTGAAGGCATTTTGAAGGCATTTCGATGGATATTCAAACGATTTTCCAGCATCTCAATGAGATTATCAGGGCGCTTGCAGTAGGTGTCCAAGGTTTCTGGGTGTCTTCGCTTGAGAACTTGCGGACTTCTAGTTTTGAAATATTGGGGGTTGGGTTTGGGCTTCAGCGCTGGGCTGCAGCGCCTAAACCCCACGCTTTCCAAGGCAGTGAAATCTTTCTAAATCCTCTTTCAAACCACAAAAACCCTTTGAAACCATCCAGAACACCATCAAAACCCTCACCCTTCGAAATCCCGTTCACACCCTTGACAAACCTACCAAAGTCATGCAGAATCCCACAACACCGCATAAAACAGTTCAAGGTGTGTCAAAATCCTTATTGACTCGTTCGAAATCCAATGAAAACCCTTTGAAAATTCCAGCCAAACCTTTTCAAAACCCAGTAAGAGCCTTAAACCCCGTAAAACCCTGCAAAATCCCATGACAACATTGCCAGCAATTCCAACATCCCTTCCAAAACCCATGAACCCCCTTTTTACGTTTCGCAGATTCAATACCTGCACAACCACAACCACGACAACAACAACTACCACAATCACAGCCGCAGCCGCAGCCGCAGCCGCAACACCAACAACAACCACAACCACAACCACAACCACAACAACAAAAGCATCAACAACATCAACGACAACAACGACGACGACAAATGCGGCATAGTTTGTCTTGGTTTATCCTTGTTTTGCTTCGTTTGCTAACTGTCGTCCCAATATAGATTTAGCCGTCATTAGCAAAGACTCCAACCCTCGGCCTTCGCTTGAAACCTTACCTACGACAGATGCGGACAAGATCAGACACCTAATCTCCAAAGCTTGGGACGTCCGTCCTCGCGCAGACGCAGGATCAGGAGGTTGCCGTAGCCGAGCATCTCTGGGTGAAGCCTAGGCCTAACCCCTAGGTTTTCATCCATTGCATCAGCTTCTAAAGCCTTTGAAAAACATTATATAGTAGGTAATTAAGATCCTCTTAAGCCCAGTAAGAGCAAATTCAAAATGTCCCAAAGCCCTACCTAGCAATAAGTGCTTGAGCCAAGATCGCCATGGCTTGCCGCTCGGCCTAACAATAATGGCATGGACAAGTTATCGACAAATGAACATACACGGTCGCAAGCCCTGCTTGCCAAACATAAAGCCTGGCCCCTCGCTTCTTCCCCCTTATGGTCGTTGCAGAGGCTCACCAGCTCCTGTGCCGTCTTTGTGGCCTGGCGGAGACAACTTCGAAGAAAACGGCATTCGCTTTGAAGATATGCCACCTCTTCCAAGGAACTTCCAAGATGCCTTGCTGAAGGAAGGACTGCTGCACGAGGAGCTAAGCTACACACAGAGCGCGAAAGGTCTCGTCGGCACGACGGCATGAAGTCCGGCCTCGCAAGACTCTCACAGTTTCGAGGAGCGAGACCTCCATGGAGGCAATCTCCTGCCTCAGCACACGCAGACCAGAGCAGGAAAGCCTTCTCGGGCCACGCAATCCAAATCTTGCAGAGGGCGAGAAACGGTGCTGCACCTTATTGCTAATCTTCGGCCAGCCTTTCCCTGCGAGCTCGTCTCTCACTCACAGGGCAAAGGAAGGCCATGGGCAAGCGAAGCTCGTCGCAGCTTCACTCGCTCTAAGCTGAACATGCACCACTTCTGATGAAGCTTCTTGCGTTTCAACATCCCCTTGTGGTATGGTCCTTGTAAATGTCTGCAGCCTGCTCAGCAGCTTTCGGAGCCAGGGTTTTCTGTCATTTTCTCGTCCTGCAATCAAAGAACCAAAGATGCAAAAGCGCAAGAGGTGACGCCGCGCTTCAGCCACAACTTCGACAATGACTTCTACTGCTGCCACTACCAGCAACAGAAAGAGGAGCAGAAGTAGCAGCAGTAGTGGTGGTGGTAGTCGTGGTCGTCGTCGTAGCGGTAGCAGTAGCAGCATTAGCAGTAGCTGTCGCGGCAGCAGGAGAAGTGGCGGCTGCAGCATCCTCAACGGCAACACTCTGGCCACGAGTCCTGTGACCCTTTGCCCAGCAGGCCTCTGGCGTTCCCGAGCTCGGTGCGCCAGGACGAGAGCATGCAGGGAGGAAGCCTCGAAACGGAGGAGAAACGGTCGTCGGGAAAACGGTGGAATTCTATTCGGTTGCTGGCTTTGGTGTTAGCTGCTCACCATGGTGGGTCTTGATGCTCGGAGAGAGTGTGTTGCAGCTTTACCGCTTCCGCTGCCTCCTTTGGAAGGAAGCTTTGCCACAAAGGAATCCTTTGGGCCTCCATTGGCCACGTGCAGCATAAGGACGAAAGAAAATCAGTATCCTGGATTTTATGAACATGCCTACCATGTGATAGTGGCAGCACGACGAGACCGTCCAGAATCTGCAGAATCGTCACTTCCAGATGTGCCGGCAGTTCGCGACCACCCTCTTGCAATGCAAGGCTTCTCCCTGAAGCAGCCGCCGCCTGCGTCACCGGCGGGGCGCAATGGGCGCAATGAGCCGATGCTTACCAAAAGGCGGACAGGCCGTAATAGCAAACTCACCAGCTGGGGTGGGGCTTCATCTTGGGGAGTATCAAGCAAGGTTCAAGGCTCAAGGCTGAGGATGCACAGGGTTGAAGCTTTATGACCTAAAGGGTTACAGGGCATTGGATCCATAGGGCTCAGGATTTAGGCGAGGGGCGAGGGGTATGGGCTTTGGCATTTAGCGTGTAAAAGCTTTTATTGGGGATGCAGGGCCTGTGCAACTAGCGTCTTAGGTGGGCCCTGTCTCCTAGGCATCTCTGATACCCCTACTTAGTCTCAGCCCTTCGATCCTAGATGCAGGAAGATGTTAGGAGGGAGCACGTTAGGATTTTTGGAGTTCTTTGCCCCTCGCACGGGAACCATCTGTAAGCGCCCGGCAAAAACTACAACGCGACCGTCTTCCGTGCCATCTCCAACAATCAGCGACCATCAGACCTCATCTCAGCAAGCGACTCAGAATACGGCACAACCATCAGCGATATGACAGCGTACAGCTCAGGACGTAATGGGACAGATACAGGCAAACTAATGTAGAGCCTCGTGGAAACACAGAATAGAGGTTATGTGCAACAACGAATGAGGCGGGGCCATAAGGGAATACTGTGTATTGCGCACGACCTGACCTAGCTTATGAATTGCCGAAAGGGAAGGCCTGCGAACACCAAAAACCGAGAAACACATACCTCTGCAGCGCCATGTTATCGTGGTCGCGTCTCATCACTGGCATCAAACCTGGAATCAGTTCCGTCACCGTCATGAGCAAAAGCAACACCATCACCATCATCTCCATCACAGCGGCCGTCGCCATCACTGTCACCTCTTGAATCGCCCCGCCCGTGGTGCGTAGGGTTGGTGCATCGGGGATACAATTGCTGGTGGGAGCTTGGGCTTGGGCTTAGACGCACAAAGCAGGCAGCATTTCTTGGATCATGTAGGTAAGGTGACTGTGTGTGAAAGAATGTAAATCTCAGGGTTTAGAAGACTCATGTCAGAGGTCAGGCTTCAGTTCAATTGGGAACCCTTCTTTTGGTCAACACCGAGTAGGGTGCCTGACCCCGTCTTCTCATGGTAGGACTTTAGCAGGACTAGCTGCCTCCTGACCCCGAATCCAAGTCCACATCAAAACATGAGGGGGAGCTTATCAGAAGGACCTGCACGGCAGAGGAATTCGCAAAAAGAAGCATACGAGCAGCAAAGGGTGGTGTAAGCTCAATCCCAAACCTTGCAAAGCTCATCGCGACTACTGGACTGTGCCAGGATTCCGTACATGAAAGACGAAGACATACAAACGAGGCTGCATGATCAGATTCCTCCGAAGAACTCAATAACCCGAAATTTGGACTCGGAACCACGACAGAAAAGCGACTCAACCTCAATATTGCAGTTCGATTCCCCGGCAACCCTAAACCACAACCCCACTGCAAGCTCAAAGACCCTAAACATCCCTCAACCCCAAAACCAACAAAGCAACCCAAATCCAGGCCCAAAACCCCCAATCCCGAAACCCAACGCCATGCCCGAAGGGTACCTGGGTTTCGAACGCCGAACTGCACCTTCGCGCACGGTGCTCAGTCTCGAACTTCAAACCTAGCTTCGGGCGCCGTTTGTGGGGTTCCAGGCGTCAGGGCTCCATTCAAGCATCCTCCATGTTCGTGACCTGCGCTCACTACTTGCTGAAACAGATCACCGTGGTCCAAGTATTTGCTATGCGGTGCTGATGATCCTACACATGTTCGCCACTTAAAGTCGCCGCTGTCGTTTCTACCACAGTCAGTCTCACAAACGAGACTCACGGTACCGTGTGTTTGATTGCCTTACGGGTCTAATGCAGTCGTCCACGCAGGCAGCTTAGCACCCCTGCGGTGGACCACGAGAAAATGCCCGGAATTGGCGATTTCGGGTGACAAAAGCATTGTCAGAGTCGGATTGCAGCTGGCCAACATCTAGTGAACTAATTAATACAGTACAAACCGTGCACACCCAAGCCGGAAGCCAGCAAGACCTCCGAGGACAATGGATCGTGCAACCGGCAGAGGCAAGTCTTAGGCTCCCGCATCATTCCAGTTGTGCACCTCAAGGGCGCGCAGGTACTGACGCAATGAAGACTCGCGCGAACGGTTCACCTCACTCCGGATCCCGAACAAAGACTTCCTGTTGACGAAGGGACTTGCGCTTGCAAAACACGTCCCATCTACAGGCACTCGGGAACTAACAGATAAGGGCAGAACCGGACAGAACCTTTGCAGTCTACATCTGGCAGGGTCGGTCGGAGATGCTCAGGCATTGCAATCGTGGCAATGATGATTGGAGTGAAGGGGACACTCAGGAATATTCCGGCGACTGGCCTGGAAAAGCTTTCAGCACCGATGTGGGTGCAGGTGTCGGAGCATCTAGTCCAGGTGCACAAGGAAGCTCGTTGTTTGTGTGTAGGAATGCTAAAACTCGGGCCGAACAAATCACACATGAGAAGCTACGAAATGAACTAGACCCTGAGCCCAAACAAAAACAGCTAAAACCTAAACTCTATCTGTTGCTCCTTGGCATGCTATTCTTGTACATGCCTCCGAATTTGGGGAGGCAACGGAGGGTCATTGCTGATACCACACTCTAAACCGAGATGCCCCTGCACCGGAGAGCGCTGCTTGAAGGATCAGCAGAAGTACCGTTGGGACAGCCGGAACTAGGGTGCCGCAGAACCACACTTGTCTCCTCCTTACCATGTCAAGCCCTTCTCAATGCATTGGAATACTTCAACTGGTTAAACAAACTGCTTGAATTTAGCATACTGCAGCTTACCGTCCATTGCGAAGCAAAAGCAGAAGACCAAAGCCTTAAAGCCCCAAACCCTCGGCCTTCAACCTCGAATCGCAGCAAAGCTGCAAGAGCCCTGCCCGGGTGAAGTTCTCAATGCACTCCAGGCCTGCTAAGGCGGTTTTCGGGTTTAGGATGGTTTGTTTAGGGTGCAGGCCGCGAGGGCTTATGTTTCAGGGAGTTTCAGGCACTAGGCTATCCCTATGACGGGACCATTTCTGAAACCCGCATCGGGACTTGAAATCTCCTGCTGTGTCTTTGCTTTCTTGGCCAGGAGTGGGTTGTAGGAGATCCTGTCCAAATATCACTGAAGCTTTGTGCGAAGCTTCGAAGAACAACCTCGTGCCCACGACCTCGCAGCCTCCTGAAGCCTGGTGGCCGCTCGCACCACAAGCCTTCGACTCTGTCAGCCCTATGTAGTAGACCCTGAGTTGTGAGACCCTCGCTTAGCGGCTTGGCGGGCCTTCGTAGAGAATCCGATGCAGTAGCCCCCAAGGGCTCCTTTCGAAACAGCAAACCAAATATCCTGAATCCATTATTTTCCTTGCTGTGGCGGCCACGTGGCTTTTGTGGATTGTCTCCTGCGTTCCGTTCAGGATGTCCATGATCATCATGCTGTGCCTGGAGACTACCCTGAAACCGCAAACCGCTCGCCCTTCACCTTCTGTTACTGCCGTGCCTGTAGGGGGGCAGGCTTCGAGGGGGCCGCGAAGTGAATCACCAAATGAAATGCACCTAGATGCTACTGGTACTTGCTTTCCCTGTCGTCAGTGCGCTGCTGATGCTGCTGATGGACAACATTCTCCTTGAGAAGCAATCAACACTGTTTGAGTTTGGGGCGTCTTCAAGCCGAGCTCTTCGACAGCCTGAGGATTGAACCCGGACCCTGGTCCCTGCACCCTCAGTGAACCGTGAATCCTCCCCGTTCAAACTCTATGCTGCGTGGCAGGAAAAGATCTTATGCAGATAGACCAGCCACAGGGCAGGCAGGGGCGTCGTCTAACCTCAGTCTGGCACGACCTGGTCATGGGCTTTCATCATTCGAATAAGGGGTCGGGATAATCGTTGAATTGTGAACTCTAAAGATAAGAAGAGTTGGTAATCATTTAGGCTTCGACATCACACCCTAGTCCTGCGATCTATATGGAGGGATGTACCTCTCTCCACCGCGAACAGGGAATCCGACCTGATGCGCATTCGTCATGTTGCCGACCAGGAGGAGGGCCTAAGGACCCCAGGATTGGGTAGATGGAAGCTAACATGCCAGGAAATCGAGGGCTAGTATTGTCAGACCAAGAATCTTCTTCATTTGCATCTGGATCTCCGCCCCATCTCCATCACCATGCATAGTACTACCCTGGCTCACTACCATGACCAATGGTAGTAGCTACGGCACAGAGACGCCGTCATCAGCTGTCTGGACATCTGAACTGCAACGACACGCGAAGCTGGACAAAGAATGGTCTTGCTTTGGAGCTATACTCTCGGCATACATATATATATATATATATACATATATATATATATATATATATATATATATATATATATACCTTGTATGTATATATATATATATATATATATATATATACGTACGTATATACATATTCTATTTTTCTATTTATACACGTTAATATACACACATACATTGGTTATACTAATTTGCAACATCACATGGCCTTGAACTCCATCCATGTGTTGAATGACTCCTTTGGGCCATACAAGCTGGGCTGTCAAGCGAAGTTCCCGACTGGAACCGTTCATGGAATCGCTCCACAGGCTGGACCCGAGTTCCAAAGTCTTGAACGATGTACTTAAAATTAACCCCCAAATCTTCAAACAAACTCTAAATCCCAAACCCAAAACCCCAAGCCTTAAACCCCAAGATCAGTGGGCAGAGAATCGCGCGGGCCATTCTCCGGGGCATTTCTGTTGGTGGTGGCAGCGGCGGTCGTGGTGTTGATGGTGCTGTTGTTGTTGTTGCCGTTGTTGGCAGATGGCACGCTGGCCACCGCGAAGGGTGCAGTATTTCAGGGCTGCGATGTGGAAAAAACTCGAGTTCTCGCACATGGCAGTTGTGACTTCAATCGTTCCGCGGTTTCTCCGTTTCCGTTGTTTTGCTTGCAAGTCGGCTGCTTTCTTCGTGCAGGGGTGGGGAGCGGGGGGGGGGGGGAGATGACGTCCATGCCAATGCGGCTTACATGTGGTGTTATTCTTTTTGCTTCCGCGGTGGGGAGGGGGTTGTGCACTGTTTTCGCAATTGTGAGTTTGCAGTGCCTTGTTGCGGCGGCCGCATCAGTTTGATGACGCTCAGATGACGCACTTGCCGCTGCCGAGATGTTTGCTGTGCCAATGATGAGGACGGGATGCTGAAGCTGCTGCCGCTGTTCTGGAAGATCTTTGGGATGGTGCCGTTGTTGGTGGCTTGTTGGTGATGAAGCTGTCAATGCTGCCCCTACTGCTGGTCTCGAGAGGTCGTCCTTAGCAACCCCGATTTTGGCAAGCATGATGATTACGACGAGTGCGATGTTGATGTTGTTGATTGCGATGACGATAACTGTGATGATGATAACAATGACGATGGCAATGTTGCTCCCTGTTGCTGCTGTGCTCATGCTAGTTGTCGGAGGCTCCGAATACAAGAGTCTCGTGTTTTGTGGGCTCTCCAAACAAACACTTGAACAACGGACGCAAGACTCAAGCAAGAACAATGACGAAAGCCACGATATCTGCGACGCCTCCACAAAAAAAACATACTAAACAAAAAAAGAACAGAACACGTGGACAAACGGAGGGGCAAAAGATCGTCTTACTCACGAAAATCAAACAAACTAGAGGTATTCACGATGTGTTGTCGTTGTTACTGTTGTTGCCAGTCTTTCTGTTGCTGGCAGTGTTGTGGCGTTTGGGGGGGAGGGGAGGGGGTGCTCCTATACGTTGATTTTCACACATGCGGATTCGTCATGACTATCTGGGCCGAGCCGCGGGCATGACGAGGGTACAACTGTTGGGACAGCAAACCCTCGGAAGGACCCCCGGTGGCTTCTGCGTTAGAAGCCGAAGCCGCAAGCATGCTTGTGAAACCGTTGTGGTTAGTTTGCGAGGACAAGCCCCGCGGACCAAGGCAACCGCAGTGTTTGGAGAAGCAGGTTGATCGCAGGCTGCCGTAGATGGACGCATATGACTCGCAAACGGACGGGGCAGACCACACTGGAACACGGCAATATGGAAGCCAAGAATCACTTCTCGAAGCGGTCCGAAGCAAACTGCGCGAGCGGTTCTTGCTGCCATTTCTGTGACTGATCCAACTCCGTTAATCTTCTGTGCACGGGCATGGACCCTTTGCCCTAGCATCAGGCTCAAGCTTCTTTTGTTCCCTCAGCAGCCTGAAAACTCCTGGACCCCAAGGCACGTCCAACCGCTCAACCCAAAGGAGTGTTCTTGGAACTGGAACGAACCGTAAACCTAACCCCCTTCACTCCATGCTCATGTCAAATCAGAAAGCCCTTGAAACCATGCTCATTTTTTCACCGGCTCCTATCCGGATTGTCCTCCGGCGAGAGGTATTTTCGCCGTTTGGCGAAACCCCTCGTCATCTGCCGGCCTCTCGCCTAGGCAGCGTGATGCAAGGACTGGGGCTTTTGAGATGTGTTGCAAAAGCTCCACTTTTTGACTGTCTCGACCCCCTTTGCCCCGCCCGTTGGATTTAGGGCTGCATATATATATATATATATATATGTATATATATATATACACTCTATATTTAATTTATATACTGACATACTACCCACCTTCCTTTCTTCCTTCTTTCCTTTCCTTTCTTGCTTCCTTCAATCCCTTGCTTTCCTCCCTTCTTGCTTTGTTTCTTTCTTTTCTTCCTTCGATCCTTTTTCCTTGCTTCCTTTCCTTCCTTCCTTCCTTCCTTCCTTGTGTCCTTGCCTTCTTGTTTCCTTGCTTCCTTCCTTCCTTCTCTCTCTTCTTCTTTCCTTGTTTCCTTCCTCCTCCCCTGTTTCCTTGCTGTCTTCCTCCCCTGTGTAAACAACAGAACGTAGGGGCCCAAAAAAAAAAAAGGGCCCACAACAAAAAAGGGCCCAAAAAAAACAGGTTCCCCCCGTGAACCCCAGGCAAGGGTGCATACGGCGGCCTCCACAATGGGACCCGTACCTGTGCGAAGGTGACGCTGGCAAAAGCGCCAGAAGCTAGATGACGGACACCCAAACTCTGTTGAAAAAACCCGAATACACAATTCTAAACCCCAAACCCTAAATCCTAAACCCTGCACCATTTGGCCTAAAGTGTTCGTACGTCTTCTTTTGAGTTTCGCCAGCGGTCGCAGGAAGTTTATCAACGGTTCGCAGCTTTGCAGGGTGTTGTGGACAGGCTTGTAAGTATGGGTTTAGGGCTTTAGGGGTTCTGGGGCTTAGGGGTTTAGAGGTTGAGGGTTTAGGGGTTTAGGGTTGAAGGGTTCAGGGATACCGAATAGCACATGGCTTGGAAAGAAACTTGAGCTGAAAAGCATCCGGCACAACGGGTGCCATCCGTCACGTGGGGTTAGACAATGAACCGGCGAGCAGAACTCTAGGGTTTACTTAGAATAGGGTTCCTTAAAGGGCTCCTTAAAGGGATCTATAGGGTTCCTTAAAGGGGTCCATAGCGTATAGGGTTTAGGGTCTACTTAAAGGATCATGGGACTTAGTAACTAGGGTTATAATTAGGGTAACTATACGTATAACCCCAATCAAGGTACTTATAACCTTACTTACTAAGTCCCATGATCCTCCAAGTAGGGTCTAGGGTTTCCTAAACCCATCCAAACCTAAAGCCTGAGCCTGAAATCTCTATAGGCTTCTGCTACCGGCAAAGAGAATTGGCCTTCGCACAAAGCCACAACAGAAACGAGGATGCCACTTTGGCTTATGAGTTTAGGGTTTTAGGGGTTTATGGATTGGGATCACAGTGCCACACCTTCAGAAATATCTTGCTGCTCGCGAAGCCCTTCTAAGCAGAAACAAGAGGGCGCCTGTGTTGTCTTCTTCAAGACACGAAGAGTTATATACTGCACAGCATCCCAGACAGGGCTTCATCTAAAGCCCCTCAAAGACCAAGTCTTGGACTGACTTGCGCTTTCCGTACGCTACTTGAGGATGTCCGAATCATAACCCTACTTAAGCCCGCCTGGATACGCGCCTTGAGCCTTCAGTTTGGGTTTAGGGCTTGCAGTGTAGGAGCTAATGAGTGCCGGGCTGATGTATTGTATAGAATAATATATATATATATATATATGTGAAAAAGATGTATATATGTATATATCGAGGGAGGGAGAGAGCGAGAGAGAGAGAGAGAGAGAGAGAGTATCCTATGTTTTATAGTGTATACATGGCTACATGTTATACAGTACGTGGCTTCGATTGTTATATATCACCCTGAACCCTAAACTCTAAGCCGTTATATTATATCTTTTGGGGATGAAACAGACGGCAGGAAGGCCTTCCGCTGCGGCCCAAGGCGATGGTGGCCGGGCCTAATGCAACAGGTGTCGGGGTATAAGGCTACTGTTTTTCTAAGAGATACGAAGTCATAGTAAGGAACCCTAAGGGTAGGTTTCTTAGGGTCCAGTTAGGTTGTAGGCCTTTCAGGTCTAGGGTTTAAGTTACCCAGTTCTAACCTACTTATAACCGACTTACTAAGTCCTCCAAGCAGTCTCATGGATTCAGAGCTTGAAGGTTCAGGGCATGCCCCGAAGCCACAAAGCCCAGGTCCAATCGCTTCCTACTGTAGGGGCCTTACTAGTTAGAAGAAAGCTGTTTGGGGCCCATTATGCTATACCTTTTATAAGGAACAAAGTAGTATATGTGACCATTTAAGCCCCTATATTGCACAGGCTGCGAGTGTTTGAGGAACTCAAGTGATTCTAGCTTCGGCCTTGCAGGAATGCCAACGATAGACTAGAGAAGCATCTCAGAAAGGTCTGAAATTTTGGCACAATTTGACTCCCCAGGCGCAGCGAGGCCTGCAGAAACCCCATCGCAAGAACCTAACAAGAAAAGCCCCAAGCTTGAACACTGCATCGTTACCCCGAAGCCCAAGACTACCAAGAGCTCCAAAAGCACCTAGTTAAGGCCCGTGCCAGATATTAGTTTACGAGTCTTACTGTATTCTAAGTTCTATAGTGCTTAGATGTAAGAATTTTGGGCAAAGCTCTCAGCCCCAGACCCTACAACCCTACGACCCTCAACCGGCGACCCTAACCCCCTAAAACTCAGATCTCTGGGAAGCACAAAGAGCCCTGAACCCAAATACGCCTAAACCCTTAACCCCAAAATAGAAAAACAAAAAATCAAAAAAAAATCCTTCGACCCCCCAAATCCGTCTCGGGGAGTGACTGTCTTGAGCCTGTTGCCCTCTGCGACCGTGCAGATTGAGGCCTCGCCAGTTTTTCGGGGTTTGTTCTTCGGGGTTTGGCTCCGACAAGGGATCTACAAGTGCTTAGGCTTAGGGTCTTAGGGGTTTAGGGATTACGGGTTTGGTGTTTAGCGTGATAAGGATAAGAAGATGAGCGCTTAAAGGCTAATAAGTTTGGGCTTAAGGACGACTCACAGTTTAGTCCCAAGGCTTGAACATAGGGGCCTTGACAGTTGCAGCAAGATACGTATCGGTGTAGACGTTAACTCTGACTCGTCCGACCCATATCCTGCGTTGGAGCTTTTCTAGGTGTCGATTTGTAACACTCACCAAAATTGACTATAATTAAGGCTCTATATTGAAATCATAAGGGAACATAGAAGTTCTCCCAAATCGATACCGATTTGAGTGGATTGCAATCTGCAGGCAATTGGAGTTTGCGAGTAGCACTGTTGGGACGTGCACGGTCACTGAACCCAAACTCTGAAACTCTAAACACTTCGCCCCAAAAACCCCAGTTAAACCCTAAAACCCCAACACCTCAACCCTATTTACCTAGATCCCTAAACCCTGAACCCCTAAATCCCTAAACCCCTATTTCCCTGAAGCCCTAAACCCTACAACCGTAAATCCCTAAACCCTACAACCCTGAATCCCTAAACCCTACAACCCTAAAGCCCTAAACTCTACAGCCCTAAAGCCAAGCCCTAAACCCTAAAGCCCTAAACTCCCTAAACCCTGCAACCCTAAAGCCCTAAACTCCCCTAAAGCCCTAAGCCGAACTGATGCGGCTTCCGTGCGGATTTTATGCGCTGCGTCGGAGGCCTCAAAAGGTGGGATGAAGGTGAGTGGGATACTCCGACATAAGAGCCCTTCTGTGACAAAAATCCCTAGTCCCAATTATATAAGGGATCCTTCCTCCTCATATTCGGAGATAAGAGCCCTTATATGAGGGATCCTGAGTCCTGTTTGTATAAGGGATCCTTAAACCTACCTACCTTCATCCCACCTTTTGAGGCCTCCGCGTGAACTGGCGCTGGGGACATGCGAAATCAAGGTAGCTTCTGAATGCGGTGGCTTGCTGCCGCGGGCAAACCGGCTGCCCTAAACTCTTGGCCTAAACCCTAAACCCTGCCTAGACCCTCAACCCTAAACCGTAAAGCCCAAACTAAACCCTAAACCCAAAAACTTAAACCGAAAACCCTAGCTGGCCGTCGTCGTCTGGGCGGTAGGCAGCCGGCCGATTCTCCGGCGCAAGGCTTTGTTACAAGGACCCTCAGGGGGTTCGGGGGCCTTACTGCCCACAAAAAAGGACTTGATAAGGCCTATTTTAGCAGGGAGGGGGGTATAGGGGCCTTAATACCCATAATAAGGATTGAATAAGGCCTATTTAAGGAAGTATAGTCCCCTACCCCCCACCCCCTACCCCTTTTCGGGTCCTTATGACTTTGCCAGAACGAAGGCTTCAGCATTGTCCTGGCCGGTCCTCTGGTGGGAGCGCGCCCAGACGCCCCAGACTCGCTCCGGCAAGTCACGACACTCCAAGCTGACGGTTGCTCTCGCACTTGGCGGAGATCATGCTTTGCTGTCAAACAGTCGGTTGCGCAAGGGACGGCAGGACACAGCGAGGAAGTACCTGAAAGTCGCGGGCCTGTGGTCGCGTCTTTCCGGGTGCTTGCCTTTTACGTGAATGGGCCCTGCGATGTCCACTGACATGCAGTACACGTCTGGGTGTGTTATTTTTTCTGGTGCCTCCTGCCAGTACCAGCTCCACGCACACACGCTCGGGCGTCATTCATTGAGCAGATCTCCGGCGTAATTTTCCTTCAACGCGATGACAAGCTGCGGGACGTAGTCGCTTTCTGGCCGTTGCGGTCCGCGCTCCGCCAGGTGTTTCCAGAAACACCAGAAGGGTAAGCCACTAGCGCAAGAAGTTGGGGACTGCGCCCAAACAGTAATAGTAACAGTCTATAAGAGGGCTACTACGGTTGATGATATAAATCTTGCATTAGCCATAATAAGGAATACCCCATAATTCCCATAGTTTACGGTCATTGAGGTAATGCAGGATTTATATCATCAACCGTATGATTGGCCTTAAGCAATGAAACATCAGGGCTTTGTGGGCTGAAGGCTTCAGACTCTTGATATGGTGGCCGTCATAATTTCAAGAGAAGGTAAAGCAAAGATGCTGGTGTATCTCCAGTACGGGACCCTGAAGCTTCTAGCTTACGACTAGTATTACTATTACTATTACTATTACTATTACTATTACTCTTACTATTACTATTACTATTAGGCTTATGACTTCGGGGTACGGTTTAGGGTTGAGCGTTACGGGTTAGGGCGCAATGCACCCCTCAATAACCCCCACCATTGAAGCTGAAAACTTGTGCGAGCCTTGCATATATAAGACCTACCGAAGCCGAAGATGATTGAGTAATCGAGCTCCGGAACCCTACAGCCGAAATCAAACACGAAGCCCTAAACCCAATAAAACTTTAAAGTCTTACAGCCCTAGACCCTACAGTTTAACAGAGTCATATGGCCACAAGAACTCAAAAGTCACTGTGAGCTGTCATGGTATAGAGCATATCGAACCCCTTATGCAGAACCCCACATAGAGCCTTAGCAGATCCGTTGATAACACTGGTTACAACCCTAAATCCTACAGTCCTAGAGGCACCAAAACACTAAGCCCTGGACCCTGAAAAAACCCGACCTTTGAAGCCCTGAAACTCCAAACCAGGGTCCCTTGACCATCTAGCCTTCACGCAGGGGCGTTGATATTCAGAATAAGGCTTCGGTGTATATGATACTAAAGTTTATAGTAAGGAAGCTAAGGCTTCGGTGTATATGATACTAAAGTTTATAGTAAGGAAGCTAAGGCTTCGGTGTATATGATACTAAAGTTTATAGTAAGGAAGCCAATAGAAAGCCCAAAGGAGCACTTACAAAGTCCTCCCTCGAAAACCCAATAGAGCCGCATAGACTGCTGAGACCAGAACGACCACAGCCAGGATGTGGTACTTCATTGCCTGGTCTTGTCTTTCTTTTAGGGGTTTCTCGCTTCTATAGGGTTCTACAAGGGTTCCGGGGCTTCGGGTTTAACGTTTAGGGCTAGGGGTAAGATTCTAGAGTTTCGCCTTCCCTAGTATGATCCCGACCTTTGTAAGGTTTCCAAACTAGAGCTTAGGGTGGTTTTGATTCCGTTCATGGTTTTTGTTCTGATGTTCATCTTTCTAGGGGGCAGAGAAGTCCCTGCCGAAACCCCGCTTGCTCAACACCCATGTGGCCTCGTATGCTCTACTCTCTTCGAATCAAGCTACTTCTTCAAGGCTCTACAGCTCTTGGGTTGAAGGCTGTATTTATCACCCTAAACCCTAAACCCTGAACCCTGAAAGGGCTCTAATGCTTTCGGGCTTCAGGGCAGTAAGGCTTCAGGGTTGTGCGGTCTACGACTTAGGAGTTCTGCGGATCCGGCGCTGAGGGTTCTCTCGTGGGAGCAAGCTTCCTTGGCGCGTAAGTGCTTACTTAAAGGATCATGGGACTTAGTAACTAGGGTTATAATTACGGTAACTATACTTCTAATTACTTCTACCCCCAATTAAGGTACTTATAACCTTACTTACTAAGTCCCATAATCCTCCAAGTAGGGTTTAGGGTCTAGGTGGAGGGGCTTAGGCGGCTCAAAATACTTCTGGGTTGGGGTGTAAGAGCTTTCCTAGGAAGTACAGTAGAAGCCAGAAAGTTGGAACATCATTGTCCCCATGCCCTTAAGGTAAAGTAGAAGGGATCCTAGCACTAATCCTCCGAAATCCATGTTCCAACTTTCTGGCTTCTACTATAAGGCTTGGGCCTGCTGGCTTCAAGGATCGCTCCTGGGATCTCTCTGATCTTCTGCGCAATAGAGGGGCTGTAATAGGTGCAGGGGACTTAGAAAGTAGGGTATAAGTAGAGTTATAAGTCCCCTAAATGAGTTACCCCAAGTATAACCCTACTTATAACCGATTTACTAAGTCCCCTGCCCCTCCAAGTATACTCTGATGTTAATAAAGAGCCCCAAAAAGCAATGTAGGTAATTGTTAAGGTCCCTATAGTACTGGGCCGCAGCAGTTCTCCTTCAATCAATGGAGGCTAGCTGATGCACACGCACGGAAATCTTAACCCCAAACCTGAAATCCCAAGTCCCCTGAACCCCAGCCCTGAACTAAACCTTAACCCTGACCTTAAACCTTGAACCCTAAACATTGGACTGTAAACCCTTACCTGAAACCTCAACCGAACCCTAAAGCTTGAACCCCTAACCCGAGAGTCTTGAACTCTTATACGAACCAGAACAGAACCCTTATGGAACCTCTATACTGACCATAACCCAGACCCCCGGGAGGATCTAGAAAGTAGACCCCCCCATTTGGGACCCTAACTACAAAAGGGTACTTTATAGGAACCCCGCTAAACGGATCCACTTTTTGGATCCTCCCGGGGGTCTGGGATACTAAACCCTAAACCCTAAACCCAAAACCCTAAACCCTACCTAGGTTGGCCCCTTAAAGCCTCTGAAAAATAGTAAATAGGGTCCTACTAAGCCCAATAAGGGACAATATAAAATGTCCCACAGGCCTACCTAGCTGCTGGCCTTGAAGGACCCCTCAACGATCCTTCACAGAAACCCTTCCAGGGCTCCTTTCAGGGTTCTCAACAATTTTCTAGAAGGGCACACGAAAAGGACCATAGAAACCATGGCCCTTTTTTTGTGCCATTCCCAGAGACCCCAAAATCCCTTAACTAAGGAATATGGCTTTAATTATATAGAGCTTCATTCTATGATTTAAGCTATATTCCTTAATTAAGGGGTATTGGGCTCTCTGGGTTTAAGAAGCCCCTTTAGAACCTCAGAAAATAGAACCGGTAAACCCTAAACCGCTCGAAGGTTCCTTTAAAGGACCCTTAAAGGAAGTCAAAGAGCACCTTCTGGGTTTAGGGTTTAGGGTTTAGGGTTCTGAGGGCTGATGATACCTTGACCCTGAGATCCTAAACCCTAAACCCAAAACCACTGAGATCCCGGCGCACTATGGCTCCGATATCCGCAAGAGCCACCCCCTATCTTGAGAGGCAGCTGCAAAGCCGCAGAGAAGTGTTAATTTAGGGCCTTTCTTTTTGAGGGTTTAGGGTTTAGGGCTGCAGAAAAAGGGGGTCATGGTGTGTTTCTTGGCTTTTTTGTAGAGGTTTTACAAATGGTGCTGTCTAAGGCTGTCACAAGTTATGGTGTCTTTACCAGCAGTTTTGCGACTGGGGGGCTGTGAAAGATCTTAGAGGTTGAGGGTTTACGGCTTAGAGGCTTAGCGGTAAGGGTTTACGGGTTTAGGCGTTTGGGTTTTGGGCTTGGGGCTTGGGGGTTTAAGGACTGGGTTTAGGGCAGGGCTTGGGCGGAGAGGAAAAGAGCTTGGGCTGCATGCGTCTCGCACCATTCTTTTCCATCAGCAGCACTTCCAGCAGTTATCGCTCTGAGGGCTGACATTTGGCATGAACATGCAAGCGAGATAAGACATTGGGAATATAGCTTAAATCATAATATGAAGTCCTATATAAAAGGGGTATTATCCCCCAGACCCTAAACCCTATAGATCCCCTAAAGGATCCCTTAAAGGATCCCTAGCCATATTCCTTAATTAAGGGGTATTGGGCTCCTGGGCATCTGCCACGTGGGACTCTGGAAGCCCACCTAGAGACTCCAATACCCCTTAATTAAGGAATATACCTTCAATTATAGTAGGATCCGTAATATGATTTAAGGAATATTCCTTAATTAAGGGATATTGGAGTCTCTGGGTGCATGTCCAGACCCCGGACCCTCGCTTTCACCAAATGCAGGAGCCTTAATCAATAGACTAGCGGGTTGGGGGTGTCTCTTACGTATAGACTAGGCGTAAAAATAAATATGTATATGTATATGTATGTATATATATATATATAGATATGTACATGTATATACATATGTATGTATGTATGTATCTTATCAATATTGATACTGAGGAACCTCAGGAATAATGCTGATGAAAATTCAGGCCCCAATTCCTGCCCGAAGGTGGGCTGCTTTCACTGAGGCGTTGGTGCCTCCGGAGTCGCTGGCGCCTCCGGCGCATCCTTCCGAATTTGGGGATTGAAGGCCTTGGGGTTTAGCGTTTAGGGTTTAAGGTAAACCCTAAACCCTAAACCCTAAATCCCTAAACCCTAAACCCTAGACCCTAAGTTTAGGGTTCAAGGTTTAGGGTTTAGGGGTTTGGGGTAGAGGGCTGAGGCTTTAGGGGTTGAGGGTTGAGGGATGTACAGATTAGGGCTACAGCACTACGGTTTACAGTTGAAGGGGTTGACAAGTTTAGGGGTTAGGGCGATAGGGTTTCGGGCTTAGGGCTTGCTGTTTCGGGTTTAATAGGGCTTCGGGTTTATACTGGGTTCTTGTTAAAGAACTGAATTTAAGTTACCATAATAGGGATCTATAGCAGTACTAAGGCTTATGATTATCACAACTTCAACTATGTAAATCCCTTAACAAGAACCCAGAAGGAACATTTTTACCCCAAACCCAAACCCAAAACCCAAAAGCCTAAAGCCTAAACCGCCTAAGCCCTAAACCCAAAAGCCCAAACCCTAAACTTCCTAAACCCTGAACCCCAGACCCGAAGGCCTAAACCTGCTGTTGATGACATAAATCCTGCCTTACCCATAATGAGGGATATGCTATCATTCCCATAGTTTAGGGTCTTTAAGGTAATGCAGGGTTTATATCCCTAAACCCTGAAACCCTATAGATTATGTGAAGGAGCCCCTTAAAGGTACCTCTATAGATCCCTTTCAAGGAACCCCAGGATGTATATCATCAACAGTAGGGAGTCTTCCTGGCTCAAGGCTTTCAGGGCTTCAAAGTCCTTGGCTTTCTGGTGCCGCTGCAGGAGAAAGACCGCGACGATGAGGTTGAAGAAGGCCAAGCCGAGCGTAACTTGGCTGTGCGTCCCACGAAAAGCATATTGGGTTGAGGGCTTTAGGGTTTTTTGGTCGTAGGGCTTTTAGGGATTTTAGGGTTTGAGGTTGAGGGTTGGGGGTTTAAGCTTTGGGGTTTGGGGTCCTAGGGTTTTGAGGCGTTTGAGGTTCCAGGGTTTACGAGCTGTGCTCCTCAAAAATGGGACAGGCCACAGGAGGGAGGGAGTCATCTGACAACATTGAAATACCCAGAGACTCCAAAACCCCTTAACTAAGGAACATACCTAAAATTGCAATTAGCAGGATCCCTAAATTGATTTAAGGAATATTACTTGCTGAAGGGATATTGGAGTCTCCGGGTAGAAGCAGGAAAATGTGAGAGCTGGATGCAGTCGTGCAGCTGAAGGAGGAAGCAGACGCAAAAAAAATACGAAAACTTAAAAAGCCATCCCAAACTAAGACCAAAGTACTCAACACAAGGCACTCAACACTAAGCACCAAAGTGCTCCACAAAAAGAACCTCCCAAAACTCAATGCCAAAGAACCCATACCCTTCCCGCAGCTGTAGCAGCCGGCGGGGGTCCCCAGAGCTGCCATCTCATGGAAGATCACAATTTTCTTGATCTCGGGGCCTAGTTCATTGCTGGGATAGTATTAAAAATGTACACTTTTATTCCTTATAGGGTTTAAGTACCCAAAAAAATTTAAAATGTTACCCAACTATGACAAAGGGGCAGTGGGTATCGAAAACGCCGCTGAAGTTGACGGATGCAATGGCCTAACAACAAGGGGGGCCTTAAGAATTCCACTCGGCTTTGGAGTATATAACACTGCTAGTATAACAAGGAACCCTGAGGAATAGCATTGGCAATCGTTTCAGGTTGTCAAGCGACTCTCCTCGACCGCGATCCTCCTCTACATAAAGTTGTAAGATCGGGGTCTTAACCCACAGAATAGCACATCTGTCTGGAAGGGGGTGTATTTCATAATATACAAGGAACCCGAAGGAATGATGTTGGTGATCTTCACCCCATATCGCTCACTCAGGTTGATTCGGGCCTCTGTTGGGGATCGAGCATGGCGACAGACATGAAACCCTCAGCGTCTCCTACAACGCTGGACCCTCAACTCTTAAACCCTGCATGAACCCATCATCCGCCCTAAACCTCAAAAACCCTAATCCCCAAACCCTCAACCCGGAACCTAAACCCTAAACCTGAAACCCGAAAGCCTAACCACCGAACTCCAAAGCCCATGGAGGATGCTCGCAGCACAGCAAGCGGCGGGTATGATGAGGTTGGCCACCCCTGCGATGGCCGTGGCCCCTGCACCGAGGAGGCCGATAGCCCGGATGCAACAGCAGACAAGGCCCACGAGCCTGGGCGTGCAATGTTTGGGGGGCATACGGCGCCTTTAAAAGGGTCTAGAAGGGTTCCTCTAAAGGGTTCTAGAAGGGTTTCGATAAGGGTTTGGTGTAGGGGCCTAAGTAATTCGACTGGGGTTTGGGGGCCCATGATAGTATAGTTTAGCAAGGATCCCTGTGGCATAGTATTGCTAATCGATTTGGCTTCTAAAATATCATACAATGACTCTGATCCGCAATCCTGACGAAAACGTTGCGAATTACTTATTCCCTAAACCCTTATAGACTCATATGAGGAACCCTGTGAGGATCCCTTCAAAATCAAAGTTGACAGCGCCAGGAGTCAGACTCACCAGCCCAAATGCCATGACGGCATTCCAGATGCCTTCGGCCTTTCCCATATTTTCCGTGAGAGCAAAGATATCGCAGGTCGGCGGGCTCTCCTCAATTCTTCAATTCAGCGTTTAGGATGTAGGGCTTAGGGTTTATCTATGCTGCGTTGTGGTTGGGAGGATTATGATTCATTGTAATTGCTGGTAATCTAAACATCCAAACCTCGAGCCTAAGCAGAAGCTCCCCTAAACCCCAAACCCTAAACCCACCTAAACTTAAACCCTAAACCAAGACAGTATTCCAAGGGCCAAGTCAGAAACCTCCATGCCCTAAACTTGCCTTATACCTTGGGTACGGCCCCCATACAGTAACAGTCTGCAATAGGGCTACTATTTAGGGCCTTATATATCTAGGTTATGAATATTAACCCTGTTACTGGGTGGGGGGCAGTACCAAACTTATACCTTTGAAAAGATGTTCCCATAGGAGTTTTGATTAGGGGGACTCTTGGGGATGTAGACCCTCTCAATAAGGTCCCTTTTTGAGAGAGCCAGCAGTAGGGTCAAGAAGGGTCCCGCTTAAGGGGTCTCCCAAATACTACCTACGATCCCCTGAAAATCTCATAAGCCTTAAAGCTTAAAGTCCCTAAACCCTAAACCCGAAAGTCACTAAACCCTAAACCCTAAAGTCCATAAATCCCTGCAATCCCTAAACCCCGAAGACGCTGAAGCCTAAACCCTACTACAATCGGGTTCCACTGAATGTCCCAGCTACTGTAAACCCCAAAGTCCGTAAAATCGGGTTCCCTGAATGTCCCAGCTTCTGTCACAATGTTCGTAGCCGACTGCTGCAAGAGGTGACGGTTTGGCCGCGTGCCCTCTGCCAAGTAGAGCCTCAGTCACTCCTCCTACACATATCAGTTAGGGTTTAAGGTTTGAGGTTTCGGGTTTAGGGTTTAGGGATTTAGGATTTAGGGTTTAGGGTTTAGGGCGGTTTAGGGTTTAGGGCTTATTAGGGTGTAGGGTTTGGGGTCATCATACACACATACGCTTACTTACATACACAACCCGATGCAATCAAGCTGGACAGCTTTCTGCTCACCTCCCAAGGAGCTGTGCCAACACAGCACCGAGCCACAGCATCATCCGGGCGGAGAGCGGCATCGAAACGCGTTCTGGAGACTGGAAGAAACGCTTTTACAGGCAACGCTAGAACTAAATGACCCAGCCGGCGAGGCTGCGAGAGGCAGGAACGTCTGATGAAGGTATAAGGGCGTAGGGCATTGGTTTAGGATTTGGAGTTGTTTTTCTGGCTAGCTTGGTTTGGTTTGGGAATTTCCAAGATCTTCGACTCTTCTCGTTCAGGCGGTGACAGAATGGAATATGGGAGCATTTCGCAGGGACGACATACACGCAAGGCTTTCGGTGGAAAACTCGAATCCTGAATTGGCTCAATAGCTGTAGTCCAGGTGCCTTAATGATTAGGATTGGCTTTCGGGGTAGATTGTACTATCCTCACATTCAGAGCTAAGAAGAGAAAAGTACTCCTAATCTTCTGACCTTGATACTACTTTAGGGACCTTTGTCTTTAGAATACGGTGTTGGGGCACATTATACTATACTCATCACAACGAACCCCCCAAATAGTATAGGTATTTAGTTTAGGGTTTAGGGTTTAGGGATTTAAGCCCCGAAAAATTACTTGGTTCGGGATCTTGCAGGAGTCAGTCGTCTCCAAGGTGTGCAGCTGCCTAGGTAGTAGCCCTGCCCTCTCCCAACTTGCAACGGAAGCTGAGGAGAGTAATCCCTAAACTCTATAAAGCCCGAAGTTCCTAAATAAATCCCTAAATCCCTGAAGTCCCCTTAAAGTATAGTAGGATCCCCAATATGATTGAGGGTATACTCCTTAATTAAGGGATATTGGAGTCTCTGGGTTGAAAGTGCCGGCCCAGCGACCATTTCCGCATGGCATAACAGAGGTCTTTGCGCCGAGGCCACGGCCCGTCTCCGCAGCTTAGAGCTCTGCGGATTGAAAAGTTGAGGGGTGGAGGGCTGAGGGGTTGAGGGTTTGGGCATGTTTTCGATGAATCTGTTTTCTAAAACTCCTTTCCGAGAGGTTGAACCCTAGACCGTGAATCCTAACCCTCAACCCTGCGTCCTAAACCCTAAATCCTACACCCCAAACCCGAAACCCTAAACCCTACACTCGGAACCTTAAACCCTAAACCCGACACCCTGAATCCCTACTCCCGAACCCCTACTTAAAGGATCATGGGACTTAGTAACTAGGGTTATGATTAATTAGGGTAACTATACTTATAACTACTTATAACCCCAATTAAGGTACTTATAACCTTACTTACTAAGTCCCATGATCCTCCAAGTAGGGTGTGTTGGGGGCTGAAAGGCTCGGAGGGCTTTGGCTCAGAGGTGAGACGAAAAAGCAGCGGGCACCTCAGTCTTGTGAGGCTCCTTTAAGGGCTCCTTTAAAAGCGCTCCTACCCTAAACCCTAGACCACTAAATTGAAGGTCCTTTAAAAGGGACCTTGTCATAGAACCCCAAAAATACCCTTAAAGAAGACCCTGTTTTCGAACCCTATAGCAACTGTAAGGCTCCTACCCTAAAAACCCAAAACCCCGCTAGCATAATGCCTTAAGGGAGCTCTCAAAGGGACCCTCAAGGGAACCCTTGAAAAGGAGCCCCCCAATGCTGTCGGGTTCCTTTAAGGATTCGCTCCAAGGTTCTACAAGGGCCTCAAAAGAAGGCTAAGGTTTGGGGTTTAGGGTTTGAGTGTGTAAGAGCAAGGGATGAGGGAACAGAATCTAAAAACCCTAAACCCGAAACCCTAAACCCCCAAAAAACCTAAACCCTAAAAACCCTAAACCCTAAAACCTGAACCTGGGTTTTGAATTTCAATTTAATTTCAACTTAGGGTTCGGTGCTTGGGTCCTGAGGCTTTTGGCTCTGGAGTTTCGGATCTAGAGAACTGCAACCTCTCAAAGGGGAAAAGTAGGGACCCTTAATGGGGACCCCTACCCTATAATGGGCTATATAATGAGTATATACTAGCTATATTAAGGGTATATACCTAGGGGTCCTTATTAAGGGTCTCTCCTTTTACCCATGGAACCTCTAAACCCCTAAACTTACCTTTGGTTAGTAGGGCATGAAGGAATGGGGTACAATTATTACTACTATTACTACCATTCTTCCATTCCCTACTAACCAAAGGTAAGTAAACCCCTAAACCGCCCCAAACCCTAGACCCTAAACTGGACTCTTGTTCCGGAGTCTACTCTAAGCTACCATACTAGGGATCCAAAGCAAGCAAGCTGGTTTTCCTTATTATGGCAACTTAAATTACTTCCAGTAAAGCCTTGGGTGTTCGGACACTTGGAGGCTTCAGTCTCATGACTCGTTCTGCGTCGCGTCAAAATTCCTACACTGTCCCTACACCCTACATCCTAAACCACGGCTTAGGGTTTAGGGTGTAGGGACCCTATATCCTCAACCTTAAGAAAACCAGGGGACATTGTAAGAACCTCGAAGTGAGGCAGAACGAGTCATGAGGTCGTAAACCCAAAACCCGAAAAGCCCTGGAAACTCGAAGCCCGGGGTTTGGGGTTTGGGGTAAATCCACAGGCCCGCTTGACATCAAAACCCAAGTCCTTTAAACAGCACCGATTTTTGCGTTTGGATCTTTTTGAAAACCGAGGACATCTTCTTTTTGAAAACCAAGGATGGCTTTTAGCACTTAAAAAACCCTATGTTTACCAAAAAAACCCTGTTTTCCCCCAACCCAAAACCTCAAAGCCCTTCCCCTGAGCACCCGGCTCGCTACCAGCGGCTCGCGCCCCTGCGCTCAAGAAGATCTGCTGGTTTTTTCTACCCACCACTGGGCTTAGCGGGATCCTCGAGGCTTTAGGGCCTACCGTAACCCTGCAGAACCTACCTTTTTGGGGTTCCTTAGTATGATTTCCTTAGAAAAGTCCTAAAGAAGGTGGGATCTTCTAGGATTCTAGGACGTTTTTAGGGCTCCTTACGATGACTTCCTTATATAAGTCCTTAAACAGGTAGGATCTAGGCTTTAGGGTTTAGGGCTTGGCGTTTTCACGAGGTGTGTTTATATCTACCTGTTTATCCATGTATCTACACAAAGCGCTACAGAGCTCACCTGAAGTTATCCTCCGGTTTAGGGTTTAGGGGCCAGCTACTCCTAAACCCATGCCGACCCCCACAAACACTCCGCAAAGGAACCCCGAGAAAAGTCCGCAAGCCTACTCTCTCACCCAGAAACCCTTCTGAGCCCCCCTTAAAGCGACCCTCCCTCTCGAAAACAGGAAACAATAGCAATAATTAAAGTCAAAACAAGGACGACAATAAGGACAAACCTCAAACCCCTTAACCCAAAACGCTAAAACCGTACAGATCCCTCAAAAGAATCCTTAAACCCCCACGGCCTCAAATCCCTAAACCCTTTAAGGAACCCTCGTGAAGCCCTGATAAATGCCTCAAAGGAGCCCCCCATGAAATTTTAAAGGCCCAGAACCCAAAAGCCGAACATCCCGAATAGATCCCTTGATAGAGCCCTTTCAGGAACCCTAATGAGACCTTTAAGGGTTCCATAAGATCCCTTTAGAGGAACCGCCGAAACCCTAAACACCCCAATCCCCAAACCCTAAGCCCTAAAACCCTGAAACCCTAAAACCTTAAACCCTGAAACCCTCTAAATCCCAACAGCCCGAAAACCCTAAATCCCGAAAAACCTAAACCCCTGAAACCCAAGACCCTAAACCCTAAACCCTGAAACCCAAAGCCCTGTAACATTTAAGTCTATAAGAATCACTTTAGAGGAAATAAACCCTGAAACTCTAAATCCCGAAAGCCCTAACCCTAAAGCCTGCAAGCTTTACGGCTAAATGGGATCCCTAAAGGAACCCCAAAAAAATCCCTAAGAAACCCCAAAGGGGCGCCTCCCGCGCGCCCTTTTCGGCGGCTCGGGTTCGGCAGCGACTGGCGGGAGGCTTTTTTCTTTCAGGGGATTCCTAATTGGGGAATACCCAGGTAGGTGGGTTTAGGGTTTAGGGGATTCTAATATCCCTTAATTAAAGAAACTTCCTTAACTCATTTTCAGGACCCTACTACAATTGCAAGCCCTTGGAGGAACCCTTTGAGGAACCCTTATGTCTGAATTAAGGCGTTTTGGGGGCTCTGGGTTTCGTGCGGGCGAAAGCAAGGGCCCAGAGGCTCCGCATAGCCAAAAACCCAGAGCCTCCAGAAGCCGTTAATTAAGGAATACCTCGGCTTCCTTTTTTTAGGGATCTCTAAGGGATCTATTGGGTTTAAGGTTTAAGAGCCTCCAAAACCCATTAATTAATGCAAATACTTTAATTATAGTAGGATCCCCAATATCAGGAATCTTCCTTAACTGGGGGATTTTGGAAGATCTGGGTAGGAGGGGCTTGGGGGAGTTAGGGTTCAGGGTTTAGGCTTTAGGGTTTGGGGGTTGAGAATTTGGGGCTCAAGGGTTTCAGGGTTTAAGGGTTTAAGGTTTTAAGGGTTTACGGTTTGGGGATTAAGGTTTAGTATACCAAAAACTATCCGCCGGCGATCAATCCGTACACTTGGCTTTCATGCTGAAGCTGTGTCTCTAACATGCGGCGCACCTCCCGCTAGTCCTCGCTAGCGCAGCAGACACTGGGCTTGCACGCTCACTCTCTTTGTTTTGGACGGGCATTGGCTTGCATTAGCTGGTATATGGTACGCCGCAGGGCGTCTTACGTCCACAGGGTCTCGGAGGGAAGCTTCTCCATCGAGACCACTGTGCTGCGCCACCACTTCCACCCAACTTTGAGGGGGTGTGGCCAGAGGAAGTCCCTGGTGAGCCCCAGCTCGAAGTTCAAGGGGCGCCCTCCAGGAACCTCCATCTGCTGCCGGAGCTGCCGCTGCCGAAGGTTCACATCCGGATCGTCCTCGTACTCTTCGGACAGCCACTCTGCAGTCCTGGGCCAGGCTCTCCGTCTTGCCTTCTCTCGTCCGTGCGCTTTCTTATTGTTGCTGAGTCTGGAGCTGGCGGTTCGGCAGCAGACTGAAGTGGTCTGTCTTGGTGTGTCCGGAGGACCCGCCCCGACTCCATGTATCGAGGCGGGCCTCCTGCCTCCCAGACCTGTCAGAGCAGCTGCTGTTTCCAGCCACGGGCTTTTTTTCACACGTGCTTGCACTTTCGGAGCCTGCCTGCATGTGGTACTCCTACGGCGGAGGACCAGCCTGAGTTCAAAGGAAGCTCAAGTGGTTCTCCGCTACCCACCCCACCACCCGCCACTCCAATGCAGGCCGAGGCACCGGAAGTCTCCACCACGAACCTGGCTCGCAGCACCGTTTGAGGCCGCTGCTCTGAGCCGTCGAAGCTGTCCTGCAGATGTCTGTCGAGGAAACTTACTGGCTGCGCTACGCACTAGCAGCCATCGTGCCTCGTGCCGTCGTCTCCTGCTGCTGTGTATCCTGCTGCTGCCTAGTTCTGCTGCCCCTCGGTCCTCGGCCTTCTTTTTTTCAGGCTTCTTTGGCACTGGTCTAAAGTGCAGGGTGAACGGCTCTTTGGCACGTTACAGGCTATGGTACTATTATGGTACATGGCACGCAGCCTTGCCTCCTCTACCCCTCTGCCTCAGACTTCGACTTGAAGATCATGAGCTCGTCCCTTCCATCTTCCAGCCTGGTACGCTTGCAGGCTTTGACGGCTAGCGCCCTGAAGTGATTCCTGGTCCTGAGTTCGGGACAGCTCCTCCAGACTGCGATTCTTCCAGTTCCTGTCAGCAGGGCATCACTGCGGCAAGTGAGGTTCGATGGCACTCTTGACTGCTACATCAATGCTGGGTCCCCGGACTGCAGCATGTTCTTGGCGTGCTTGTAGATGCGGCTGCTGGGGGGGAACTTCACCATGATCTGACAGGCAAGGCTTTCCAAAGCACGGGCTACACAGCGAAGCGGCCCAGCGGCCTCGATGGCCGCCATGCGCCGGGTCTTCTTTGTGCCCTTCTCCTCGCGGATCTTCTTGAACTGCTTGTAGTTAGCCTGGCGGCAGGCAGCACTTAGAAGTGATAGATGTCCTCTTTCTACTCGGGCCCGGGCGTAGTTGATCCGCACCTCGCGCTGATCCTGCGCCAGCATCTTGGGCGTCACCTGGCCAAGGAGAGGCGCTTCAAACTAGGCTGCTTCTCGGGTGCGCTCGCTCGCGAAGGCCTGGAATGTCATGGCTGTCCGAGAGCGGAAGGGCAAGTTCCAGGCGGCTCGTGCTCGTGTGCTTGAAAGAGAGACTGCTACGAGAAGGCAGAGAGGCAGACAGAGGCTAGGAGCAGGCCCTGGGCGCAGGCAGCAGGTGCGGAGGCAGGCGAGCGCCAGGGCAGCGGCAGCGGCACCCGGCAGCAGTGTGCAAACTCAGGCCCCCGCGAATCAGACGTGTAACCCAACCAACATATTGAGGAAATTTCGAAATTCGGCCCATGCTTTTACGCTAATTCTCTAAACGGCCCACGGAAATTTCACTGTGTTTCACTAAACGGCCCACGGAAATTACTTTGGAAATCTCAATATCCCAGCCCCACATGCCACTAAATGGCTCTAAACGGCTCGTGCTTCTGCAGAAACCAGTCTCGCTTCTTTTGCCTTTGCCGGGTTGCCCTGGGAACTTGGCGTGAAAATCGAGACTGGCTAGGAAGCCGTAGCGGAAGGGCGTGCGTGGTGCACACCAAAAAAAACGCTAGCTGGTAATGTCTCTGCTGGCATGCTCCCTGTGCGTTTGCTTGGAGTCTTTAAGAGACAAGAGAGAAAGGAAGGAGAGATGGACGCTGTTCGGTGCCCGGGTTGCCACTTCAACTTCAAGGCAGGGAGGGTGGGATGGCAGAGACATTCTGAATGTTCTGCTTGCCGTGGCTTGCGCAGGTTCCGGAGCGCTTGCTTAGGGTGTCCTTCTTGCTTGTGCACCAACTCCAACAAGTGGAATGAAACCGAAAAGACAAGACGGAGAAAGTAGTCGTCGCAAGGCTCGCTTGCAACTCGAACTGACGAAGGAAGCTGCTCCCCGATTTTTTTCCCCCAAGCACTACCAAGACACATCGATAAAATGTCCAGGAGACTTGCTTTTGCGAAGCTAAAGTCAGCGAATGGAGAACATTCTTCTACTACGATGCTGTGGCCGTGTAGCATTTAAACGAGAGAGCAAACGCATCGGATGGATTTCACAAGAGACGAGTGAGCAGGAGAGAGAGGGCAAGGTTGCTGGCTCCAGCCTGGGAAACCAGATTCCCAACACGTATTGTTTTTCTTGTCTGTCGTGCGAGTCTTCCACGGGAAGGACCGACCGCGCAGGAAGACACTTGCTTCGATCCAGTTTGGGAAACGGAATCTTCAAACAGGCAAATTATTTTTTGGAACCCAGGCCACACACACACACACATACAGGAAAGACAAAACGCAAAGAAGTTGGCGGCAGGAGAACTGCTGCAGCTAGGGCACCGTCGACGCTTCTCCCCTGCTAGATATTGCATGTTTAGGGTTTAGAGTTCAGGGTTCAAGGTTTAGGGTTTAGGGTTAAGGCTATGCAGAGGCCGAAAAGTGGCACACCATCCACAGGCGGTGATAGCGGGCCCTGTTCGTCAGCTCCTCCGTTCCAGGTCCCGTCAAAGGCGGGAGAGCCAGGGTTTCGGGTTTAGGAGTTTACCTGGAGGGGGCAGGGGACTTAGTAAGTAGGTTATAAGTAGAGCTATAAATGTCCTAAATGGAGTTATCCCAATTATAACCCGACTTACACATGACTTACTAAGTCCCCTGCCCCTCCACGTAGGGGTTAGGGTTTGGGGTGTATGCGAGGTTATATGCCTTGATGATCAGAGTCTTGCTCTTCAACGGCTGAAAATGAAGTTTTGGGGTATATCGTAGTAAGCCATACTGCGGAACCCCATGAAATAACATTGATAATTATTCACGCTTCTATTGTAAGCAAAAGATCACCAACAGAGCCGACTTACACATGGAGCCGGGCTCCCTTGGTGGTTCTTGATGAGCGTTCTACAATGACTCTATAAGGAACACGCAATCGCTTGTGCTAGATTATGCGTAAATAAGATTCAGGAGCCCTGAATCAAATCCTTAGGCCCGCCGCTTAAACTCTACAGCCCGTACGCCAGGCCCTCGAAGCAGTGCCTGGCGCTGGCGGATCCAGGTCAATGACTCAGCACGCACGCGGAGGGTGGGGCTTGGGGTTCCCTTCATACCCAGGAACTCCAAAACCCCTTAATTGAGGAATAGTCCTGAAATCAGATTAGGGATCCTACTATGATTCAAATTATACCCCTTAATTAAGGAGTTTTGGAGTCTCTGGGTAGGGTTCCTATACTCTGCTTTAACCAAAACACTGAAAAGTCGAAGCGCCGAGGTGGGACCCAATACACTATATTATGGGTTTCCGAAAGTTAGGGGTACCTTGTTTCGGGGCCCTTAGAATAAGGGTCCTACTATTTAGGGTACTATCTTAGGGTCCCCTATTTTCGGAAACTCCCATGTAATATCATAGGAATCCACAACAGGGATCTACTTTTGGAACCTCCCAGGCGTCTGGGTAAGAATTCAGAATCTGATGCTTAGGATGCGAATAATTGCTCGAATGGTTCCTTTGAAGCGCTCTGGCATGGGTTCTGCGAGGGCACAAGGTTACAGCAGCCTGTTTTGGTTGGCTTTTGGGACAGACAAACCCTGCAACTTTCTTTGAAGGTGGACCTTTAAACCCTAAACCCTCATACCCTTGCCCTAGACCCTAAACGTGGTTTAGGGATGCTTTGGGCATTGATGTTTAGACTTTGAATTTCGTTTTGGGCTTAAGGCTTTGGGAAAGGAAACTCGGCTTGGGGCTGAGCGGCAGGAGCACTTCGACCGCAAACCCTAAACACCTAAACCCTGAACTCTAAATATCACTCAACCCTGAACCCCGAGCGGATGAGGGCTACAATCGGTTTAGACACCAGCTACGAGTCTTCGAGTTGGGCCTCACATAAACGGCGATTTAGGGCTTGGGTTTCTATTTCCGAAACGGCCGGGCTTCGAATTCCAACATGCTCTAAATTGACTGGGTCTTTGTACCTAAGCCCTCCTATCTTTGTGCTTTCGGCTTGGATCGGCAACCGGGGTCAGGGGCCTCAGGCGAACAAAATGATGTGTTGGAGTCGTCTGACTGCGGGGCCTACACTGGGCCTACACCCTACAGCAAAATCCTGACCCTGGAAGCTTTAGGGCTTACATTTCGGGCAAAACTTCGGGTTTAGAGCTCGTGACTTTGAGGCTGGGTATCTCGCCCACATGAGCTTACCCTGAATCCTAAACCCTAAACCCTAACCAAGACCCTAGTCCGACCCGTGTAGGTTCTACATGAGATCTTGATAAACGGGGCAGAGTTCCTCAGTTGTGGGTCCGTGTCAGTAGGATCCGACTACTTAGGGTCAATACTGGGGCTCCTTATTCAGGCCGTTAAGACCCCAAACCCTTAACCTCTAACGCTAAACCCTCAGACCAAGTACTCTAAGCCCTCAAGTCCTAAACCGTGCGATAGGTCCTGAACCCGAAAACCGTAGCTCTAGAGCCCACAACCTCATCGCACTAGAACCCTGAACCTTAAAGCCCAAAACCCTACTTGGAGGCCTAGAGGACTTAGTAAGTCGGCTATAAGTGCGGTTACAGCTGAGGTAACTCCATCTAGGGTACTGATTACTCTTCTTACAGCCCTCCAAAGACAACCCCAAACGCTCAGCCAAGGCTCCCTCACCACCCGCAGGGGGGAAGCCACCCTTGCCGCCGCCGCCGCCAGCATCTCGGCCACCGAAGCCGTCGTTCTTGCCGCCGCCTTTCCAGCCTTCCACAAAAGTCTGAAAAGGGTTTAGGGTTTACGGCGTTCCAGCCTTCCACAAAGGTCTTTGAAGGTTTTAGGACAAGTTATCTAAGATTTTGGGTGTCAATTTAGAGCTTTTGAGGCTTTTAGGGTGTAGGGTGTTATGGCATTCCTTTACGGGTTCTATAGCGGTTCGAGGAGGAATCTGTAAGGTAAGGGCTTAGGGCTTCGGGGTTTTAGGGGACGCTTGGGGTTCAGGGCTTTTGTGGTTCTTGGGGTCTCAGGATGTTGTTCAAAATTTGTGGGGCCCCTGCAGGGTCCACGCTTGGGGGCGAAGGGTTTAGTGTTTGGGGCCATCTGCGAAGACTGAGACAGCACATGGCATAGGGCCAGGGCGAGGGAATGGTCCAGAAACCCTAAACCCATCAGATGCCGGGGTGCAAGCTTGAATTTCTTTTCGATGATGTAGCAGTGTAAGAGGGGTTCCGGGCTCGAGCCTTAGCACTTTGAGCCTAGGCGCTTTCAGATTTCCGGCGCTAGAAAGTTTAAGTCTGCGAGCCTCGGGCTTAAGAACTCGGGGCTGGAGGTGAAATCCCTGCAGACCCCCGGGAGGATCCAAAAAGTAGATCTCTTAATGGGGGTTCCTATAATGTACCCTTCGCCGTATAGGGCCCCAAATTAGGGGATCTACTTTCTAGATCCTGCCCGGGGGTCTGGGTAGCGCTTACTTGGAGGCCCAGGGGACTTAGTAAGTCGGCTAAAAGTAGGGTTGTCATTGGGGTAACTCCATTTAGGGTAAGTATAACTCTACTTACAAACCTACTTGCTAAGTGCTCTGGGCCTCTAAGTAGGGTCCAGAGGGAAAAGGCACCTTAACATAAGCCAGTGAAACCCAGTCCTTCTAGAACTATGTTCTCATAATGGTTTCTTTTTAATTAGGTGCTTGTTCGGACTCCTGTTTGTGGCGGTATCTTCACTACCATCTGAAACCCTAAATAAAAAACAGCTCCCCTACCATCAACTTACAACGTAAGTGGGCCATAGCTGGGGGCTCCTCCTCCTGATTGGGATATACCCTGTATCCTGATTTGTTGCCCTCGGTTTTACGGTAGTGGGAAATGGCAAGTCCTACCGTTCGTTTACTTACTAGCCCCTTGAGGTTCAGAACCGTCACGCCCGATCGCCATTAACACCTGGTTTCAACGCAACACCTTATGAATTGCCTCAAACCCCGAACCGTCTCAACCCGAAAAAGCCAAAAGCCCTAAAGCCCAAATAACCTAAACTTTAAAGTAACCCTGACAGTTACCCTCGCAGTAGCTCTTAAAGCAGCCCTCTCAGTAGCTCTTTAAAGCAGCCCTCTAAGTGGCTCTGTCTTTTTCGGGGTCAGCGGATGGATGCCGTTGAACACCCAGGCAAGTCGAACTTGGGCCCATTTTGGCCAAGCGCTGACTTCCAAGGTGTCTCGGGGTAGGGAAGATGAAAAGAAGAGAGAGAGGTTGGTTGGTAGTCATAACAATAAGGTACCTATCACAGCGTACTTATACAATCAAATAATTACTAGTCGTATTGTCATTAGTAGTATTATGATGTACTTGTAATGTGATGAATTTGAAATGATAGTGAATTGTGGCTCTCGGCCTTTGTCTGTCAAGGGTTTTTTTTAGAATCTCGAGTTTGGGGTGTAGGGTCTTTGCGGTAAACGGCTTGCCGGTAGCCGACACAACCTGCATTTTGGGGTTGCTATTCTGGCTTCTATTATATAAGTCCTGAAAGAAAGTGATTGGGGGGTTTGGGCCATGTAGGGCTTGAGGCTTAAGGCCTTTCAAGATGTTCGGTTGGGTCTGGAACCTTTAGCGGACAAGGCCTGCTTGGTCGAAACTGGGCAAACCCTACCCCGAGGTTGGCAGAAGCTTCACCTGGCGGCAGGCAAGACCAAATTCCAACGCCTAGAGACTCTGAGATCTTAGGAACTATGACTACGACCGAAGCCGCCTGTCCCAGGAAAAGCTTGAAAGACAGGTACATCATGCACCTGCTCCCTGTGTTGGTGAAACCCCAAGCCAGAAGCCCAAACACGATCAGCCCTCCTGAACAATGAAGAAGACCCGAGACCTAATCACAATGACGAGCTTGTTATCGAAATCAGGACTGTCATCATAGCAACACTATCATCGGCATCAGTGGCATTTGCAATAAGAGCAACAGCAGAGACCATAAGACCGACACATCATGAAGAACAGCAAGACAGACAGACAGGCAGCCAGCCAGCCAGGCCAGACAGACATCCTATGAAACAGCGATGTTGACTTCTAGAGTTAGCCTCATGCCCTAAGCCCTGCACCCCTACACCCCAAACCCCTTAGCCCAAAAGCCCTAAACCCTAAACCCCTTAGCCCAAAAGCCCTAAACCCTAAACCAGCCTCATGCCCTAAACCCTAGAGGAGCAGGCGCAACCGCGGTTGCCGCGCGGAAACTCTTTCTACTGGACTGCCGGCCTTGCCGTGATCGAAACAGAAAGGTTTAGGGTTTAGGGTCAGGGTTTAAGGTTCTTTGTCTGAGGACGTATTATTCTCTGCACCATTTCTGGGGGCTGTTCCGAACGGAAGGCCGTCGTAGAGACCTCAAGTATCAAACGGATCTAAGTTGCGGATAAAGCCCTACGTAGGTCAGAGAACCTACGTATGGTTCGGGATTTAGAGTTTGGGGCTTGGTATTATGGGTTTAGGGGCTTAGGGGTTTCGGCTTTAAGGGTTTAAGTTTTAGGGTTTGGGTTTGGAGGCGAGGGTCGTTAAGGGCTTGCTTGGAGTTCTCCGGGCAGATTGTCGAGCTCGCCAGTCTCATCTGGGGCTAGGTCCAGTTAGGGGGTCAAGTCTTCTTACAGGGCTCTTTAAAAGGCTCCGTACTCTAAAGGGGTCCTTACGCAGTTCCTTAAAAAGAGCTCAAGGGTTTAGGGTTTAGGGCTCTATCACAAAATTCAGACTAGCTGGTGAAGGCCATGTACACCTGTTTCTTTTCTCCGGGCCAGAGTCTCTCGGAGGGGGCGGAAATGATGTTCTTTGACAGGATTCCCTGGCTGGTTGTGCTCTGAGCATCTTCATGCCCATACATCAGCCGGACAGGAGTCAGCAAACAGGGCTTCGAGTGATTCGAGCGGTTTTGGGAGATACTTCAAGGGCCAAGAAACTGTACGTAGATTGTAGCTACGTTCAGGCATGCAGCATCCTCATAAAAGAGCCTTCACAGAAACCTTGTGTGTAATCAACTTACCAAGCCCCCTGTAACGAGTAGTAGATCTCGTGCGACCACGCTGCACGATCCGCGGGAACTCCACTAAAGGGGACGTATAACTCTGCTTAAAACCTACTTACAGTACTAAGTCCCCTGGGCCTCGAAGTAGAACCCCTACATCATACATGCAGCATATGCATGTGCGCATTTCCCAACAAGTACGTACGTCTGTATACAGGTGTATGTATATTATATGTATGTATATATGTGTGTGTATATATATATATATATGTATGTATGTATGTATATATTTATCAAACCCTGAATTAGATCTACTTACGCACCACATCCCACCGGCAATTTTCCATCCGCTCCGGTGCGGCAGAAAGCATTTCGAATGAACCTAACATGCGGCGGCCGATGTCACGAGAGCACAGCCAAGGTCGGAGGGCGATGCAAAAAGGGGTGCCCACATGGAGGTTTACAGCTTCAGCCGAGTAGCTGCTGACTTCACTGAACCCCAAGAAGTTAACCTCTGAATTACAGTTACCTTAAACCCAACACCCCTAAACTCTAAACCCTAAACCCTAAACCCTAAACCCAACACCCCTAAACTCTAAACCCTAAACCCTAAACCCTAAACCCTAAACCCTAAACCCTAAACCCTCGGGTCTGGGGCCTACGTGCACAGGCAGTTGATGTTGCTCGAGGTTCCTGGGACTTGGGAAGCATGTCCTAGAATCCGTTGTCTAGGGTTTACGGTTTAGGGTTTAGGGTTTGTCATTGGGATAATCCCAACCCTAAACCCTAAAAAAACCCTAAACTCTAAACCTGAAACCCCAACTGTAGCCGTTTTGCAGGATGAGAATCCTTGAAGTGGCTAGGGTTTGGAATCTTTACCCCTGGGCCTTCATATCTAGAATCCCATAAGGTAATCCCAAAAAGGAACTGCCATGGGGCCTATGGGTAGGTCTATACTCTCTGGTCCAGAGTCGGGAACGTGTGCACCCCGAGAAGGTAATTACATCAGAAAGCGCAACGAAGGCTGCTCTCACTTCCTCATCAGCATCGAATTGGATGCTGAACTTGCACCTTGGCCACAACTCTTTGAGGTTTAGGGTTTCGGGCTTAGGCTTAAGTGCTTTCCAATTTGGGGAATACGGTTTGGAGTACAAGGGCATTGGGTTTACGGCTTCGAGTTTTGGAGCTAGGGGTTGGGTGTTGGGGTTTAGGCTTACGGTCTACTTAGAGGCCTGGGGGACTTAGTAAGTAGGTTATAAGTAGAGGTTATAATGAAGTCCCAATTATAACCCTGCTCACAACCGACTTAATAAATCCCCTGGGCCTCGAAGTAGAGTAGAGTGGTACCCAGCAGCTGGTTGTTCAGAACGCACATCAAGCACTTCCATGAAGGATCGGGGAGCTTTCCGGAGGGCTCAAACCAAGGTATCAAAAGGTATACACATATACCGTAGGTTTAGGGTTTAGGTTGAGGGTGCCGTATACCATATACCTCATGAATGTAGTTTAAAAACCCTGTAATGTAGCTCTTGGGGCTAAGATTGAGGCCCATAAAGAATCGCTAAGGAAAGAGGATGGTTAGCAACAGATGCTCATGTCTAGCGGTGCTGCGCATAGCCATATGGATGGTTGTCAAAATTAGGGTCCCTTTTTGGGTCCTTAATATTATAGTACGGCACCCATCATTTAGGGTACCCAAAAAGGGACCCTAATTTTGACAACCACCCATATCATGAAGAAAGACCTGCAGAAAACCAGCGATCTAAAGCAAGAAGCCTTAATCGCAAGCCATCGCAGCACCCGAACCAAGCCCTTCCAAGCTCAAGCGTAAAACGTGGGACGCCAAACGCCAGCCTCTGCACTACATGAACCTTTCTCGAATGTTGCAAAAAGCGACATATCCTGTTGAACTCATCAGATCATGCTCCTCTCAAAGCTATCACAATCAAGATAACAGACACAAAATGTCACAATGACCATCACGGTCATGACAACATTAAAACCAAAGCAAAAAAGAACAACAAGGCCTTAACCCTAAGCTCAACCTAAGAACTCTAAACACCAAACCACGGAAAGACACGCAAAACCAAACAAAAAAACGAAAAGCCCTAAATCCTAGAGCCTAAACACAAACACAAAGTTTCGAACCCAAAGCCAACAAAACTGTAGCAAGGATTTCCCGTTAAGGAGGTATGTAAGGAAATCATCTTAAGGAACCCTCAAACTGTAGGTTTTATTAGGATCCATGTTTAAAGGAGCCCTTAACGGAACCTTTGGAGTAATTTAGGGGCCTTAACAACTAGAATAGGCCCCTAAAATAGAGCCCTACTCTAGATGCCTTATAAACCCCTTTAAGGAACCCTTTAAAGTTAGGCTCCATTTTAAAGGAGCCCTGAACGGAACCTTTGGAGTACCTTATCTTGGGGTCCTTATACTATTAGGGTCCCCTATTTCCGGAAACTCCCATTTTAAAGGAGCCCTTAAGGAATTCTCAGAACCGGTTCAGAACCTTGTTGCACTAAACCCTGATAAAGCCCCGTTTTAGGATCCATTTTAAAGGAGCCTTCAACCTGTAGGTTTTATTAGGATCCATGTTTAAAGGAGCCCTGAACGGAACCTTTGGAGTTATTTAGGGGCCTTAACAATTAGAATAGGCCCCTAATATAGAGCCCTACTCTAGATGCCTTATAAACCCCTTTAAGGAACCCTTTAAAGTTAGGCTCCATTTTAAAGGAGCCCTGAACGGAACCTTTGGAGTACCTTATCTTGGGGTCCTTATACTATTAGGGTCCCCTATTTCCGGAAACTCCCATTTTAAAGGAGCCCTTAAAGAATTCTCAGAACCTTGTTGCACTAAACCCTGATAAAGCCCCGTTTTAGGATCCATTTTAAAGGAGCCTTCAACCTGTAGGTTTTATTAGGATCCATGTTTAAAGGAGCCCTGAACGGAACCTTTGGAGTAATTTAGGGGCCTTAACAATTAGAATAGGCCCCTAATATAGAGCCCTACTCTAGATGCCTTATAAACCCCTTTAAGGAACCCTTTAAAGTTAGGCTCCATTTTAAAAGGAGCCCTGAACGGAACCTTTGGAGTAATTTAGGGGCCTTAACAATTAGAATAGGCCCCTAATATAGAGCCCTACTCTAGATGCCTTATAAACCCCTTTAAGGAACCCTTTAAAGTTAGGCTCCATTTTAAAGGAGCCCTGAACGGAACCTTTGGAGTACCTTATCTTGGGGTCCTTATACTATTAGGGTCCCCTATTTCCGGAAACTCCCATTTTAAAGGAGCCCTTAAAGAATTCTCAGAACCGGTTACTAAACCCTGATAAAGCCCCGTTTTAGGATCCATTTTAAAGGAGCCTTCAACCTGTAGGTTTTATTAGGATCCATGTTTAAAGGAGCCCTTAACCGAACCTTTGGAGTAATTTAGGGGCTTTAACAATTAGAATAGGCCCCTAATACCGTTTTAGGATCCATTTTAAAGGAGCCCTTGGAGCAACCGAGGCCTGGACCTCCCTGGCGTGAGTTCGGAGTGCGGCCCTGAGTTCCCTCCCGCTCCAACGCCTCCCTGAGCGTGGGTTTCGGGTTTGGGGCTTATAGGCTCTGGGGTTTAGGTTTTGGGGTCCAGGTTTTTAGGGCTTAGGGCTTAGCGTCAAGGGTTTAGGTCTTAGGGGTTTAAAGGTGTAGGGTTTTAGGGTTTAGGGTTTAGGTCTTAGGGGTTTAGGTTGGGTTTAGGGTTTCGGGCTTAGGCTCTGGGGTTTAGGTTGGGTTTAGGGTTTGGGGCTTAGGCTGAAGGGTTTAGGCTTTAGGGTCTAGGGTTTGGGGTTTAGGCTCTAGGGTTCAGGGTTTGGCGAAAATTTCCCTTACGTAGAAATGCTTCGTGAGATTAAGGCTTGTTCGGCTTATTTGGGAAGATGTTGGTAAAAAAATCGGGGGAATTTGGGTTTACGGCTTAGGGTTTAGGAATGGGGGTGTTGAGGTTTTGGCTTTTAGGGACTTCGGACTTGGGGGTGTGTAAGGTTTTAGGTCTTCAAGGATATTTAGGATTGAGGATTTCGGTTGTTTTAGGACATGTTGGGCTTGGGGTGCAGGGACCCAAAGGAACCCCTAAACCCTGGGGTTAGGATCCCTTACTCAGAGGGGCAGGGGGGGGGGTTAGTAAGTAGGTTTTAAGAAGTACCCTAAATGGAGTTACCCCAATTATAACCCTACTTATGAACGACTTACTAAGTCCCCTGCCCCTCCAAGTAGACCCTAAACCCTAAACCCCACAGATCCCTTTAAGGAACCCTATAGATCCCTTTAAGGAGCCCTTTAAGAGCCCTTACAGAGTCCCCTCCGCCCCTCCAAGTAACAAGAACCCAGAAAGACTCCTGGACAGGCCTCATCTGATCTGCCTGAGCTCGTTGCAGGCGGTCCTCTCACGCGGAATGGTACGGTTTACAGTAAACCCCGTTCCTTTTACAGTTTAGGGGTTTAGGGTTTAGGGTTTAATTAGGGCTTAGGGGTTTAGGGCTTGGGGTAAGCCCACTAAGTTGGAAACCGGATTAAGGCCAAAAAGTGCTGGGGATTCCCTATACCTTGCTCTTAAGGGTTGAAGCTATTGGGCTTCCAGCTTTTGGGCTTCTACTTTACTCTGCAGGGGTCTAGCCTTCTTGGGGTAAGGGCTTTAAGGTTTCGGGGTTTATGCTTTAAGGGTACGATTTACTTTGTGGGGGTATATGCTTCCTGGGGTTTGGGCGTAGGGGTTTAGGGGTTTGGGGGTTCAGGGGTCTTAGGGACTAGTGTTTTGGGGTTTGGGGTCGTTGTTTAGGGGCGGGGGAGCTATAAAGGTTGTTGTGTTAAGGCCTTTGTAAAGTCTTGTGTGAAGGTTGTATGCAAAGTTAATCCGGCGGTTGTTGTGGTTGTTGACGGCTCGCTTGACAGGCCCCCTACGCCTGAAACCCTCCACGCCTAGGCCTACACCCCTGAGTCCGAAACATCCTAATTCCCCAAAACCCCTAATCCATGAGCCCCTAAACCCTAGGCTCTAAAACCTAAACGCCTAAAGCCGAAGCCCCTAAGCCCTAAACCCCTGAACCTCTAAGCCCTAAATCCCTAAACCCTAAGCCCCTAAGCCCTAGGCGCTAAACCCATTAAGTTAATGACCCGAAGGTGGAGGGTAAAAGGAGGGACTCTTAATAAGGACCCCTAGGTATATACCCTTAATATAGCTATTATATACCCTTTATATAGCACATTATAGCCCTCCTTTTCACCCTAAACCCTAAACCCTAACCCTAAACCCTAAACCCTAAACCCTAAACCCTAAACCCCTAAACCCCTAAACCCCTAGACCCTAAACCCTAAACCCCTAAACCCCTAAACCCTAAACCCCTAGACCCTAAACCCTAAACCCTAAACCCCTAAACCCTAAACCCTAAACCCCTAAACCCCTAGACCCTAAACCCCTAAACCCCTAAACCCCTCCCATTTAGACCCCAAGGTGTAGGGAGTCCTCCTCTTCCATACGGATGCGCATGCCGTTCACAAGGCCTCAAAGGCGCGGATGACGCTTTAGGGTTTTGGGTTTTAGGGTTCCTTTAAAGGGAAGGGATCTCTGGAAGTTTAGGGGTTTGGGGTTTTAGGATTTAGGACTTTAGGGTTTTAGGGTCTAAGACTTAGGGTTTGGGGCTTTCGGGTTTAGGGCATATGTAGTGCTGTTTGTATCCGCAAAATAAGACCTAACATATACACATAAAAACGAGCCTCACCAACTTCCCTACATAACACGCACCCTACTTCGTAGATGCGTAAGGTAAACCTTAAAGCCTTGCTTCGTAGATGTCTCGGGCTTTTAAACCATGGAGGGACCGGACAAGGTCGCTCCAGCCATAACCCCAAGGGTCCAAGTACCCAATAATCATATACTCTCCAAAATCCTAACCTACATAACTACTATCCGATCCCGAAACTGATTACCTAATTATAGGGTCCTTTGGACCCTTGGGGTAAGCTTTAGTGCGCAGGGTCTTGAGATCAGGATTCGGGGGCTTAGACTTCTGGGTTTAGGGTGTTGGGTTTAGGTTGGGTACTGCCCCATACAGTAACAGTCTATAATACGGCTACGATTAAGGTCCTAAGGGATCTACATTATGAATGTTGTCCAACTGTTTGTTACTGAGTGGGGGCAGCACGCAAGGTTAAGGTTTGCCATATTCAAGATTCAATTTGCCAGAGTTTAAGAACTCAACGAATGACTTTTATCTGAGGTTTCAGCGAAGGGTTCCGCAAGAATTTAAGACTCCACGGTTTAGGGTTTTGGGTTTAGGGTTATGGAAAAGTTGGGGAGTGGACTGAAGTACGAGGAATCTCGAGAAACCATGCACACTCAGTGAAACTTCTGACTGATCCTGAGAACATGCGCTGGGATAAGATTAAGAAGGCACTAAAACAAGGTTTTCGACACGACTCTGTATCGAGCTCGTGTTTCCTCTTCCCACCTATTCACACCCTCTCAGTTAAGCAACCTCACTTGTGTTCCCCGCTGCACTCAAGCATGAAAGGGCCACACGACAGAGATGTTACCAATGCCACAACCTAGCCAAGGAAGCTGACGCAGGGAGTCTGACACACACAAAATCTGTTACTCTGACCCGGTACCCCTATACAAACCTTGCTGGAGCAAAACACGCCAAGACCCCAGTCACATGCTAGTCGAGCTATTCGCCTCTGCAGCCACACCATCAAAATGGTGTGAGGGGCAAAGGAGAATGGCTTTGTTTTAGTGGCTCCATTTCGTATCTTACGTAACCCTAACACAGAGGCTAAGAAGATCACCACCACTGACAAAGTAAGCCTTTAAGCCTTAAACCTTGAAGCTGCAGGTCTCCGTATGACTTTGACATGGGGCAGGTATAGAAGTCGACCGGATCCAGCTCATTGTCACCATCGGTATCCTTGGATTTAAGGCTTCAGGTAGGGAGATTGTTTGAGGAGGTCTTCAGGTGTTGAAGACTTGTCATGCTGCAGTGCAGTGGCTTTGGTAATGCTTTGGGCTTTAAGCCGCTATCTCTTCGAACCGGCAGCAGCCGTGGATTCAGGGCTTGATATTTAAAGGCTTTCCGGCTTTGGGATTCAGAGCTTCGGGGCTTCAGGGGTTTGGGGCTTTAGGGTTTCGGGGCACAGGGCTTAAGAAGCTTCGCTCGTCGGGAATATACGCTTGTGGATTTGCTGCCTTTAAACCAAATCCCCAAATCATAAACCATCATAAACCTAGAAGTAGAAGGCCTAAACCCTAGGCCCCACACCCTGAACCCATCACAATCACGGTACCCTTACAGGAACCTGCGAACGAACGCAAAACGATACCCTAACCTAACCCTAAACCCTGAACCCAGAAACCCTAAACACTAAGCCCTAAACTCTAAAACCGAAACCCTACCCTCCCTCCCCAACCGGGGCCCGAACCCAAGAGAGGGATGCCCAGACTCTATACCCTACCCCTTCTTTTAGGGCGCCTACTTTTTAAGGCAACAGATCCTAACCATAAAACTCGGTATCCTAAAAAAAGGGTAGGGTATGAGCCTCCAGGTAGAGCTTACATCCCTGGATGTTAAAGGCTTTGCGCAAATCGGTTAAGGGGCTACCCTAAACCCTAAATGAACCCGAAACCGGCTATGCATGGAACCTCGGAGGTGCAAGCACTCAGATTTCCAGGCCTGCAGCGCGGGAGCTATGAGTCCGCGTGGTGCCGTTGTGAAGCTACCGGATAGGCTGTCAGTAGGAACATAACGACGATAACTAGGATAACCTCACCGCTGACCGCTGATCCCAAAACCCACGACAGCACCCTTCCGAACATCAACAAGCTACACAAAGCAAAGCAAAGCAAACTAAAGAACCCAAAGTTTAGCACCTGCTTTTGCACAACCCTAAACCCTAAACCCCGATCCTTACGAGTGCCGCCAAGGCTCCAATGTGCTCAACATGGCCTGGATCTCTTGCGGTGTCCTCAGCTTCATCTTCTTCTTCCAATGGGAAAAGGAGGGACCCTTTAAAGGGATCTATAGGGATTCTATAAGGGTATAGGGGTTAGGGCTTAGGGTTTAGGGGTTTGGGGGTTTAGGGGGTTGAGGGGAAAAGGAGGGACCCTTAATGGGGACCCCTACCCTATAATGGGCTATAAAACCGGTATATAATAGCTATATTGAGGGTATATACCTAGGGGTTCCTCATTAAGGGTCCCTCCCTTTTACCCTTGGAAACTAAGCTCTCAACCGGGGTCCCGTTAAGAAGGCACAAAGAAATCGGCTTCTTTCCTGCAGACCGCCCCAGACAACAATATGCCAAGGGATCCCGGGATCTAACACTCCCTGCAGGCCCTCCACCCTATCTAGGATACCCAGCAACCTAAAAATAAAAAGGCCTCTCTTTTTGGTATTGGGTAACTTTATAAGGAACCTAGGACTACAAAAAAGGAATAAGGGTACTACTGGGCATCCTAGCTATTGTAAACCGCATACTTTACACCCCAAGATCTCTGACTGATAAATTCTACTTGTAAGCCTGAGTTTTGCAGGAGTCGAGTAAGCCCAAAACCCCAAATGCTGAACCCTTATACAAGCGTGTAGTCACCCTTTTTAAACCCTTATAGAACCCTTTCAGTAGGCCTTGCATGGAACCCTTGTAGAAACCCTTAAAGGAGGGGTCTACTAAATTCTGCTGGCGAGATGCTCTTTGGCTCCGATTATTCGTGCCACGTTCTGCATATTCTCGAAGGAGATGGTCCCTGTGCCGAACCGGTGCTACTGGTCAGGTTTTTGTAGGGGGAAACCCCCCAAACCCCTAAGAATCCCACCCCTAAACCCTAAACCCCAAGCTTACAAGGGGCTACCCGAAAAATTGGGGCCGAGCTGGTGGCACAAATCTGCTTGCGATAGCCATCAACCAACCCACTGTACAGTCTAGATTACAGTTTCGACAACCAAAATTCTACAACCCCGTCGTCTTACGGTTTACAACCGTAAACCTTAAAAAACAAACTGAACTGAAGCCCCTCAATCCTAGCATACCCCTGAAACCCTAAACCCTAACCCTAAACCCCAAGAGGTGTGTGCTCAAGAATCGGTGGCTTTTGGGCTCTACTTGGAGGAATCTAAACGTTCAGTGGGTTGGGGTTTTTTAAGCATTAAAGCGAAAGCCAGAAAGTTGGAATATGATTATCTTAAGCCCTTTATGGTAAATTATAAGGTATCCCACCCTGAAACCATATTCCAACTTTCTGGAGTTCCCTTTAAGCATTAGGGTTCAGTTCTTCCCCAATTAATGTACTTATAACCTTACTTACTAAGTCCCATGATCCTCCAAGTAGGATTCAGTTCTTGGGTTCTTGGGCTTAGGCCTTTCGGCGCTAGGGTTCAGGGCTTGGGTTCAGCCTGAGGGGTCGAGGGTGCTGGGTTCAGGGTTCGGCTGAGGCTTCGGGATTCCGGGATTCATTGAATATCATATAGCCTCATAAAGTATGACATGAAATCTTAACATATCATGCAATGTCATATAAGGGCATATAATTCCATATAACATCGCATAATATAATCAAGCATCATAGAAGATCACAGAGCAGAACGTCATAACCTACATAATATGTTGCAGACTCTGGGACCTCATTCGCTGGGCTTTGGTTCTTCCGCCATGGAGTTGTGGGGTGCCTTGTTAGGATTTAGGGGCTAGGTGTTTAGGCGTTCTTGCGCCTCTAGCGGCTTCCGTCTCAAGCTTCGATAAAAGTATAGGGCTTCCCAAACCTTAAGCTGGCCAAAGCATATGGGAGTTTCCGAAAACAGGGGACCCTGGTATAGTACCCTAAATAGTTGGATCCTTGCTATAAGGACCCTAAAATACGGTACGCCTAATTTTCGGAAACTCCCATATCCAAAAACGCCCAGAAATCCCACTTCGAACCCTTAAGCTGCCTCTGCTTCGAACTCCCCTGAATCTAAACCTTCAACCCGAAACCCGAAAACCCTAAACTCGCCACGCTAAACCCTAAAACTCAAACCCTAAACCCATTGCAATCCCTTATAGATCAATTATAAAACCCCGGGGTGAACCTTTACAGATCCCTTCACGGAACCCTTAAATCCCTGGGCTCAAAGCCTGTAGAGTCGTTGTCGAAGAGCTCGAAGATTCCCATGATGTCATCCACCTGACGCGCTCTAGTTCTTTTTCAGGGTTTAGAGTTTAGGGTTTAGGGTTTAGAGCTTAGGGTTTAGGGTTTAGAGCTTAGGGTTTAGGGTTTAGGGTTTAGAGCTTAGGGTTTTGATTGAGGGTTTAGGGTTTAGAGCTGAGAGGTTTGGGTTTAGAGTTTAGGGTTTAGGGTTAAGGGTTCATGGCTCCGGGCTTATACCTCACAGGCGCTGTTCTTTGAGGTTTGTCTGATCTTTTTGGGGCTTCAGGGTTTAGGGTTTAGGGTTTAGGGGATCTTTTTAGGGGATTTAGGGATCTAGGGCTTATGGAGTTTAGGGTTTAAGGCGCTGTTCTTTGAGGTTTGTCTGATATTTTTAGGGGCTTCAGGGATCTAGGGCTTATGGAGTTTAGGGTTTATGATGTCATCCAGCTGACACGCTTCTGAGTGGTTTGTTCTGGTTTGGGTTTTAGGAAGCTCGGAAGCATTTGCAGTTCAGGGCTCCAACGTTTCGGGTTTTGGTATTTTTTGGCTTTTCAGGCTTTGGAAATAAGGCTCTAAAGTTAGGGTTCAATGTCGTCCACCTGACGCACTGTTGTTACCCTCTTTTTGGGATTCTATCAGGAACCTACAGGGATTTGTAAGGGGTTAGGCTTCTGTAGGGTTTAGCACTTAGGGCTCGGAGATTTGGGGTATAGGGCTTTTCGAGCCCTGATATCAGGGTTTAGGGTCGGGTGTTGGATTTGGGGTTCAGGTTTAGGGATCTACAGAGTTTATGGATTAGGATACTTTAAACCCCAAAACTTGCAGAGATGGTAACCCGAAGGCCGGTCTTCGGGACACCCTCTTGGAATCCTCATGAAACCTGCGCGGAACCCTTGTAGAATACCATAAGACCTTTCATGGAACCCTGCTAGAATCCCATAAAGCCCTAGCAGAACAGTGATGGAACTTGGAGACGAGACGTTGTAGAATGCTAGAACACCCTTAGGCAACCATAAACACACCAGCAAAAATGCCCCTTCACGGAACCCTACGATGTAAACATCCCGTTACCGAATCCTTAGCCGCCCTATCTTGGAGCCCTGAGATACCCCCGTGCACAACTCCAAGATGCCACTTTAAGGAACCCAATCCTACACCCCACAATGGGTAGTTCTCTAAATTAGGGGTCTTTGTTACGTACCATTTTGGGGACCTACACTTTGACCTTAATTTACCCTTGACCCTAAACCCTGAACCCCAGGATGGCCCCCCACATACATGCTGTGCCTTGTCCGAGGGACTGAGCTTCGCAGTCATCCTCCTGTGTGGCCGTTGAAAGATAAGGAGCCAGGACGCCGTTAAGGGCTCAGGGGAAAGGAACCCTAAAGCTTAGACCCCTAACCCTTAAATGCCTAAACCCCTAACCCTAACGGGATCAATAAAGTGTTTCGGGCTTCAGGGTTGGTGTTTAGGGGTGTAGGATTTTGGGGTTTAGGGTTCACTGCAAACCCCTGATGCTTAAAGCCCCTCCTCCCTCAAAATGGCTTGTAACATTAATCAACCTGAATTGCGGGCCTTAGAGAAAAAACGGCTATGTATTGATCAGGAGTCTACATCCAAGTTCAACTTCGAAGTTGGCAGCTGAAAGGTGGTTTAACCCTTATGGGGGCGTGCTTAGGGGCATGAGGGATAAAGCTTGCAAGACTTCCTGTCAAGTCCTCGGGGCTTGCATTAGATCATGGAGCTGTAGGGTTAGGTTTAGCCACATTCGTCCTGGAGACTCTAAAAAAAGAGCAACATGAAACACCCCCAGAGCCCCCGGGGGGTCTTGAAGAACTCGTCGAAGTTGATCTTGTCGGTGCCCAACAGAACGCTGATATTCTCCTGGCAGCCGCACCAGTTATTCTGAGTCTTGGGTGGTTCTTTTCGGGGTCTACGACCAATACCACGCGTGCTGGAGATGAGCTTTGTTTCAGAAGTTGGTCTAGGCTTAGGGTTTAGGGATCAGGGAGTGCAGAAGTTGGCTCCGGAAAGACATCCAAGCTTGTTCGACAGCGTTTTTTCGCGGGTGCTAAACATCAGTGCCTGAAGCTTGCAGGCGGCGGACCATAAGACTTTTTGGGACTTGTCAACAGCGGTCCACAACCTAAACTCTAGAGCCGAAGCCCGAAACTAAACCCTAAACCCGAAACCCTCACCGCTAAACCCAAGACGCGAAACCCTTCAAAACTTAACCCTCAGGGCTGCAGGGATCGGGGCTCCAAGCTGATAAAAGGTTCAGGACTTTGGGTTTTCAATTCAGACCCCGCCCCAAATTCACCTTTCGAGGCTCCTTGCGGGTTCGTCTACGGTTCCTTTAAGGATTACTAGAAGCTCCCTTAAGAGTTCCCTTGAAGGTTCGTTAAAGGCTCCTTTAAGGGTTGCCATAAGGATTCGTAGAGGAGATCTTAAAGCAAGCTATGCGTTAGTCCAAATCTACACCCTAGACAATGACCCTCAAGTAGAGCCGAACAGAAACCCTTAAAGATTCCTGTAAAGGAACCCTTAAAGGAACCTTTATGGAATCCTGAAAAGAACCCCTTCTAGATCACTCCAACAGAACCCTTAACAGAAACCCTTCAGAGAACGCTTCAAGGAACCCGAAGCGGTTTAGGGCTTAGGGTTTAGGAGGCCTCCATGGGAATCCCCAGCGCCACGGCGGCTCCCTGCAGCCTAGGACACAAGACAACTAAAGGCTCCTAAGGTTCGTGGGTTTAGGATTTAGGGTCCAGGATTCCATTACGGTTTAGGAGCTCGGGCTTAAGCCTCATAGTTTAGGGTGTAGGTCTTCGGGTGTGGGGTTTCGGGCTTAGATTTTTCGGGCTTACATAGGGTTGCTTTATGACTAGAGTTTAGGTTATAGTGTCTTCTGTTCTCGTGCAAAACTGAACGCTACGACATTGGCATCAGTGCGTATGATTATTCTGACGACTCCGACGAATCTTCGAGAATTGGGGGTACCTCATTTTGGGGTCCTTATAAATAAGGATCCTACTATTTAGGGCACGATTTTAGGGTCCCCTATTTTCGGAAACCACCATTTAAACCCCTACGTTCTTTCGTCAGTCTTCGGTTGTAAGGCCACTTGGTGTGCCGTCAGATGGGCCGGAGATAATGCACGTATTTGGGGCGAGTGAAGTCCTGACCCCGAAACCCAAACCCCACACCCCAATATAGGGGCCTTAGTAATTAGACCGAGGCAAGAAACTAGATAAAGGAACTCCGAGACATACAGTAGTCATGGTAGTTGTTCGGCGGGAAAACAAGGCTGCGCAGCATGCGAATCAGCAGGAAGGTTCTGTTCCCACCAGCTTCCACCACGTAGTTCGAAGATTACATCGCACTGAGACCATAAAGCCTCACGGACGTAACCCTAGACCCTCAACCCCGAGACAACTGCGACACTCATCCAAATCCCTGAACCCTAAAACCCAAAGCCGTACACAGCCACAGCCCACCCCACTTGGAGGCCCAGGGGACGTAGTAAGTCGCTTATAGGTAGGGTTATAAGTTATGATTCGGGTAACTCCATTTGGTGACTTATAACTCTACTTATAACCTACTTACTAAGTTTCCTGGGCTTCCAAGTACCCTCGATACTACGAATCATCCAAGGGACTCCTCTGCATCGATCACGCCGCTGTTGTCCTACACAGGGTATATAGACTGTATAAGGTTTAGGCTGTACAAGTTTGGGGGATTTGGGATGCTTCGGTGATTCAGGGTTTAGCACGTAGGGCGCTCTTGTTTCATGCGTCGGGGTCTGGGAGTGTCAAGCATCAAGAAAGCAAGCTGGAGCGGCTAAACCCTAAACCTCACCCCGAAACCCTAACCCCGAAACCCCAAACCCTAACCCCGAAACCCTAAACCCCTAAACTCTAAAACCCTAAACTCTAAAACCCTAAACTCTAAAACTCCAAACCCTAAGACCCTAAACTCCAGACCCCTAAACTTCCAAAACCGTAAAACCTCAAACTCGGAGGCCATGGACCAGCGCTTTGCGCTCCACCCTTGCCGCGCCTCGTCGATCATGTCAAAAGCACGCTTCATATCCATGACCTGCCAAGAACAGTTCGAAGCAGTTGGGGGCTTGGGGATTTGGGTTTTGCCATGTGCTTTTCAACCCTAAAACCCTAAACCCTCGCCTCTCAACCCTAAAACCCTAAAGCCCTAAACCCTGGACCCCTAAACCCTGAATCCCTAAAACCCTACACCCTAAAACCCTAGACCCTAAACCCTAAAACTCTGAAACCTTGAAACCCTAAAACCCCAAAGCCTCGCCTCGCAAGTCTTTCGAAAGGCTCTCTGAGGGTTTCCCAAAGAGCCCAGCACCCCCTTAAAAACTAAGGAATACATTAGGTACTGCCCCCATACAGTAAGTCTATAATTAAGGTCCAAATATAACAAGATGATGAAAATTATTCAACTATTACTGAGTGGGGGCCGTACCCAAGGAATATACGTTAAGTTGTTATAAAATAGCATCCCGAACATGCTCTAGGACACATTCCTTAATCAAGGGGTTTTGGGAGACCTGGATGACACCGTTGCCATGTCAATACGACCAGGAAAGTCTTGCAGCCTCTCCAACACCAACAGCCCAAAGAGCCCAATACCCCTCAAATAAGGAATATGGCTAGGGCTGCTTTAGGGGATCTATAGGGTTCAGGGTCTCGGGGACAATACCCCTTAAATAAGGAATATGGCGAAAATTGTATAGGGAGTCATACTATGATTTAAGCCATGTTCCTTAATTAAGGGGTATTGGGCTCTCTGGGAGCCACGAGCAGGCGGTGAAAAAACTGTGGTGCTCGCATGTGGCATGAAACCGTGCCCTAAGCCCTAAACCCGGAAAATCCTAGATGAATTTCACAGAAAGATGACCCTCAACTTTGAACCTACCTGGATGACTAGATCAGGGTTCGGGCACATCGGTGCATCGTAGTTGATGCAGGTGGGGTTAAAGCAGGACTACAAGAAACATCCTTGCCAAATCGGTCGACCCCAAACTGAAACGGCCGTCCTATTCCCCACAAGTTAAAGAATAGTCCAGCCTCATGCACGGTGATCTCTCCGGGAATGCAATACGGCGACGGATCAAAGGAGGCCATGGCTTGGATTCCTCAGGGCATTTGGGCCTTTAGACTTTGGCAGTCTGGGAATTCGAGTTTACGTTTTAAGGGTAATGTGGGAACCTGATTAAGAAACCTTGGGCCTTTATTCGGGTTCCTCATATGAATCCTACCATTTTGGGGTTATAGGCCCAGGGTTTCTTAATCACCTACAGTAGGGGTATAGAGTTTAGGGTTTCGGGCTTAGGGTCTAGTTTAGGGTTCAGAGCTTCGCGTTTCGCGTTTAGGGTTCCTCTGGGAATACAAGGGCCTCATTAATTTCATTCGCAACTTGCGGTGAATGATAGCAAGGCTGCGTAGGGACTGAAGAAGAATCTACTGCTACCACCAACGATTCTACGTGCATTGTCAAAGGGGTTCAAAGGCCTACTTCTGAGGTTCAGAACTTGCTTGGGATTGCAGCAACCACTTCAAGGTTTCGTCTGTAGGATGCAACCCTACTTGGAGGGGCAGGGGACTTCGTAAGTAGGTTATAAGCAGAGACATAAAGTACCCCAAATGGAGTTACCCCAAAAATACCCCTACTTATAAACAGACTTACTAAGCCCCCTCAGCCCCTCCAAGTAGACCCTTAACCCCACGGGCTGGGAACACAACCGACAAGGAACAAACAAGCGTCCACGGCGTCCCCTTCTGTAAGCCTAAACCCGATAGATCCCTTCCAAGCAGACCCCAGGGTTTAGACCAAAGGATATTTTCACTCCAACGAGGCTCTGCTTTTCGGGAAACTGGCCCAACATTGAGGGAGGGAGCTAGTTCCTGGTGCCTTTTTACGATGCCACAGAGTTGAGGGTACAGGATTCAGGGTCTCGCATTTTGGTGTTGAGGGTTTGGGAATATGGTGTCAGTGTTGGGACGTGGCCTTTGAAAAACATACGTTCAGCAGCAAGAAGCCGAGTGACAGGGCTCAAAATTAGGGTACTCTTTCGGCCTCCAAAAATGACCTTGCTTATCATAAGGTCCAGTGTCGAAAGAGTGCGAAACCGAATAGCAAGCTACGTATCTGTGCGGAGCCTCTTGAAAACATGTGCTACAAGCTCTCCAAGACATACTCCCCACCAAACAAAGACCCCAGACCCAAAACCCCTAAAACCCTAGATCCCACACATAGACGGCGTTGTCATCTGTACAAGACTCCCGATAACCTCGAAAAAATTACCCGAAGCCTCACTACACTCCAAACCCTAGACCCCTAAACCCTAAACACGAAACCCAATAAACCCTGAAGCCGAAATCCTGAAACGTATAAACCGTAAAACTTTCCTCAACCCTGAAGAACCTACCTTTTTAAGGACCTATATAAGGAAATCATAATAGGGAACCCTAAAAACATAGGTTCTTCAGGGTTAAGGTAGAGCCCACGAGGTTGAGCCCAGCTGCCTGCCCCGAACTCCTGGTCGAGCTCAGCGATGCGAAAAAACAACACACTTGTCGTGCGAAAGATGTCCTCCCTTTGAAGCCGAGGAAGGGCGGCAGGTGGCGTTGAAGAGGTCGTTTAGGTTTAGGGCTTTAGGGCTTTACTTGGACCCAAGACTAGATACCCAGGCTCCTTATCTTGACCTCCTTTTGTAAGTCCTTGAAAACGTAGGTTATCTAGGGTCCAGGTAAGGTTTGGGGTTTTTGGATTTTGGGGGATTTAGGTTTACCGCACTCGTTGAGGAGTGCAGAGGATATGACATTGTGATCCGAGAGTTTGGGGTCAGGTTTGGGGCGCACGGACAAACATGGGGCCAGAAGAACTGGGATATGGTTTTGGGGTATATTATACCAACTTATCAAAGGAGACCCCCCGCAATAACCTTTGTTTAAGCCCCTGCTTTTGGGGTCACTCTCACAGCGACAGACGAATCGGTCCTGACAACACAGCCCAGACACCAAAATGGTTTGGGGTTTAGGGTTTAACCCTTGCATGCACGAGCATCCCAACATCTCAAGGCTACAGAATCTGAAAGCCGCTAACTTGTAAAGCCCAAAAGCAAACCTGAACCTGAGCATAAAGCCTGAACCCGAAACCCTAGGACCCAGACCTCGAAACCCCTTAGCCCTCAACCTATAACCCCTGAACCCTGAACCCTCAACCCGAAACTCCAAAACTAAACCCATCGGTGGGTAGCATCTGCTCATGGTGTTGAAGTGCTTTATAGGGTCTCACGTTGGCCAAGGACTCCTGATAAATACGTATTGAACTGAGAACTACACACTCAACAAGCCCAAATGCCCCGTTAGCGAAGCAGAGGTATCCGTCTAACCGATAAGCTTGCATTGTCGCTGTCCGTTTAACTTGTATTCAGCCGATTACATGAAACGCATAATGATGTTCAGACAAAACTGCAAATAACTCACAAAAAAGAAACTTAATGGTGATAACAACAATAAAAACAGTATTGATAACATCAACAATATTTACAATGTTAACAATACTCACAACAATAATCGTAGTAGGACTAGTATATAGTAGTAACAATAATAACATTATTTGTAACACGAGTAATAAAAGTATATCCAATCATAATAGCTGCAAGAAGCTGGCGCCTCCCCCTCCTCCCTTGTCGCCACCCCAGCCACCGCCCTTCCTCAGTGCGGGCAATGCTGGGAAAGTGGAGTCCTTTAGGGGTTCCTTTAAGGGATCTACAGGATTCCTTTCAAGGGTTCCTTTAAGGGATCTACAGGGTTCCTTTGAGGGTTCCGGTAAGGGATCTTACAGGGTTCCCTTTCAGGGTTGTGCTACGGGCTCCTACATCCTGCATGACCCATTATAAGGAATATACCATAGTTCCCATAGTTTAGAGTCCTTAGGGTCATGCAGGATTCTGTCCATCAACAGAATCACGGCATTCCCCACTGTCATTCCTCCATCTCACTGGCTAGCAGAGCTTTATCCTCTCAGGCTCCCTAAGCTTACCTTTGGGGCCTTATAAAGGGGTCTATAAGGGTTAATATAAGGGATATATAAATAAGGGTACTATAATATAGGGGCCTTGATAATCCTATAACTACTTTTGGTTAGTAGGGAATGGAGGAATGGGGCACAACTATAATTACTATTACTACCATTCTTCCATTCCCTACTAACCGAAGGCAAGTAAACCCTAAACCCTGATTTTTTCGTCCAGCATCTCCCAGCCACCGCCCTTCTCCCAGCCGCCGCCACGACCTGCTCGAATTGGAATTACAGTTCCTCATAAGGAGGTTCCAGTCACAGAAAGGAATCACGAAGGGAAACTTGCAGCGAAAGTCTCAGCAGGAAACCCACCGGCCTGCAACCCTCGCATACACTATCCCCATAGATGCACTCATGCCGAAAATACAGTTCATCTCCACCATCAGCTCCACTATTCATTGGCTGTTCGCCATTTATAATTCCCATTCGTTGATCATCATTTCCATCATCATCACAAACATCATCATCAACATCAACTTCTTCTTCGTCACCATCGTCGCCATCATGGCCACCAGCAGCAGCAGCAGTAGCAGCAGCATCCAGGGATGTCAACGACACGATGGCCATTAGTGCCGTTATCATGTGCATCGTCACTCTAGAACGTGCCATCATCAATAAGAGCATAAAATCATTCTGACCCGCCCGCTCTTCATAATGACCATCATAGTGTTCGTTGTGGTCGACGTCACAATCTTTGTGAGTGAAATCAACATGATCTGAAGCTGCACCGTCAACATCTAAAACCCTTGTCAACCAGCACCACCCGCACCACCACCACCACCAACAACAACACCCACACAACCAGCACAAACAACAAGACGGGAAAGACCCTGAACCCAAAACCCTAAATCCTAAACCTTAAATCCTAAATGCTAAACCCTAAACCCGGGTGTAAGCTCTCAAAGCCTCTGCCACGGCCCCAGCCGCCGCCGCCGCCCATGTCGCCACCTGCCAGCGGTCTCAAGAGCTCCGAACATCCTCCCCAAAGCTTCAACACTTGTAACCACTGGGGCCCGAAACCAAGCAGGCGAGACGAACCTTGAAGTTCAGAAGACCCTGCTGTTCTGCTAAACTCACCCCTACTGTTGATGATATAAATCCTGCATTACCTTAAGGACCCTAAACTATGGGAATTATGGTAGATTCCTTGTTATGGGTCATGCAGGATTTATATCATCAACCGTAAGACAGCCTCTACTGCCTTGCTGAGCTGCTGCTGAAGCCCTTGTAGTCATCGAGTTCGGGGGAGCTTCTGGCAATCTCTGTGGCTGCAGGGTTTAGGGTTTGGGGAGTTAGGCTAGAGGGCTTGAGGGTAGTTCGTCCTTTGCGGCTAAACCTCAGGGCTGTCGGGCTGGAGGCATTCATTGCAGGCGTGAATCCGTGAGGTCATCGTTTTTATGTAATCAGCAACAAAAACTAAGGCCCTCAACCCAAAACCCCGGTATTCGCAACCCCGGTATTCGCCCGAAATGCCGAGCTGACGCCTCGACTCAAAGCCAAAACCTGAAATCCGGGTCGAATTCCACAAGGTCTGGTCGCACCGAAAACCATGCGCCTCGCAGCAACCAGAACGTGGCTGTCCTCAACCCTTCGGCTCGTGCTTTGGGATCAGCCCACCTACCCTAAACCCTAAACCACCCCGTGAAGCTGTTGGATATTTGTGTGCTTTCGACTGTTGGCCCCGCCTCCTCCCCAGGCACCACCTGATGGGCTCAAGGGAAGGTACAGAATCTAAAGGGGCTTAGGCCTTAGGGTCTACGGTCTGGGCATAGGGTTTGTGGTTGAGGAGTTTAGGGTTTACAAGCTTCGGGTTCGGGGGTTTAGGAAGTTACAGGGTATAGCTTGAAGGCTGCGGGTACAGGGCTGTAACCTGGATAAGCCCCAGTCAAGGGACTTGTAAGCCAAATGATAACCAAACATACTTAAAGGATCATGGGACTTAGTAACTGAGGTTATAATTAGGGTAACTATACGTATAACCCCAATTAAGGTACTTATAACCTTACTTACTAAGTCCCATGATCCTCCAAGTAGAGGCCGATTGGGTTAGGGCTGCTGGGGCAGACTATACCAGGATCACACAGGGACTAAAAGGGGGATGGTAGTACCAAACATTCCGACCCCGATATTGCTTGCGAGCTCCCCGACGCCTCCAGGGGCGGGTTGCTACGTGGAGGGGCAGGGGACGTAGTAAGTCGATGATAAGTAGGGTTAAAATTGGGGTAGTTGACTCCATTTAGGGTACTTCTATCTCTACTCATAACCTACTTCCTGAGTCCCCTGCCCCTCCAAGGAGACCCTAAACCCTAAACCCCATGATTCCCATGATTTAACCTGTGCGATGCCGCCGCAATCCGTAAGCCCCAAGCCTCGACGCACCTCATCGTGCTGACCCCGGTCTTTTCTTAGGGCCCCAAGAAAGCACATAAGCAAAAATTAGGATAGGGATATCCCATATAAACCCACTTACAATGAAGCCCAATAATGCTTATGCTTATGGTCTTTTCTGATCCTCTGTTGTTGTGTGAGCTTGTTGGAGAGTAAGTTGCTGGGGGCGCGGTATGTTACATTAACATGTAGATAAGCTAAGGGAACCCGAAGACATACTATTCGCTGTTCCCTTTATTGCGGCAACCTTGATTCAAGATACTGATGTATAGATATACTTACGGAACCCCAATTAAGATATAATATTCCCTGTTCCCTAGATTGTGGTGACCTGTCAAGCAGGATCCTACGCCCCGAACCCTCGGGCTGAATCCTTCACCCCGAAACCCTCGGCCTGTTGGCCATGCAAGCATGTCAGTAGACACATCTCCACATGCACGCCTTCAGGATCAAGATTCAGGGAGATAACTCCAGGTAGCCATGTGAACGACTTGTCATAAGCTCTGACCTTCTCCAACAATGAAGGTGCAGGCAACTGTGCGTGGTTGATGGCTCAGGCCACACTCAGTGGACTCCAAGGACACGCCTTCTTTGTATCGTGTCAGATCCATCAGCATCTTTAGGAAGTCTTTGTCGTTACCATGGCCTAAATCCCAATCCCGAAGCTACAAGCCATGATGCGAGAAGATATATAGATATAGATATAGATAGATACACACATAGTGTATACTTTTATATATCTATACACACACATCTGTATGTAAGTAAAGGCATATATATATATATGTGTATATATATGTATATATATATATATATATATATATATCTATGTGTGTGTGTGTGTGTCTATATATGTGTGTACATATATATATATATATATATATACATGCCAGTGTATACGGGTATGTATACATGTCCCTAAACTCTTTGCCTCGGGAGCCGATGATGTCCATGATCCGACCCCTCGCTTGGCGCACGCTGTCCTGGAGAGAGAGAAAGGCTTGGGGCTCTGTGGCGCTTTAGGGTTTAGGGCTTAGAGTTTAGGGTTTAGGGCTTAGAGTTCAGGGTTAAGGGCTTAGAGTTCAGGGTTTAGGGCTTAGAGTTTAGGATTTAGGGCTTAGAGTTCAGGGTTTAGGGCTTAGAGCTTAGGGTTCAGGGCTTAGAGTTTAGGGTTTAGGGCTTAGAGTTTAGGGTTTAGGGGTTTAGAACCTTGGGATTCCGAAACAAGGCTGATTCTCAACGTTTAGGGTTAGGGCTCCCTCCAAAAACCTGGATAGTTATTTGGAGGCCCATGGGACTTAGTAAGTCGGTTATAAGTAGGGTTAGCATTCTACTTATAACCTACTTACTAAGTCCCCTGGGCCTCTAAGTAGGGTTCGGCTAGGTAGGTGTTAGAGTCGGGGGTTCCAACTTTTTGCTTCATGTGGTGCTTTGAGGGTTCAAGGTAGGGTTTAGGGCTTAGGCTTCTGGGTTTATGGCCTTCCTCAAACCACCGTGTGTTTAAGAGGTGTGGGCTTTGGGGTTTAGGGTTTAAGGCTTAGGCTTCTGGGCTTATGGCCTTCCAAAAACCACGTGTCTAGGAGGCTCATGATCAATTTTTAGTGGGGTGATAAGTTGTGAGCTATAAGTTCCCTGATATGTCCCTGGGGAGTGGGCTTCAGGCTTTAGGGTTTAGGGTGTGGGCTTTTGGGCTTAGGGTTTAGGGCTTAGGCTTTTGGGTTTAAGGCTTTTGGGTTTAGGGTTTAGGGCGGGCAGAGGCTGTTGGGCTATGGATTGTGGAAGGAAGGGGTTGGGTTCAGGGGCGTGAGGGCCAACAAACATAGAAGGGAAGACAACTAGCGGATAAATCCAAAGTGGAGGCTAGGGCTATGCACCCTGAAGCTTCCCACCTCCGTTTAATTTTAGATTAGCAACACAATGGGTATATAGGAGATAGATGACGCAGCCGATATTGATTCCGCCTAAGCCCTTTAGACTTCATACGTCGGTTTTTGGGGCTTTAGGGTGTAGGGCTTCAGGGTTTTAGGGTTTAGGGCTTTGGGGTTTTAGGGGTTTAAGGCTTTAGGGTTTTAGGGTTTCGGGGTGTAGGGTGTAGGGGGCTTAGGGTTTACCTTGTTGTGGGCTTTGGGCTTCTGTGGTTTGTAGGTTGTTGCAGGGTTCGAATGATTAAGGCTTCAAGCATTTAGGATCCAGGGCTCAGCGCTTTTTATGATGGCCTTATCTTTGGGTTTAGGGTTTAGGGCTTAGGGTGAGAATTGTTTTTCTGCGGATTTTCCAAATCTATACAGACCACGTTCGTTCATGCACGCGATTCTCCGAGATGCACAGGATCGGCAGGTAGCAGGACAAAGGGCTCTGTCCAGCAGTGCCGTCGCTGCTCCCAGCAAACACTTCCTCAATACCGGCCTCCCCATCTGCCGGACCCTTCTTCTTGCTGCCAGTAGCTTTCGGGGTGGGTTTCGCCTTGGCCTTGGCCTTCCCCATGGCGGCGTTGCGAACGACTTGGCTTCGCCATATAGCGACAGCGGTATAAGTGTGATTTCTTTTTGCTGTCAACAGCCTTGTGCGATTTAAGCCAATCGCTTTTTCCTTGCGTTTCTGGAACGCTTGCATATGCAGGCATTGGGTTCTGAGGTTCACGGGGAGAATGGGGAGTTAGTGGTCCGGCGTTTCAAGGATTCCGGCGGTTTAGGGCTTATACAGGCTTTGGATTCAAGGTTCGGATTTCGGTCTCACCCAGAACCAGAGTCGAAAACGAACAAGCCTCTAAAGTAGACACCCTAAATGTGAAACCAAGTCCTGCACGAGCCCAGGAGTGCGAAACACGCACAAATCGAGAAGTGTACACGTCAGGCTTTTGGCTTGGTGCAAAAGAGGCTGTCGCCTCTCCTTTAGGTGGGGCCCGGGGGGTGTCTTCTGCGTTCAGGGGTACTTCAGGGTCCTGGGAACTTGTCTCGTTGTTCGACTTGTCTTCGTTGTGGTTTCTCATTGGTAGCGGAGCCCAGGCCGCGCCGGGGATCGTGACTTCTTGTGTTTTCCTTGTGGTCTGTGCTGTGCTGAGTTTCTTGTCTGTGTCTGTGGGGTTTTAAGGAACGTAGGCCTTAGGACCCCCCGTGCAGCCACATGGTGGCTTCGACGACCGAGCCTCCGGGTGCTCCTCCTGACGACGACCCGCCCAGTGTGGCATCTCATGACGACGGAGGTTGGACCCGACAACCGAGCGACAGTTCTCCGTGGGGCAACTGGCAGCGGGATTACTACGGTCAATATAACTCTGGTTGGGATTCTTGGGAGGATCATCGCTGGAGTTCGGGTGATCGTTGGTCTTGGCAGCCTTGGGGTTACTACAACAACTACCGTAGTGCCCAGCAACATCCTGGATCATGGGGAGATTATGATTCCTGGAACCAGTATAGCAGCTCTGGCGATCCAGAGCAACCTACACAGCGCGAGCAAGATGAGAATTCCGAAGACCCGCCTGCTTCGAGCGACCCCTCAAACCCGGATGAAAGCTCACAGGATGTGCGGAGACCTTCAACCACTACCCAGGAGAGTACCGATGCGACGAGGACTCCTTTGAGGCAAAGCCGTGACAGTGGCTCGGTGACCTCAGAGACTTCTGGGAAGGCTGATTCGAAGGGCTCTTTCAGTGAGAAGATGGCGGTTCCTACTTTCGGGGCGACTGGAAGTGGGGATGAATTGGGTGTTTCAGCTAGATCATATCTACGACAAATCGAAGCCTGGAGCAAAGTTACACGCACCGCTCCAGCCCAACAAGCTCTTCTTCTCTATCAGAATCTTAGTGGTCGTGCCTGGGTTGAATCAGAGGAATTGAACGTCGAGGACCTAGCGAGTGAACGTGGGTTGCAGATCTTCAAGTCATGGGTTCGTGAACGGTATCAAGAAGTCGAAGTGAGCCGCATTGCTGAAGCATTGACTCTTTTCTTCAAGAAGATGAAATGCCAGAGCGGTCAGTCGATCAGGGAATTCAATTCGGTCTTTGATCGGAGTCATTCGCGACTCCTGGAAATCGACTGCAAGCTCCCAGAAGTCGCCCGTGCCTGGGCGTACCTCAACGCACTGGGCCTCAGCAACACAGAGGAGTTATCTCTCCTAGCTTCTGTTGGAAATGACTACAGCACTGCTAAGCTTCAGAAGGCAGCCATTCTCCATGAAAAGTCGCTTCGCGGGCCTTGGGTTCCTAAGCCGAAGGGTGAAGGCAAAGGTGCGAAGAGTGCATTCTACACGGGAGTTGATGACGAAGAGGGACTGAAGGGCATCGAAGAAGAGGACAGTTCGGAGACCTACATTTCTGAAGAAGTTGCTGTTGAACTTCATGAAGCGTTCGTTGCACAGGAGTCAGCCAAGGCTCGCTACAGAGATGTTGTGAAGGCCCGAGGAATTGACCCTGAGACCCTCAAGAAGAAAAGCGGCGATGAGGTGACCCGCCAACAGATCGATGACCGCCTTGCTCAGGCAAAACTTCGCAGCTACTGTGCAGGCTGTGGCAGACGCGGACATTGGCACAAAGATCCTGAATGTCCATTGAACAAGAATGGAAACCCAGCTTCGAAACCCAAGACCGCCCAGGACCACCAAGCGCATGCGACCTCGGTCTCTTCAGATGCTCCGGCTAGCATTGTCGAAGTTGCGTACATGGTTGGGGATCTTGGTGGTGATCGTCTTCTTGCAATCACTGACACAGCATGTTCGAAGTCGGTGATGGGACAGGGTTGGTTGGAGTCCTACGTTCGCCTGGCTAAAGATGTTGGCGTTGAAGTCCAATTCCTGGATTGCCACGATGACTTCAGGTTCGGAGCTTCGAAGCTGTTCCACGCTAGTTTTTCCGCTACAATCATGATCCAGATTCGCAACCGGGTGTTCATGCTGAAGGCTTCTGTGGTGCAGGGAGAAGTGCCACTTCTCATGAGCCGTAACGCGCTGAGCAAGCTTGGGATGGTTTATGATTTGGAAGAACATTCGGCACAGTTTAAAAAGCTCGGGATTGACAAGTACATGTTGCTCACGACGGACAGCGGCCATCCGGCGATCCCTGTGTCACCCAAATGTGTTCCGGGATTGAAGTGGCCTACGCCCCAACAGTGGGCTGGCTCTGAGGTGATCATCGTTCCTTCAGCTGAGTCGCAATACATGTCATACATGGTCAGTGCTGTCGAAGGGGATGCGAGTGTTCCGGTTGATCCGACTACCAGACGCGAACCATTGAACAAGAACCCCGACCCTACTCCAGGACTCAATCTTTTCCACCCGAAGAAGATCAACGACTGCGTACGCAATCTACTTTGTGCAGAGCCTCTCAATGTGCAGTCGTTCGCTACCTGGTGGAGTCAGACTCCAATCTCCAAGGATTTCTGGATTGAGACCCCCAACTCCTTCATTAGGATTCATGTGATTCCCCGTCGAGGATTCTTCGACCCGACAAAGTGGATCACCTCGCAATCGGCTACGAAGGACAAGCTCCTCGGCTTCTTAGGGGGCATTCGAAGTACTTCAGGAATCTCATGCAGCACACTTGATGGATTGGGCACAGCACATGATCTCTGGCATGATCACCTTGATGCCCTTCATCCAGTTCTTTGGGTCGGCAGGTCAGTCTTCTCTCGAGCCACTGCTAGGGCCCCTCTCTTCGGTAGTCCCGCGGTCGTCCCTGCTCCAGAAGTTCCTGATGTCCTCTTCCAGCGCCCCGGTGAATGTGTGGAAAATGAACAAGACGGAACTGATGGCAGAGGCAATGCGCCTGAATCTCACGGTTCATGCGACTTGGTCTGTGGGAGAAATCAGACAGGTGATCACGGACCACAAGCGGGAATCCGGGGAATCGTCAATCCCGAAAGGACTTGCATCGATGACGCTCGATCAGTTGAAGGCCCAAGCCGTGGAGTACCAGATCGAAATTCCGACCAAGCCGACGAAGGGCCAGCTCCAGATGCTCATCCGGGACGCGGCCACGCGCAACAAGGCGGAGGCACTCGTCACTTTTGGACGACACCGAGGAAAGTTGTTCAAGGAAGTGCCATCCCAGTACCTGGATTGGGCGATGAAGGAGGTCGAGGCCCGGGGAGTCGAGAACTCAGGGCCGGATCTTGTGAGCTTGGCAAACTACGCCAGGAGTCTCATGGAGCCCGAGGAGACGATCACCTACAATCCGGAGGCTGATGCGAGGGTTCCTCTTCCCTCGGAGGACGGATCCAGCTGGGAGACCCATTGGTCGGAGTTGACAGAGACGGGCAAGATGATGAATGCAGGAATGGGCTACGGGGCGAAGGCGATGGCCAGACCTACGGAACAGCTCCCGAAAGCCGCTCCGATGAAGAGGATGACAGACGAGACGGTGAAGGGGCAAAAGCCTATGGAGCAGGAGGTCCCGTCGGAGGTCCGAGAGGAGATCGATGCATTGATGAGCCGCCTTGCAGCCCTGAAGGACAAGCACGGTTTGTGATCGAGGCCGAACTTGATGAGGAGCTTCCCTTAGATCATTTTGAAGAGCCGGGCGAAACATTCACTGCCAACTTCCTTTCTCGGGAAACACGTGTGGAGGCGGACTCCCCTGAGATTTTCTATGAGGCTCGTGAAGACATACCCGGTGCAGATGCCATTGGGAACTCCGTTGAACATTTTGCAAAAGACCGCCTTGCGCAGAAGGACTTCACCTTCAGCACATGTGAGAAAATCGTCCGAGCGGTTTGTCAAAGAGCTCAGAGTCTACGAAAGAGGAAAATCAACCAGGGCACCGACAGTATTGCACTAGGGGGTTACTCGCATGGGAACCACTATGGCATCATTCAGAAGACTTACGCTTTCCATCAGACCACAAAGTACATCAACGCATTCATGAAGACCCACGGGGCGCACGGTCATTGGAGCAGTTTCCAGCTTTGTCACAATTGTCATGTTGGTCCCCACAAAGATGCCCATAATCTCTCAGGTACCCGTTGCTGGACGATTGCATTCGGTGACTACAACGGTGGACGTTTGTGGCTTCAAAGTGATCCCGATGCTAAGGTTGATGGACCCTCCGACTTCCAGAACGTCAAGCTCTCGGATGGGACTGAGGCAATCGGTGAGGTCGTGAACACGCGTGAGCACATGACAAACTTTTGTCCTAAGACCAGACATGCAGTAGAAGAATGGGAAGGTGACCGATGCTCAATCGTCGCCTACACGACCCGCGGTGTGCAACACCTCTCAAGGACAGAACGGGATGTGTTGCGAACTTTTGGTTTTCCTCTCGGGAGACACGAAGGTTCCTCTCCATGCGATCGAGAATCTTTCAAGCGGCCCAAGAAGAGCATCAGGAAATCCTTGTGGAAAGGTGCGCAGAGGGCTAGTGCTTTCCTCACTGTCGGGTTGGCTGCTGCTTCCTCGTTCCTGAGCGAATACATGCCCTCAGGAAAGGCGGTTGAACAAGCATGCGTTTTCGAGATTGGTGGCACCAACATCACCTACCAGATGGCCGAGGCAGGAGCGCACGTCGTGGAGCCTATCTCCTGGGAAGAGTATCTTGATAGTGACCTCAAGTTCGATGTGCATCAGACCATCCAGACGTTGAAACCCAATGTAGTTTGGTTCCAAGGTGAGAGTGAGTTCATTCAACGTGGAGACCGGGTGTTACAAACCATTGACTACCAGCTTGGATGTGGTGGTTCCGTGGTGCTACAAGGACTCTTTTACGACCCGATTTGGAATTCCCGAGCCCTCAGTGATCTCCTAGGACAACACCCCCACTCTTGTGAGGAACATGGTGAACTTCGAACTCTACGACTTGGGCATGTCCCAACACGACCCGACCAAGGAGACGAATCAGTACATGAAGGGGTTCGGGAGGGATTTGTGGCTTCGCACAACAGACGCAATCACATTGATCATGAAGGTGCTTCAGCGATTCACTTTGACGGCGACGTACCTAAGCATGTTCAGTCAGCCCTTACACGACTACACCAAAACCTGGGACATCCCAGAATCGTCGACATGCTAAGGCACCTCAGGTATGCTGGAGCTGACGAGGGAGTACTCAAGGCTTGCAAGAAGATGCGTTGCGAAGACTGTGCCCGGAATCAAGCCACACAAGTTGCTCGGCCAGCCACTCTTCCTTCTCTACTTGATATGAATCAACTGGTCAGCGTTGATGTGTTTCATGTTTTCGATGCAAACCGAGTTCGACATGAATTCCTGTCCGTCATCGATCATGCTACCACCTTCCACTTGGTCTGTGAACTCGAGGGGCATTCCGCCGAGGCTTTTTGTCGAAGTTTTACACAGTTGTGGGGAAACACTTTTGGAGCACCGGGAACGATTTCAGCTGATCTTGAAACAGGTCTTCAAGGGGGAATCACAAAGTACGCCGAGTTCTTCGGAAGCAATCTGCGCAGTTCGGCAGGCCAGGCACATTGGCAACAGGGTGTTGTAGAGCGACACGGACTCTGGTACCAGGAAATACTACGACGTGTCATCGACGAGAAATCAATCACCAGTGAAGATATGTACCTTGCTGTCCAAGCTGTTAACTCGGCAAAGAATGAACTGAGGAGGAGACACGGTTTTTCCCCAACTCAGGCCGTGTTTGGACGAGACCCAAGATCACCAGAAGAAATTTGTGGCGCTAACGACGAGGACCGGTACATCGAGGTCTTGTCTGCAGATCGGAAAAGACAAAGAGAAGTTAGTATCAGGGCGGCTGCGAAGATGGCTTTCTTCCGTACTCAAGCGGACTCCAAGTTCCGGAAGGCCCTCATTCAGAGGAGTAGGATCAAGAGAGGGGGATATGCTGTTGGAGAGCTCGTCAGCTTTTACCGCATAGAAAAGGTCGCCACCAAAAGGGGATCCTGGCGTGGACCGGGAACAATCATCGGGTCTGAAGGCGGGAACTGGTGGGTATCATTTGGGGGTCGCTGTCATCTCGTTGCGGAGGAGCACTTGAGACCATCGACACCGGAGGAGGTCGGTGACATCTTATCCACCAAAGTCGCTAGAGATGATCTGGAAAAGCTGCTCAACCTTGATCCCGACGATCCCGACACCTATGCCCCTTCCGAGGATTACGAACCCTCCGAGATGAATGTTGAACATGATGGCGCTGATCCCGGGCAAGAACTTCGCCCAGTCACCGATGAGGAGATGGTGGAGGATATGGACTTTGCACTAGAGCTTGAGGGCGGTGAGTTGTTTCCAGAGCTGTTTGGTGATGAAGGACAGACAGAACCCAGTATGCCAGGGCCAGTCCGGAGAAGAGTACGTAATAAAGCTCCCGAACCTTACGTTCATACTGCACATATGATGAAGCGCTGCCAGACTGATCGGGCTCTCGAAAAGGCCCTTGAGAAAGAGATCCCGTGGAAGCTGATACCCGAAAGTGAACATGAAGCGTTCAGGCAAGCCGAAGACAAACAATTTCAGGAGCATCTTGATCACAGTGCCTTGAAACCAATTGGGGTCGAAGAGTCTGAAGAGATCCTTGCCAAGATTGACCCATCTCGCATCCTCAACTCCCGTTTTGCGTATCGGGATAAACATTGGTCTAGAAGGAAGATCGACGCCTCCATTCCGTGGAAGCACAAGGCAAGACTAGTGGTTTCCGGACACCGAGACCCAGATGTGAAACACCTCGAAACCGACGCCCCCACCATCAACCGCCTGACAATCCTCACGCTGCTTCAGGTTCTTGCATGTCGAAGGCAATCTGATGACTGGGAGGCATCAGCTGGCGATATCACCGCTGCCTTCTTGAACGGTGACGATATGGACCGCGAACTTTATCTACGACAACCAAGGACCGGACTTAGAGGGCTTGATCCAAGGCAACTTCTTAAAATCACAAAAGGGGTGTTCGGATTGCCCGATAGCCCACGCAAGTGGTGGAAGCGACTCCGCAGAGACATGCTGAACATCCGTATCCAGGTTGACGGTGAGGAATGCTTTTTCGAACAGAGCCCGCTCGACCCGTGTTTGTTCCAACTTGTTTCCGCCTTGAACAAGAAGCCGAAGGTCTATGTTGGAGTTCACGTAGATGATCTACTGGTTGTCGGTCCTCGCAATCTTTCGAAACTCGTGAGAGATAGTCTATCAGGTGTGTTTCCAGTCGATGATTGGGAAGTAGATTCATTCGACTACATCGGATCACACATCCGAGTCTCCGTCGATGGCGTACATGTCGATCAAGAGGCTTATGCGAGCTCCAGGTTATTCGAAATCAAGATTGAAAGGGGCAGGCCGACCTCGACCCGGCGACGGAGGAACAACGAATCGACAATCAGTCCCTGATTGGCGCTCTGTCATGGCTTAGTAGTCAATCACGACCAGACTTGCAGTGCTCGGTTTCATTAGCACAGCAATGCCAGAAGTATCCCACTGTTGAGGACATCAAATTTACGAACAAGATCGCCAAGCGTGCATGGGAACATCGTCAGAAAGGGATTTGGTTGCGCCCTTTGGATCTAGAATCACTTGAATTCCTCGTGTACCATGATTCAGCTTGGGCTAACGCCCTCCTGGAAGGAGAAGACGGTTTCATCTTGTCTCCCGAGGACCATTCTGCTGCAATTATGACTGATGGACCGTTTCAACACAAGGACCGCAAAGCTAAGAGGGCTAATTCCAGGGTTGCCAGTCAGATGGGCATATTGATTGTGCTCACCGACCAGTCTCAAGTCGATCAAGGCGGAGGGGTAGCAAGCGTGTTAGACTGGAAGTCTTCAGCGAATCCCAGAGTATGTAGATCCACTTTCGGTGCCGAGACTACCGCATGCTCTGAAGCAGTCGAATTGGGCCAATATGTACGATCTTTCATGATGACGATCCTGAGCGGCGAGCTCAAGAGGGTAGAACAGTTGGCCGGTGCACAACTCCGTTGCATCACTGATTGCAAGTCACTCTTTGACCATCTACATAGAGAAGGAATCCCAAGGATTCCTTCGGATAAACGGCTTGCAATAGACTTAGCCGCGCTACGACAAACTTTCTCCCTCGAACGAATTGGAGAGCGAATTCCCCTATTTTGGGTGCCCACGGGGTACCAACTTGCGGATGTGTTGACTAAGCCCATGAGTTCGGATGATTGGTGGGGAACGCTCTTCAATCGCCTTAGGTTGCCGTTTGTGAAGAGTGCGCCAGGGCAATCTTGAGAGGAGAGAAAACTTTTTAATCAGTGTGAAACCAAGTCCTGCACGAGCCCAGGAGTGCGAAACACGCACAAATCGAGAAGTGTACACGTCAGGCTTTTGGCTTGGTGCAAAAGAGGCTGTCGCCTCTCCTTTAGGTGGGGCCCGGGGGGTGTCTTCTGCGTTCAGGGGTACTTCAGGGTCCTGGGAACTTGTCTCGTTGTTCGACTTGTCTTCGTTGTGGTTTCTCACTTAACCCGTAATTCTAAACCCTAAACCCCCAACCCCTAAACCCTAAACCCCTAAACCCTGAACCCTTAAACCCTAAACCCCTTAATCCCTAAACCCCTTAATCCCAAACCCTAAATTAAACCCTAACCCCTAAACCCTGAACCCTAAACCCTCCAAACAATAGACAACCTGGACAGTTCGACACCCTTGCCGGAGCGGCAGCGACGCATTAGCAGTGCTCGAGGCTGGAAGAAAGCGGCAAGAGTATTTATATGGGTGGTTGTCAAGAAGTGGGTCCCTCTTGGGATCCTTATTATAATACGGCACCTAATATTTAAGGTGCCCAAAAACTAACCCATAATTTTGACAACCACCCATATGTTGACTACCTTTTCTAATCTTACTAGCACCATCACTACGATTACGATGTCTAAAACTAGTGCTACCACTACGCTTATGATTGCTATGGCGATCACTATTACTGTGGAATTAGGGTTTGGGATCAGCCGCAAAAGAAACGCTCCACAGCGCGAAGGTCGGCAGAGGCGGGTCTACACGGCAGTCAACTGTTCAGATCCTACATTAGGGTTTAGGGTCTACGGGTTATGTTTTAGAATTGCGGGCTTAGGATTTGGGGCTGAGGGTTTAGGGTTTAGAACTTGGGTTTCCAAAACAAGGGGCTGATTCTCAGCGTTTGCTCACAGGTTTAGGGTTAGGGTATCGGATATAGGATCTAGGGTTCAAAGGTTTTTACATCTACAGGCTTTCCAATCCTCTTTCCCGGAGATCGTGACGCGCTGGTTGTCCGGATCCACGTCGATGCGCGCCTGAAGAGTGGAGCGCGGCGCCAAAGCACAAATGAGTGGAGGCAACGTCTCGAAGGGGGTAGGTTTTGCTGCGAAGGATACCTGTGTGACATATACGGCTTTTGTGATATGCTTGGAAAAAGCTTTGCAAACTCATTACGTCAAAGGAAGCTCCGATCAATCTGTGGAAGCCACACAAAGATAATCAAAAAGAGACACGTCCTCTTCGAGTCAATAACTATTGGGCTTAGGGCTCAGGGGTTTAGGGATATATATATATATATATATATATATACAGCCCCAAACCCTAGTCCGTTCTAACCATTGAAACCCTGATGTTGAACCCTCTCAAACCTTTAAAAACCCTGTAGACCCCACGAAACCCGCTATAAACCCCCCGTGAGTGCCCTAAATCCTAAACCCATAAGCCCTTACAGCCAGTGTAAAAAACTCTCCAAGACCCTGAAAGCTCTAAACCTTGAGAACTAAGCCCTTAACCATAAAAGGTTCCAAGGGTTTAAGCTTAGAGGGTTTGAGGGTTGCTGTTTCAGGGTTTGCGGGTTTTTGGCTTAGGGTTCCGAGCTTTTCGGGTTTAGGGGTTAGGGCTCAGGGCCTTTAGGGTTTCGGGTTTTTCAGGGGTTTAAGGAAACCCGACACCCCGACCGCCACTTGGAGGATCATGGGACATAGGAAGTAAGGTTTAGGGCTCCTGTTAATAAGGTACTATAGGGTTCTATAGTAGGGTTCCTTAAGGGATCTATAGGGATTCTAGAATGGGGATCATGGGACTTAGTAAGTATAAGGGTTATAAGTACCTTAATTGGGGTTACAAGTAGTTATAAGTTAGTATAGTTGCCCTAATTATAACCCTAGTTACTAAGTCCCATACCTTAATTGGGGTTATAAGTAGTTATAAGTATAGTCGCCCAAATTATAACCCTAGTTACTAAGTCCCATGATCCTTTACGTAGACCCTAAACCCTAAACCCTATAGATCCCTTAAGGGAACCCCTATAGATCCCTTTAATTTAATGGAGCTCTTTAAGGAACCCTAGCTACTAAGTCCCATGATCCTTTAAGCACGCTTGCAACGAACCCTTGGAGGGGCCTGGGTCGAGGTCTGCAGCTCCCGAATGGTGGAGCCGCCTGTCTCGGTGGTCGTTCTGAGGGTTCCTTTAGGGGTTAGATGTCGGGTTTGAAGGCTTAGGGTTTAAGGTTCAGGGCTTAAGGATTAAGGCTTAGGGCTTAGGGCTTAGGTGTAGGATTTAAGGCTTAAGGTTTAGGGATTAATTAAGATTTAAGGTTTAGGCTTTGGGTTTGGGAATTAAGTCTTAGGGTTTAGGGATTAAGGTTAAGGGTTTAGGCTTTGGGTTTAGGGATTCAGGTCTGGGGTTTTGGGATAAGGTTTAGGGTTTAGGCTTTGGGGTTTCTTCAACGGGTTCCGTTGAAGGGTTAGATTCCGGTAACTTTCGGGCTTCTCTTAAGGGATCTACAAGGAGTTTGGGGGGCTACTTCCATGATAGTACTTGGAGGGGCAGGGCACTTGGTAAGTAGGTTATAAGTAGAGTTATAGGTACCCTAAATGGAGTTACCCCAATCATAACCCTACTTATAAACGACTTACTATGTCCCCTGCCCCTCCAAGTAGTCTATGGAACCTCTTTGTTAGGAATTCCAATTAGGATTCCCATAACATGTTCTTTTCAGGGCTCCAAAAGCCTTTGAGGCTGGTTCCTTCCTTTGAAGACTCCTGCAGGGATTACGGTTGAGCGTGCAAGGGTTTCGATTCCCCGAGAGGTGGGTTCTGCGCGAAAATTAGGTTCCGCAATCAGTAGAATAGGATTTGAATGTTCACGGCCTAGGCATTGGGTGTTGGGGGTTTATTTCGGGCATGCTTCATCTATGCAGAGTCCTGATAGGCACACCCCGTTCTGCAAGGACCAAAGCAGAGCATACCCCTTGTATAGCGCTTATTCAGGACGGTCTAGGCTTTGGGATCTGGGTTAAGGGTTTAGCGATTCGGATGTGGGGGATTTGCCGTTGCGATTTTGGGTTTTGGGTTTGGGACGTGTTCAGAGGTTTTACGGCATGGGGTTTAGTTTTTGGTGCTCAACATCAAAACCGCCAAACCCTATATCTCAAGCACCCTTAGAACCACAAACAAAATGCAATGTTTTAGAATAACACGAATTGAAAATACTTCTTAAAAACAGAAATAAAACATGAGTTGAAAATACAAAATTCCTACAATTAGAATAGGGCTTTGGGGTATAGTATACTATAATTAAAACAAGGAGCCCCCAAAATAGCACTGGTAAGTATTAATGTATCTAGGCCCCTATATTACTCGAACCCAGACCCGTCACGGCATCTGTCCGTCCTACTATGCCCTGCGGCCTGAATCCTACCATAGGGTTTAGGTTTTGGGGTAGTATCTTAAACCCTAAACCCCATACTCTACACCCCAAACCCTAAATTCTAAACCCTAAACTTTAAACCTAAACCCTTAACCCTAAACCGCTTGTGAATTGCTCCCCTCTGTATGTCTCGGGGGTCTGGCCCTGGGGGTTTACGGGCTCGCGAGTTTCACCTTCTTATCTAAGCTTTGGGGGTTGTTTAGGGTTTGAGGTTGGGGTTTGGGGGTCTAGACTCTGGGGTTTGGGTTTCGGGTTTAGGATCCAGTCCTGAGTCCTGAGTTCTGATAACACGGTATCCCAGACCCCCGGCAGGATCTAGAAAGTAGAACCCCTAATTTGGGGACCTAACCACTAAGGGTACTTTATAGGAACCCCCATTAAGGGATCTACTTTTTGGATCCTCCCGGGGGGGTCTGGGATTGTAACAAGTGAAGCATTAGACTCGGGTTGTGGTTTTTGCGGCGAGGGGTGACACTACAACCATTTCAAGGAAACCTGGGGAATGACCTCACTTGCTCATGGCTAGGTATAAGTAGGGTTATAAGTAGGATACCCATAGTTATCATCCATATTAAGGTACTAACAACCGCACTTATAACTAATATATTCTTCAGCACCCTACATGGATCAATGGGGAAGAGGGACCCTTAATGGGGACCCCTACCCTATAAGGGGCCATATAATGGGTATATAATAGCTATATTCATGGTATATACCTAGGATTCCTTATTAAGGTCCCTCCTTTTACACTTGGAATGGAACCCCGACTCTGACCTCTGACTCCTAAGCCCTGAATAACTGAAATCTGAACACCATCGCTACACACAAAAATAATCGAAACCCTAAAGCCCGATCCCTTCAAAGGCACCGCAAACCCTAGACCCTAGACCGTACACCCGAAACTGTACAATGAAAACCGTAAACCCTGCACTCTAAACCCCAAAGCCTGCCCTACGCCGAAACTTGCACGCTAAACCTAAACCCCAAACCCTCGGCCCCAAACCCCAAACCTTAGACCCACCCGGATCCCTACGCTAACCATAAACCGTAAACCCCAAAACTACAGCCTAAACACTACACCCTAAACCTCAAATTGTCAAACCCCACACCGTAAACTCTGAACCCTAGACCTTAAACCCCTAATACCCCACACCCTAAACCCTGAAGCCTACACCCTAAACCCTCAACCCTACACCCTAAAAGCCCTCAACCCTCCACCCTAAAAGCCCTCAACCCTCCACCCTAAAAGCCCTAAACCCTCAACCCTAAAAGCCCTCAACCCTCCACCCTAAAAGCCTAAACCCTCAACCCTAAAAGCCCTCAAACCAAAGGACCCAAGTGGCGCCCCGCCTTTCCCGATGATGGCCCAAGCCGACTCTCTACTGGGAAGTTGAATCACCGCGTGCTCTCTGTCCTGATCGACTAGAAGGGTTCTGGATCTATAAGGGCTCCTTTAAAGGATCGATAAGGGTTCCTTTAAAGGATCTGTAAGGGTTCCTTTAAAGGATCGATAAGGGTTCCTTTAAAGGATCTATAAGGGTTCCTTTAAAGGATCGATAAGGGTTCCTTTAAAGGATCTATAAGGGTTCCTTTAAAGGATCTATAAGGGTTCCTTGAAATGATCTATAAGGGTTCCTTTAGAGGATCTATAAGGGCTCCTTGAAAGGATCTATAAGGGGATCTATAAGGGCTCCTTGAAAGGATCTATAACGGTTCCTTTCTAAGGGGCTTAGGGTTTAGGGTTTGCTCTCTGTCCTGATCGACTACCCAGACCCCCCTTTTGGAGGATCCTTTAAAAGGATCTAGGGGTTTAGGGTTTAGGGTTTATAAGGTTTAGGTGTTTAGGGGTTTAGGGTTTAGGATCAAGAAAGTAGAACCCCTAATTTGGGAGCCTAGCCACTAAGGGTACTTTATAGTAACCCCCATTAAGGGATGTAGGGATTTATAAGGGTTCCTTTAAAGGATCTATAAGGGTTCCTTTTTAAGGGGTTTAGGGTTAAAGTTTAGGGTTTGGGGTTTAGGGTTTAGGGTTCAAGGGTTTAGGGCTTATAGGGTTTCGGGTTAGGGTTCTATGGACGGCAGTAAGATTCGTCTAAGGGTTCTATCAAGGGATCTATAGGGTGTATACGGGTTTAGTGGCTCCTTTAAGGGATCCATAAGGGCTTCACTAGGGTTCTATATTAAAAGGCATTCTAAGGGGCCCATAATCTTCATCAACTATAAGGGGTGTATAGACGGTTCAGGGTGCAGGGGTTTTGGGTTTAGAGTTCCTTTAACAGGGGTCATTGGGATTCCTTTAAGGGCTCTATTAAGGGCGTATAGGGGTTTAGAGGGTGAGGGTTCCTTAAAAGGATCTATAACGGTTTCACTAGGGGTCCTGAACCCCTAAGGGGTCCATAGTCCTGATCGACTTAAGGCGTTCGGTTTTAAAGGGTGTGGGGCTCTTGTCGGTTTTCAAGGCATTGGGGTCCCCTTAAGTACATAGTTTTTTGGTGCCCAAAGAAGCGCCCATAACAATGGGAGTACTTGGGAGTGATGGGGTCGGGCATTAGCGGGTAGGGGGAAGGGTCCGCTGAAGGTTCTGGAAGTGTTGGCAGGGTGTTTTACGGATCGGGGGCTTCTTTCATCCGACGATACCCGTTTCGAACTGCGACATGAGCTTCGTATCGCATCGCTCATAACGGCTGGACGACAACCTTCATGTGCCCTCGGACCAACCAACCTCGCGCTGGTCCATGAGTTGTTTGGTGAAGATTATGGCCCATAGCGAAGTACAGTCTTCAGCATCGCCGCCACCCGGACCAGGGTCATGGTCTCCCCCGGAACCAAATCCGCTGGTCGAAGCGAAGACCTCGCTTGCCCGACTTGGCCACGCACACCGGCATGGCTTGCTTCGAAAGGATGTGTCCATGTGGCCCTTTCAATTTCTTCTCCCCACCATATGTGCTCCACATTTCGTGCAGAGTTGAAAGTTTTTCTCAAAAGCTACTAATTGGAAAAGGGCTTTGGGGTAGATACTAGAATACTTAAACTAAGGTACCCCACGGAATCATGCTGGCAATGATGCCGCATCTATGTTAAACCCTAAACCTTGATGGAGCCGTACTTGAACCTGTTAGAATGCTTACAGAGGGTTTAGGGCAACGGTTCAGGGATCCTCGTTACTACTTAGCTTACTCGCATGCTTAGTATACACTACTCTAACAATACAGCTCTTGTTCTTAACATTCTTATGACTAACAACCCTAAACTCTAAACCCTAAACCCTAACCCCGAAACCCTAAACCCTAAACCCTAAACTCTAAACCCTCAACCCTAAACCCTAAACCCTATTAAGGCGTCATTTTCAGGGTTTGGGTTCAGACCTCGGGTTCAGGGTGAAATCCACCAAGACCTGATCGAGCAGGCGAGGCGGACATGCGAAAGTGTGAGGGTTTAGGGTTTAGGGCTCCGGGGGTTTAGCGGTTTAGGGTTTAGGGTTTAGGGTTTAGGGCTCCGGGGGTTTAGGGGTTTAGGGTTTAGGGTTGAGGGTTTAAGGCTCCGGGGGTTTAGCGGTTTAGGGTTGAGGGTTTAGGGCTCCGGGGGTTTGGCGGTTTAGGGTTTAGGGTTGAGGGTTTAGGGCTCCGGGGGTTTATGGTTTAGGGTTGAGGGTTTAGGGCTCCGGGGGTTTAGGGGTTTAGGGTTTAGGGGTTTAGGGTTTAAGGCTCCGAGGGTTTAGGGTTTAGGGTGCAGGGTTTTGGGTGTAGGGCTGCCCGTTACCCTGAACCCGAATAAACCTAGCATTGGAGATTAAATTAACGAGTTTAGGGTTTATGGGACTCAGCCTGATATAGGAGCCTTAAAAGTTCGCGCAAAAGCCTAAACCCTAAACCCTAGACCCGAATCCCTAACCCAAAACCCTAACACCCTAAACCCTAAACCCTGAACCCTAAGATCCCTAAACCCTAAACCCTAAACCTCTTAAACAGGAACCCTTATAGATCCTTTAAAAGGAACCCTTATGAATCCCTAAATGTAAAACCTCAGGCGTTGAGACGTTCCAAGGCCGGCACCCAGCGTTGCAGTGAGTTGCGGACGCGGTTCCGGACTTGCTCCACAGACCTGTTCGGAAGGTTTCGAAGGGGGGTGTAGGGTTTAGGGGTTTAGGGATTAGGGTTTAGGGTTCGGGGATTTAGGGATTTAGGGTTTAAGGTTTAGGGGTTTAAGGGGTTTAGGATTTAGGGTTGTTTCAAGAGGGGATAAGGCCTCCAAGGGTTCGGTCTTATAGCGTTCCGAAACTTTGGGGTGTACCTGATTTTGGGGTCCTTTAAAGGAGGGATCTACAAAGGTTCTATAAAGGGTTTAGGGTTTTGAGGTGTGTTGAAACACCTTACTTTGGGGATCCTTAGGATCAGGATCCTATTATTTAGGGTGCTATATTAGGGTCCCCTATTTTCAGTTCCTAGAAGAAGTTCTTATAAGGGTCGCTATGAAGGCTTCGGGTTTGAGATTGTGTCGGGAGCCCAATACGCCTTATTTCAGCGAAGATTGATCACATGTTAAAGTATAGGGGGGCTCCACATCACAGTTTCCCTAAACCCTAAACCCTAAAGTGTATGCCTGAATTAGGGTGTATTGGGCTCTCTGGATAAACAGGACCTCGAAGGGTTTCATAGGCGTTCTTGTGAAGGCCTTCGGGCTGTTTTTGGTTCGGGGCCGAAAGTCTACGGTTAAGCTTTAGGACTAGGGTTTAGGGTTTAGGATTTGGGGGCTACAGTGTCTACAGTGTGTTGTGTTGAGAGTTTAGGGTTCCCTGGGTTTTGGGCTTGGTTTTAGGGACGTTTGGGTCTGGGCTTGACGGTGCTAGGGTCTAGGATTGAGGGTTGAGGAGGAAGCTTCTCTTGCTAAGTTCAGCTACCACAATAGGGATCTATAGTAAATACAATAATTATTGCGTCCTTATAATGGTAACTTCTAATCCCTAAACCCTAAACCCTAAACCCTAAAAGCCTCCATAGTAAGTAAAAATATTGCCCCCTTATAATGGTAACTTCTAATCCCTAAACCCTAGACCCCCAACAGCCTAAACGCCCCAAAAGCTCACATAGATCTTTCAAAGGACTCTTTAAGAGACCCCTTTAAGGAAACTTTTAGCAACAACATCCCCGTCTTTGAGCTCTTGGCGTTTGGGCCGAGGTTGAAGGGACCTTCACTCATGGGGGTAGATTGGGGTTTAGGGTTTAGGGGTTTAGGGTTTAGGGTTTAGGGTTTAGGGCTAGTGATCCCTAATTCCTAAGTTTCCCCTAAGGTTCCCGACGGATCCCTTGAAACCTCCCCTCTTGACCCAGGTTTTTGTAGGTCAAACTCCTCGTAACCGAGGAAGCTGAAAGCCAAAAAAAACGAAAGACACAAAACCCTAAGCGCGAGGCAGGGGGCGAATAACTGTGTAGGGTTTTAAGGTGTTTAGGGTAAGCCCGAAAACCTCTAAAACCCCTCAAACCCTGAAACCGAAACCCGTCAAAACCCTAAGCCCTACGAAACCCCATTAAACCCTCTAAAGAAGTAACCCCGAACCCAAGACCCTAAACCCCAGAACCGAACCCTAAACCCTAAACCTTAAACGCTATACCCTAAAAACCCTCACCCTACCCTAAACCCTAAAAACCCTCAACCTAGACCCTAAACCCTAAAAGCCCTCAACCTAGACCCTAAACCCTAAACCCTAAAAGCCCTCAACCTAAACCCTAAACCCTAAACCGTAAACCCCAAACCCAAAACCTTAAGCCCCAAACCCAAAACCCCAAAACCAAAACCGTGAGCCGGCCTCGGGTTCCCGCACATCCACATGGTCGCTGCCCCGCGATCCTCCAAAAGTTTGGGTTTGAGGGTTTGATGGTTTGATGGTTTAGGGGTTGAGGGGTTGAGGGGTTTCGTGTTTGAGGGTTTGAGGGTTTCGGGGTTGAGGGGTTGAGGGGTTTAGGCGTTTAGGGGTTTAGGGTTTAGGGTTTAGGGGTTTAGTGGTTTAAGGGTTTAGGGTTTAGGGGCTTAGGGCTTAGGGTTTAGGGCTTACGGGTTTACGAGTTTAGAGTTTAGGGGAGAGGTCAGGGTTCAAATTTGAGGGCTTTGTCTTTACAACAATTAGGCTTCAGGGCTTATTTTTTGAAAGGATCCCGTGCACTCCCGACTGTTGAACTCTGGCTGGCGTGTCGGCACAGCGACCGGGTGCGATTCAAACTCGGGGTACGATGAGTGAGTTGCTTGATTCCTAGACAGTCCTTTCTCAGGGCCCTGAACTGTTGTGGGGCGGTTTGGTCAAAATATGTGTGGCAGATAGGAGCATCTGAGGAGGTTTAGTGGGTCGGAATAGTACGAGGGTGCCACCCTTATACCGCTGCATACATGTCCATGACAATATGCACCGATAGTTTGAAGCTGTTTGTTCTCCAGGGCGGGCAATGTATGTAGGGTCTAGATTCTAGGGCTGTGAGTTTATAGGTGTGAGGGTTTTAGGCTTCTGTCCATCATCGGCTATAAACTCATTTGCATCAGATGGCTCGGTCCCTCAAGCAAGTTACACAAAGCCATAAGCCACAACGACGTCAACCCTAAATCCTACATGCTAGCCCCTAAACCCTCATCTCGAAGCCCTAGAACCCAAACCCATAGCCCTATATGGGTGGTTGTCCAAATTATGGTCCCTTTTTGGGCACCCTACATATCACTATGATGGGGACCCAAATAGGGACCATCATTTTGACAACCACCCATATCTTGAAGCTTCCGGGTTTGGGCTTGGGATATACATGGGTGTTTGTCAATAGTAGGATCCGTTTTTGGGTCCCTGATATAATACGGCACCTAATATTTAGGGTACCCGAAAAAGTACCATAATTTTAACCACATCACTTCTTACACAACTCAGTCAGCAAGCTCACCACCAGTGGCCCATGCCATGCAATTGATGCCACCCATCCTAGTCTACCCGAGCTCTCTGCTGCCCCCTCGACTCGAGCTAAATGCTCGAAGTGCAATCGAGATGCTCCAACCCTCCAACCCAACGAAGACCCGTACCACTACCGCCTACATCCTAGGATTTTAACTCCTCAACCCTTCCCCCCGTTGCCCGGCCAGCGCGATCACCGCACCGGCGCTTTGCAGCCGCATCAGCTCCTTTACAAAGCCCCAAACTTCTGAGTTTGACAGAAGGTGTTCACAAGGATTTTATTGACACGCTCAGAGTCCAAGAACTCCCTCTTTGGGTCCTTCTTGGCAAAATCCATACATGATGACTTCTTGGACACTTAGGGATGGGGATCTTGTACTGGCTGGCGTAGGGAGACTCTCCCAGCGCCATGCTCGCCGTTTTCGCGGACCGCCTAAGTTATCGAAAATCCTTGGAGGATCATGAAACTTAGTAAGTAAGGTTATGAGTACCTTAATTGGGGTTATAAGTAGTTGTAAGTATAATTATAACCCTAGTTACTAACTCCCATGATCCATTAAGTAGGGTCTTTAGGGTCCAAGCAGGACCTGGGCCTCAGCAGGGTAGTGGGCTTTTTTAGGAGGGATCTGTAAGGGTCTCGTTAGGGTTCCTTTAAGGGTTCCATAAGGGCTCTATAGTGGGTTTAGGGTTTGGGTTTCGGGGTTTAGCGTTTGGGAGTTTAGGGTTTAGGGGTTTAGGGTTTAGGGTTTAGGGTTGTGGGTTCAGGGGTTTAGGGTTTAGGGGTTGAGGGTTTGGGGTTTGGGGTTAGGACAACATGAGGGCTCATGCGGGTCTTGTGTGTTCAGGGTATCAGAACGGTTCTACATGGTGTTGAAAGGATTTCATGTGCGGTTTTACAGGGTTTCTTTGTACGTATGCTGGAAGATTATAACTCGTCTGATTTGCCTTGGCACTGGTCTGGGCAACCGAGAAGGTCACATGGTTGCGGATTGACCACCCCCGCCCGCTGGAACACCCTAGACCCTAAACCGTGCGAACCCGCGTGGCGGCTTTCTCATGAACAGTCAACTCCCAAGCTTGGATTTAAGGCTGGCAAACCTACTGTCTACAGACTTAACCCTAGAACTCGAAAAGCCTCTTACCCGCCAACCTTAGACCCCCAACTTAACCCTGAAGCCCGAATTCACAAACCCTACACCCCACACAGGTGACGTATAACTTATCCCTCAACCCTAGACGGCCTTTCTGAAATCCTTATAGATCCCTTCTGGAACCCACAAAGGAACCTAACAGCGTAAAAGTGTTTAAGGTTGTTTTAACCCTAAACCTTATATGGCCCCTTCTGGAACCCAGCAACCTTTAAAGAACCCTTAAAGGGATCCTTAAAGGAACCGTTAAGGGATCCCTTAAAGGAACCTGTAAGGAACCCTTAAAGGTATCCTTAAAGGAACCCTTAAAGGATCCCTTAAAGGAACCCTAAAAGAACCCAAAGAGATCCTTAAAGGAACCCTTAAAAGGAGCTTTTACATGGAACCGCAGAAATGTGCTTGAGGTTGTTGGGATTCAACCGGCTCCCGGTCGTCGTCGCCGGCGATCCAGTCAACCTCAAGCACGTTGTTTTCAATCAGAATAACAATAGTAACAACAACAACAAGAAGAAGAAGAACAAGAAGAGTAACACCAACAGCAACAATGGTATCAGCATTAATGGCAACAGCAGTAGCAGTAATAGTAAAACTTGGTCAAGATGCGCGACGGCAGTTTTTGAGGCGCGACGTATCTTAGGACCCCCCAAATTCAACCCTTAAACCACATCCGCGGGGTCCCCACGGATTCCGGCGGAAGCTCGATAGTGTCGCACTCCTGCGACGCTGAGGGCTCGGAGCTGAGATTTTGTGGTTGACGGCTTGGGGTTTAGGGCATGTAGGGTTTAGGGACTGTAGGCTGCGGCTTCGGGGCTTGAGGTTTTTTGCCCTCTCAAAAAACTGCGTTTGCAGGCGATGAGTAACGCTGCATTGCGACAGCACCTGCTAAGGCACCTAGAACCCCAATTGCAACATAACTACGTGGCTGATCCTTCAAGTACGCCTCTGGATTTGGGTCGCATGCGCGGCTGACACCAAACTACGTCGTCGAACCTAAATCCTAAATCCCCCACCGTAGAGAGTGGTCCTGCGGGAAGTAGAAGTGCAAGATTTTCTGCAGTTCGGCCTTTGCGTGCCTCACCTGGTCCGCGGTGCTTGGACTACATAGGGACCAGAAGGGTGCAGTCTTCCTAAACCCGAAACCTCTAAACCCCTCAACCCCTCACTCCTGAACCCCTAAACCCCCAAACCCCTCAACCCCAAACCCCTCAACCCCAAACCCCTCAACCCCTCAACCCCTCAACCACCCCAAACCTTTAAAAACCCCGCAACCCTGAACCCCTAAACCCCCAAACCCCCAAACCCCTAAACCTCTAAACCCCAAACCCCTCAACCCCAAACCCCTAAACCCCTCAACCCCTCAACCACCCTAAACCTTTAAACCCCAAACCCCTCCACCTTGAACCCCTAAACCCTAAACCCCCAAACCCCCAAACCCCTAAACCTCTAAACCCCAAACCCCTCAACCCCAAACCCCTAAACCCCTCAACCACCCTAAACCTTTAAACCCCAAACCCCTCAACCCTGAACCCCCAAACCCTAAACCCCCAAACCCCCAAACCCCTAAACCTCTACACCCCAAACCCCAAACCCCTAAACCGTTCAACCCCTCAACCCTAAACCCCCCCAAAACCCTTAAACCCTGAACCCCTAAACCCTAAACCCCCAAACCCCTAAACCTCTAAACCCCAAACTCCTAAACCTCTAAACCCCAAACCCCTAAACCGTTCAACCCCTCAACCCTAAACCCTTTAAACCCCAAACCCCTAAACCCTGAACCCCTAAACCCTAAACCCCCAAACCCCTAAACCTCTAAACCCCTCAACGCTAAACCTCTAAACACTAAACCCTAAACCCCCAAACCTCTAAACCCCTCAGCGCTAAACCTCTAAACACTAAACCCCTAAACCCCCAAACCCCTATCTAGTTTTTCCGACCTCTCCTTCGTATCTTTAGGGTTCGAAAGGCTTTTTTTTGGCTCGGGCCTCAAGGTTTTGAGGTTGAACTTTGAAAGTTAGGGGTACCTTAGTTTGGGGTTCTTGTGATAAGGATCCTGCTATTTAGGGTGTGTATTAGGGTCCCCTATTTTCAACATAACCAGAGACTACAAAAACCCCTCAATTCGGGAATATACCCAGGATCCCTCATATGGTTTAAGGAAAATCCGTTAGTTAAGGGATATTGGAGTCTGGGGGTAACTGCTTTACTAAACCCTAAACGCTAAACTGATTTTGGACTCGAGAAGCCTGCGAAAACAACTACATGTTTTGTGGTATCCACCAAACAAGCGAAAGTACAGAAACATCACAATGAATCTTGAAGGAACCCTGAACCCCAAACCCAAAAATCAACAATGTAGAGGCGTAAATGATTAGAACACGGTTTTGATGTATAGTATACGATATGTAATTTTCTAGCAAGGATTCTTAAACAATAGCAACACTAACTACTCAGGACGCTATACTGAAGCTTCAACAATGTACCGGTAGATTCCTGATTGATAGACCTCGCTCCCTCAATAAGGATGGCCAGTGGTATCAGAATACAGGGGACCAAGGACAGGGGGATTGACAATCGGAGGTTGACATAACCCCAAAGTAACTACTCTTTGCTTAAGAAACCCTCAAAAAATAAAAATAATAATCCCTATATTACCCCCATAAGGAATATATTTTTTATTTTTTTGGGGTTCTTAAGCAAATAGTAGTGTAAGCCCTAAACCCTAAAACCCCTAGACCCGAAAGCCTCGTCGGGGCCACCGCGAAAGTCGGCTCTGTTGGAGCCCTCGGAGAGAGTGACCTTAGCGTGTCTGGGTTAAGGCTTGTGGTCCGGTCCAAGTACCCAAGTAGTAGCGTTTCCGGCTCCATACTGTGAGCAGTTCTTGGTATCTAATGCCCTGCTATGTGCTACGGGGGGTTCAGGATCCGTAGGGCTTAGGGTTGAAGGTCATGTGAGTCCAGTTTGGGAGTTTAGAGTTGAGATGTCTATGACTAAGTTCTTTGGGTGTTAAGAACTTTAGATTTGGCCTCTGGGGATTTGGGTACGACGGGTGCGAGTTTTGGGACCTGGGCCTGCAGGGGTTGGGTGGTTTGGGGACTATACTGAACTCAGAACCCTAGCAAAAATTACAATCTTAGCTGTTTCTTAGAGATTATAATAACCATAGATTATACAATTATTTCTAAGTACCCCTAAGGACTATGTACCCCAAAACCGTATTCTCAAAAAAGACCCCTATACTCCGGGGTTTTACGGTCTCATGATTTTGGCTTTCGAAGCCAAACACCTCGACCACGTGCCCTAATATGCAAGGCCTCGATGCTTCGAACAGGACTTTGGGGCATATGAGAGTACGATTTGTAAGGCCTCCATTTAGCCCTAAACCCTGCACCCTATACCAGACCCTACATTAAAAACCTGAACCAAAGATAACTAAATCCTACAGTAAAGCCTGCAGTTCACGAAAACCCTGCATTAAATTCTAAACCCTACTGTAAACCCTAAACCCTATATCAAACCCTACATCAGACGCCCATGTTTCCCTGGGCTTCTCGCCTGGGCTCCCGTGTTCTGCATCAGGAAACTCACGTCTCTCTGGAAGTCCGAATACGCCTCGGGCTAAGGGTTTAGTGGGGTTTTTGGCGTTATGGCTTCAGGGCTTTAGGGCTTTCGGGCGTTAAGGATTTAGGGTGCAAGGCTTCAGGAATTAGGGTTTAGGGCGCCAAGGATTTAGGGTGCATTCAAGGTTTCGGGCGTTCAGCATTTGTGGTTTAGGGCCTCAGGGTTAAGGGTTTAGGGTTTAGCGCCTAGGGTCCCTAAAGTTCACTGCTTTGGAAGTCCGAATACGCCTGAATGGGTAGCATGATGAGGGAGACCCCTTAAAGGGGTACCCCTTCCGAACCCTACGTCTGGCTCTCTTAAAATAAACCTTATTGGGTGGGTCTACATCCCCGAGGGTCCTCTAATCCTAACTCCCACTGAAGGGCCAGAAGTGGCAGAGCCGACTGAAAGCTGCAGACTTTGGTTCATGCGGCAAAGGTCTGAACCCCCAACACGGTTTAGGGTTAAGGATTTAGGGTTTAGGGTTTAGGGTTTAGGGTTTGGGGTATATTGTACACTTGTATGTGGGCTTCAGATTGAACAAAAGAAAGATGAACCTCCAATGACAGAAGCCGAACCAAAATACTGAGGAGCCTTGGAAAGTAGACCCCAAACGCTCAGATAACGGATCTTAGAGAATCATAGTACCACTTCCTGAGCCTCCTGCACGGAACCCCTTAACCCCAAACCCTACATCCCAAGTCTGTAATCCCTCATTAGATCCTGATGCAGCCCTGAATACCCTTGCACGACCCCTTTCACATAGCCTTGTTGCTAAGACTTAACCCCAAAGCCTTGAATGCCTAACACACATAAGAGCGCACTTCAAGAATCATGCATCACAAGATTTCAGGGTTCACCCCTGTCCCTGCCTTCGGCGGCATCTTGGAAAAAAGTCCTGGCACTTGAAGAACTTCAGAGCTAGGGTTCAGGGTTCAAGGCCTTCGGGATTTCGGGCTTCTGGTTTTGGGCTTCGAGGTTTGGAGCTTCAGGGCTTGAGATCTTCTGGATTCAAAGCATAGAATTTCTGGACTTAGGGTTTACGGCTTGAGGCTAAGAGGCCAGGGCCACATAGCACGCTATCGGTCTTGAAGACCCCTGATCAATGGCACCCTTGCCTTCAGGACCCTAATGTTGGGAACCCTACTAGAATCGCGAAGGGACCTTCGATCAGGGGTTGTTTATCAATGAGAACAACAGTATCAACAGCATGCACCAGTGATTGCCATAAGATAGCAATTGAAACGAGACAAAGTCTACCAAGAAGCTGTTGCATTGACAGCCACAACGAAGGCCAGAAAACTCATTGATATTCTGCCAGGAACTCTAGTCAAAGAAAGCATGACAACCATTGGGCGTGCGAAGAAGAAACGATACGAAGCAAGAAGACCGAGATGCGTGGAAGATCGCTAAGATGACTGGCAGCTTCTCTCAAGACAAGGAAGCTACACTGATACTGGTCAAAACGTACATGGAAATGCTCCTGACGACAGCAAGAAAGCTGCAAGAGTGTAATGATACCGGACTGATAGGTGGCAATGATACCACCAAAGTCTTTTCTAACCCCTCAAAACCCCCAACATCCTAGATGCAACAGAAACCAACAACCCTACAGGACTAGAGACCTACCACCCGCAACCCTAAACTCCAACCCGAGATGGCTCTAAGCCTTCAAGACCCGGAAACCCTAAACCCCTAAACCCTAAACCCTAAACCCTAACCTAACCCTGAGGCGCCCTCAAAGTTCCAACACCTAACTGATGCCGAAACCCCAAGCAGTCCCCGCAATTTGAACCCGCGCTGGACAACTATGAAACCCAAAAAAATCCAGAAAAAGTATGGCAAAATCACTTTTAATGAAAAGCCATAGTCCAAAGTGAACAAAAACATACTTCTGGCAAAAAGGAAGAAGATAGCCGGAAGCTCCTGGCATCAGCGCCAAGAACTCGGCGCCCTCGCCGGCGCCCCGGCGCTCGATCAGCTGCTTGGCCTTAGAAGCACAACAGCCCTTCGAGTAGCGATGACGACCCTGGAAAACGCCTTACGCACTCAGAAAACCTGAAAGCCTCAGCATCCTTTGAAGCATAAACATAGTCAGCACGAAACTCTTGCGCCAGAAAGTCTACCCTAGAGATACCCCCCAACCCATTAAGGCGGACTTCTAAATGCCAAAACGCCTCCTCCTCTTTACGAAAAGGTATGAAGCGCTAAGACCTTAAACTTGTCGTGTCTAGAGTATCTACCTTGCCCCCAAACCACCGTAGACCAGCCCCTCTAAAGGCCAAAGTATACGAAAAGATGCCATAAAACCCCAAACCCCTAATCCTATACCTTTTAAGCCCTAAACCCCTAAACCCTAAACCCGAAACCAAAAATCCTAAACCCAAAACCCCCCCAGCGTGCGCCTCGGAGATGGCCCCGGCAAGTCCGGTGAGGCGAATCCCCGTGCCCTGGTCGTTCTTGCAAACCTTAGAGGTTTTGCTTTCTTTGGTGTTGGGTTTAGGGTTTTGGGTTTCGGTGTTTAGGGTTTAGGGTTTAAGATTTTAGGGTTTTAGGGTTGAGGGTTTTAGGGTTCAGGGTTTTAGGGTTTTGGGGTTTTAGGGTTTTAGGGTTTAGGGATGTCGTGGCGGTTTAAAGCTCAGGGTTTCGGGGTTTCGGGTGCAGAGTAGTTTAGTGGTTTTGGGGTTTCGGTGCTCCTTTACGGCTAGATTAAGGAAGGGTTTAGAGGGCTTCTCGCAAACCTTAAGGCTTTGGTTTTTGTTTCGTCTTCAAAAATTGTTCAGGGATCCGAACACAAGGATGTTGCAAGTCTTAGGGGTCTGTTGTTCGTTGTCGGTACTTCAGCTCTAGGAATCTTAAGGTTGAGGGGTCTGAGGTGGCTTTAGGGCTTAGGATTTAGGGTTTGGCTTTAGTGCCGAATAGGGTTTGGGGCTTTGGCCTTTAGCGCCCACCCCCGGCCCCGAGCCTGCCTTCCACAAGGTAGATTGAAGTCGTGCTAAACGCTTAGGGTTTCGGGAACTTGCAACACCCAACGCTTGAAACTGTCACGGCCCTAACTCTACAAGCTTTGAAGGGAAACTTCGAAGTCCAAAAACCTCCCGAAAACCTTTACCACTGTAAGCTCCAAACCCCACAACCTTGAAATGCAAACCCCTCAGCCGCACAGCCCTCCGACAGGTGACAGACAAAGCTTTACCCTGCTTGAAAGCTCAACCTATTTACAACACGTCCCGTGAGCCTTCTAATCCCACGATGCAACCGCCGATGAACAACACAGAATGCCAGCTATGACAAGATGACCTGAAGCCCTAGCCCCCGAAATCCGATATCCTAAACCCCAAAGCTCTCCGAATCGCACACCCCGCGCCCTTGCCGAAGCATTCTCCTAAACCCCAAATGCTGCTTAGCTTCTAAACCCTGAGCCCTTCCACAACCATCATAAAACCATTAGACGACCCTGTCAAAACCCTTTTTGGAAGCCGTGCAGGACCGCCTAGAAACCCGCATAAGCCCCTTTAGACCCCGAACCCCAAAACAGACACGGATGTCTTGAGTGTATACCCTGGACACTCAACCCTACACCCCAACTTGAAAGCCTAAACAATGAACCTTCAACCCGAAACCCTACTTAATCCGAACCCTAAACCTGCACCCTCGACCCTAAACCCTAACCCGAACCGAACTCCAATATATAAGCCGCCTTTAACATCGAAGCCGTCCCCCGAAAGCAAAGTAGCATTGGCAGTCAGGCCGGTCTGGTCCTCTTGCAGCAGATTTTTTGGGTTTAGGGGTTTAGGGTTTAGCGGTTTAGGGTTTGGGGCTTAAGGTTTAGGGTTTGGGTTGTTCAGGGCTCCTTACAACGGTTCTAACAGGGGCTTTTTTAGGGCTTCGGGCAATGAGGTTCTGAACCGGTTCGGAGGATTCTTTCTGGGTCTCGATCTGGGAGTCTCCGAAGACAGGGGGACCCTAAGATACTACCCTAAATAGTAGGATCCTAATTCTAAGGACCCCAAAGTAAGGTACCCCAAAACTTTCGGAAACTCCCATCTCTTTTTTGGGTGTGCAGTTTCCGTGGAGCTTCGGATTCTGTGCTGGCTTTGAGGGTCCTTGAACCTTGCGTCGTTTGCCTTCGGGTTTGGTGAATCTTAGGCTAGGGTTTAGGGTTTAGGGTTTAGGGATCTTAGGGTGTTATCGGTTCAGGGTTTAAGGATCTTAGGGTGTTATCGGTTTAGGTTTTAAGGGTTCAGGGTTTAGGGATCTTAGGGTGTTATCGGTTTAGGTTTTAAGGGTTTAGGGTTTAGGGATCTTAGGGTGTTATCGGTTTAGGTTTTAAGGGTTTAGGGTTTAGGGATCTTAGGGTGTTATCGGTTTAGGTTTTAAGGGTTTAGGGTTTAGGGATCTTAGGGTGGGTTTAGGGTTTAGGGTTCAGGGGTTTGGGGTTTCGGGTTTAGGGATCTCAGGGTGCTATGGCCTAGGAGTTTAGAGCTTGGTGACTCTAGGCGCGTCTTCAAGGGTGGCTCTAAAGCTGCTCATAAGGCTTTCTATGATGCTCACATGAGAATCATATTTTCTTTAGAGTCTTGGGCGTGGTGCCTTTTTGCAGATTGAAATTCTGGTTGTCGAGGTTAGGGTTTGGGGTTGAAGGTTCATGGTGGTAGGATCGTGAGTTTTTGGGCTTTGGTGCAGGGTTGAGGGTTTCCTATACTGTTGCTGCGGGTATCTGGCAGCAGCCAGAGCAACAGCAGGAGCAGGAGCGGCTAAAACGTGCAACAAAAACAGTAGGACCAGCCATGTCTGACTTTACTCACCCCAAACCACAAACTTCTGAACCCTAACCCGGAAGCCGAAGCCTGCTAACCCGGAACAATTAAACCCAACCATCAACTCCGAAACGCCCTGAGGGCCTCGAACCACCGCTAAAGGCAGCCCCAAGTAGACCTCCCAACTGTCTGAGCCCCGGAGCCTCCCCGAAGCCCCGAAATCTTCGAGGCTTCCTTTGAGGTCTCCGTTTTTGGGTACCTTTGAGGGTTCCTTTGAGGGCTCCTGTACGGGTACCTTTAAGGGCTTCCTTTTAAGGGTTCCTTTTTAGGAGCGTTTCCGCTTCATCTTTAGGGTTCCTTTTAAGGCTTCCTTTAGGAGGGCTTTGGGGTGTATTGGGGCTCCTAGGCTTGCTTTAGGGTTTAGAGTTTAGGGTTTCGGGTTTAGGGTTTCGGGTTTAAGGTTGAAGGTTTAGGGTTTCGGACTGGAGGTTGAAGGCTTCGGCTAGAAAGCTTGCACGAAGCAGAAGCGAAGTCCTGCAGCTGCCGGAGCGCCGAATCGTTGATCACTTGGTTCCTGGGGTTTAGGGTTTAGGGTTTAATGGCTCCCCGGCTCCCTAAACTGGCTGCGAGAGCCCGTTTAATTCCAAGCCCCAACGCCAAAACCCTCGGCCCTAAATCGTAGTCCCGACACCCCAAAAACCTAAACTAACTTCAGCCCCACCTCTGCGAACTCCGAAGCCCAAGAAGGAGCTTCAGAAAATGTGGGATCCGAAGTTGCGGGGTTTTAAGGTACCTTAAAAGATTTTCTACAAGGGTTCCAGAAGGGTTCTATAGGACTTTGGGTTTCAGGCGTTCGGACTTTTTGGGTCTAGGGTTTGGAGTTTAAGTTTGGGGTTTATAAAGGCTTGGGGTAACGATCTTAAACGAGGACCCCGAATGCTAAGAAACCCCCACATCTCAACTGAGTCCCTTAAACGACGCGGCGCCAAACGACAGCCTAAACCCCAAACTTTGACCCTAAAACCCCCCTAAAACCCCCAAGACCCCAAACAAAAAGTCGAAAACCCCCGAACTCCCGCCAGCCGAGACCCCAAACAAGAATCCCAAACCCCGAAACCTCCCTAAACCTAAACCCTAAACCCCAAACCCCTAAACCCCTAAACCCCAAAACTCTAAAACCCTAAAAGCCTAAAACCCTTAACCCGAAGCATTAAACCCGACACCCTAAACCCCACAAAGGAGCAGCCTCCGCCAAGGCGCACTAAGTGTGCTGGAACACTCACCGTGCACGTGTCCACGGTGGTGATGTCCTCCATCCTTGGGTTTAGGGTTTACGGTTTAGGGTGAAGGATCTTGTCTTCTGAGTTATCCTTTAAGCCCTTTGAAAATCATCTACTATTGTGGTTCTCTACAAAAACGTAGGGGAGAGTAAAAACGATCCCAAGGACAAGCCAGTCTTATGGTTCTGATTCGTATGTAGGCTTTCAGACTTAGAGCCCCACACCCGGAAACCCTTGACATGCCTGAAGCCCTGAACCCACAACCCCAAAACCCTTCAACCTTAAACCCTAAACACTCAAACCCAAAATACAGTTCTGAGCGAAAAAACCTTGAGGGTTCGGAGGTTTCGGGGGCGAGGATGGTGCCAAGAGCCGCCATCATGATAATCGTGCCTTAATCATGAAAACCCAAAGGGTTAAGGGTTTGGAGTTCAGAAACACAGCTGCGGGGGTATAAGGCCTGATTTCTATGGGAGCGTCGACAACTTCGTGCTGGTCCTTAAGGGCTTGGGCTTCAGGGCATCGGGCGCAGGGTTTGAGGCATAAAGCCGTGTTTTGAGTTTAGGCTGTGGGCCTTGAGGCCTTCAACCCTGAAGCCTTAAACTCTACACCCGAAGCCTGCAAGTGCCGAAGCGTGACCTGGACCATTATTCCCCTAAGCAGGTTAAGTTTGAGGTTACCTTAGTGTTTAGGGTTTAGGACTGTAGGATTTGGCCCTTGACCTTGGAGGGTGGCCCCTGCATGCTGAAATCCCTCAAGCCGAACTGCAGACCAGCCTGGGTTAAACACTAAGCGCATAAACCCTAACTTTACGTCAGACCATTAATCATAATTCCTACTTGGAGGGGCAGGCGACTTAGTAAGTCGTTTAACAAGTAGAGTTTTACTTAGGGTAACTCCATTTAGAATACTTATAACTCTACTTGTAGCCTACTTACTAAGTCCCCTGCCCCTCCAAGTAAGCCATGAGCCCACACGACACAAAGGCCCTCAGTTGCAGCACCGAGGGGCTCTTCCTCTATTCTCTCTTTGGCATTTAATGCCTGGCTGTCGATGGCTGAGCTTCTTATTTAATTGGCCTTGGGCGAAGCATCGTAAAGTTGAATGTCCAGAACCCCCCCAAAAAACAATACTAGTAATGTAGGGGCCATAATTGTCAGAATGGGGTTTGGGGCTTCCTTGTTACAATCGTAGTATAATATACCCCCAAACCCTCTTCTAATTCTTCAAGTCCCTATGTTAACAAAGTATCCCGTAATAAGGACCACGCCTCCAGCCCGAACCCTTGAGTCCACAAGTCTCATAGGGATCCTTAGGGGTGTAGGGGGGAGGGGTGTAGGGGACTATATTTCCTTAAAAAGGCCTTATTAGTCCTTATTATGGGCCTTAAGGCCCCCTACCCCCCCTCTCCCTACACCCCTAAGGATCCCTATGAAAGTCACTACTCAAAAAGCATCTGAAACCCCAAAGCGGCATTCTGGCTTTGGGGTGCACGGTTTGAAAACCCAATTCCTAAAACCGACGCTGAACCCTCAACCCTAAACCCTCAAGCCCTGAACCCTATACCGCCAAACCTGAAACCTCAAACTAGGCTCGGAAACCGCCGGTCAGGAAACCCTGAGGTAAATCCTATCTGGGGATCGAAGACCCTGCTGTTTTTTGTTGGGGGGGATGATATAGCCGAGAATATGAGATTCATAAACTACTGCTTTGAGGGTTTGAGTTGGGTTAAGAGTTTGGAATCTAGGATTTAGGGAAATCAACCGTAAACCCTAAATCCTGAAGTCCTGAACACTAAACCCTAAGCCCCACCTATAGTCTCCATGGTTATTCCTCTTTGCCGAGCCAGTTAAATCCTACAAGGTCGCCCTTAAATTGAACTACGCTAGAGACTTTAGCTGAACCCTAAACCCTTAAACCCTAAACCCTTAAACCCTTAAACCCTAAACCCTTCAACCCCAAACCCTGAACCCTTAAAGGTTTAAGGCCCTAGACCCTAAAAGGGATGCCTTGTCGTGATCGTTGTCGTTGCCCCAGATTCGAGCGGACCTCGCGTCCAGCCTAGGCAGCGGCTTCGGGTTTACACGGTACATTTCGGGATCTACAAGGATTCTATGAAGGGATTAAGGGGTTAGGGTTCGGTTTGTCATGCTTGGCACCAAGAGTTTAGGGTGTAAGGGGTGTATGGAGGGTTCGGGCGAAAGGCTTTTCGTGTGAAGGGCTAGAGGGTTTCGGGTAGTTTGAAAGCCAACCGTGCCCTTTCAAGAACCCTTAGTTTGAAACTGAAACCCCAAAGAACCCTAAACCCTGAACCCGAACCCTGAACCCTGAACCCTAAACCCCAAAGAACCCGTAGTTCGAAACTGAAACCCTTGAACCCCAAAACGCCTAAGTACTAATATACGAACCTGATTAAGAAAACCCTGTGCCTTTATTAGGGTTCGTTTAATGGATCCTACTATTTGGGGGTTATAGGGCCAGGTCCCGACATTAATCCCCATCATTACGAAACGGCTAAAAAAACCGGCCCCCCCAAGTCTCAAAACCCCCGAAGTCTCAAAACCTAAACCTCAACACACTGAACCCTGAAACCCTAAACCTAAACCCCAAAACCCTAAACCCTAACACCCTAACACCCTAAACCTAACCCCAAAACCCTAAACCCTAACCCCTACAACCCTAAACCCAAACCTCAACCCTAAACCCCAAAACCAACAACAAAGACTTAAACCCTAATGTAGGATTCATAGAAGGAAGCCTAATAAAGGGGCAAGGTTTATTAATCAGGTTCCTACATTAAACCGGAAGCCCTGCGTAGTCAAAAAGGGCCCGGGCTCTATCCGGACCTTCATCTCCTCCTCGATCTTGCCTTGGAAAATAGGGGACCCCAATATAGTAGCCTAAATGGTAGGATCCTTATTCGAAGGACCCCAAAATATGGTACCCCTAATTTTCGGAAACTCCCGTATAATGTTCGGCTTACAGTGTACTTGGAGGCCCATGGGACTTAGCAAGTCGGTTACAAGCATGGTTACCATTTGGGGTAACTCCATTTAGAGTACCTATAACTCTACTTATAACCTACCTACTAAGTCCCCTGGGCTCTTAGAAAGGTTCGAGTCTTTATGGATTTGGGCTTTAGGACTTTGGGGTGTTAGGGTTCAGGACTTCGGGGCTTTTAGGGACTGGGATCTAGGGGTTTCAGGGTTTTGGGTTTTGGGTGAAGGTTTTAGAGTCTTGGGTTTAGGAGTTTAGAATTTGGGGGCGCAAGAACCCAAGGTCTAGGATGCATATGGGATTGTGGTGCTCAGGAATTCCAGGTCTATTATTTTGGGCCTCGAGGTTAAGGAACCCAGCGACTCCAAAAACCCTTGATGAAGGAATATTCCTTTAATCAGATTAGGGATCCTACTATCATTTAAGGTCCATTCCTTAATGAAAGGGTTTTGGAGTCTCTGGGAATCCTGCGTCTAAGATATATGTTCGGAACGGAAGGTTTCGGATTTAGGACTTTGGGTTTAGGGCTTAGGGTTTCGGGTTGGGTTTAGAATGGAAAGCGGAGGATGCCCTCGCATACTTTGGGAGGAGGGTGCTGCTCCTTTAGCACGTCCTTCCAGGCCTCCTTCTGTTGATGATATATAAATCCTGCATTACCTTAAGGACCCTTAACTATGGGAAGTATGGTATATTCCTTACTATGGGTAATGCAGGATTTATATCACCAACCATTTCAGGGTTCGTTGAAGGGTTCCTTGAGGGATCCTGAGTTGCCAGTTCTTCTTTCATGTAGCTGCCTGGAGAGGTAGTACGTCTAATTCTTCGAGTTCCCTAGCAAAGCGATAATGGAGAAATCCCAAACACAAACCCCTAATGCAAGCTTCTATTCATCGAATAATCCCAACACAAGCATCTACTCACTCACTCTCTCCACTCAAAGCCCTGAGCCCTAAAACAACAAAGAGCCCGGCTTTACCTGACAAACCGAAACCCCTGCTCCCACAGGAACAACTGAAAAAAAGCTACAAAAGAACCCTGAACCCAAAACCCCAACCCATCTAGAACCAATTGAAGGCCTTTACAGTAACCCAAAACCCCAACTGCCATACCCTCAATGCTAACTCTTGCTAGACACATAATACAGGGGCCTGAATAATTAGAGCAGGGTTTTGGGGCCCATGATACTATAACTATAACAAGGAACCCCAAAAAAGTATAGGTAATCGTTTTTCAGGTCTTCCCAAACCCCCTAGGGTTTAGGGTTTAGCATTTAGGATTTAGAGCTTAGGGTAACTATAGAACCGGTTGAAATACTGAGCCAATAATAAACGGTTCAGGCTTTAGCTTGTAGCTTCGATATAATGTTCGGCTTACAGTCTACTTGGAGGCCCAGGGGACCTAGTAAGTCGGTTTTAAGTAGGGTTATAATTGGGGCAACTCCATTTAGGGGACTTATAACTCTACTTCTAACCTACTTACTATGTCCCCTGCCCTCCAAGCAGGGCTACGCGTAATTTTAAGACATACATCTTCCAGAGTAGTTGGACCGCTGGGCGGATAGATGCTTCCATAACACCCTCGCATTCTCGCATCATCTCCCGGAGTATTTTCCGGACATCCCTTTGCGCTGGCGGATGTGAGGTCCATACGTCGAAGGTGTCTCTGAGCTTCCACCAGTTGAGGACTCGCGAGCACGACTGCCATTCGTAATTCTGATTCTTTCCCCTCTTGCATATAAGATGTCTCCCGACAGCAGTGATTCTCCAAAGGCCTACACTTTGGCCTAAACCCTGAACCTTAAGCCTCAAACCTTAAACCCTAAAAAAGAAACCCGTCTGTCCCTGCAGGTACTTTCGCTTCCTAAGCTCCTTCTTTCTTTCCGGTCGTCCTGAAATTGATTTCAAATTTGGGGTCTAGGGTTTAGGGTTTAGGGTGAATGTGAACGTTTGTTTCCGAAAATAGGTGACGTTAATATAGTACCCAAATAATAGGATCTTTATTATAAAGACCCCAAAATAAGGCACCCCTCATCTTCTGAAACTCCCGTATTGCAGTCACCCTGAGAGGCTCCGAAAGCATGCCCGGCATTTCGTACTAAACCTGGATAAGCGTCAAATCACCGAACCACACAACTCCCAAAACCATCCAAACCTACAGCCCTAAACACTGAACCACCACACTCCTAAACCCTGAAAAGCCCTAAACCACCTAAAGTTCTAAGGAACCCTGCAAAAAGCCGTTCGAATCTGAGGCCCGTTTCAGTACCCTTAAAGAGGGACCCTTTAGAAACCATTATAGATCCCTTCAAGGAGCCCTTTAAAGGGACCCCAAAACAAAGACCTGAAACCTAAACTCCTTAGCAAAGAATCTAAAAAGGACCCCCAAAAAGGCATCCCTTTAAGCAACCTTGAACCCCTAGCCGAGCTTCTTTTGATCTTCGCAAGATGGCCCATGGACATCGGCTCAATGTTCCTTACGTTGGAGAATCAAAAGGCTCAGGAAGTAAGGCTTTGGGGTGTGGGATTTAGGGTTTAAGAGTTCTTTCTAAATTCAATTGCCCTTTTCTCCGGATGAGCATGCGTGTCCAGCACCTAGTTTAGGGATATAGGTAACTCCGTTTGGGATCTTAGTAGTTGCAGCTATAGTTACGGTGCTCATAACCCGCTTACTTAAATCCCTTGATCCTTGAAACGTGTTAAGGGACCTGTCTGAAGAACCCTTGCAGGAATCCTCTAAGGAACCCTCTGAGGACCCCGATAGTGAAAACTTTCATGAGCCCTATAAGGAACTCTTCAAGGAACCCTTCCCTTTAAGGAACCCTAGTTACTTAAGTCCCCTTCGCGGTGTTCCGTAGCTCTTCGACGAGGCTCTGAGGTTCGGAGTTTGAGACAAGTGGTCTAGCGGTGCAGGACTTAGGGTTCGTGCCGTGGTCCCTTTCACTCTCCCTTCAATAACTGGGCCCCAAAAGGTTCAAACGTTCTAAGATAGACCGAATATATAAGGCCAAAAAGTTTAAAATTCCCCGGTTCACTATCTGAGTTCAGGGTTCTAAGGGTCTAGAGTTTAGGTTATACAGTAGCCTGGGGTTTATGGTTTCGCGTTCCCTTACCAGGGGGGCGAGGGTAGGGGGTTACTCTCTCTGCAACTGATTGCAACTAAGCCCAGTACGAAAGCTTGGGACTGGTGCACTCGTTTCACAGTTGGGGGAGGACGGTTGAGGCCTGGGGCTCTGGGGCTAGGACGCCATCACGTTGAAACCGAATTCCTTAAGACAACTACTCCCGAGCCCACAATCTGAACCAACATGATATAAATCCGAAACCACACGGATCATGCAAACTCTACAACCCCCATCACAACCCCCATCTTCGGGAATTGGGGAATTGAAGGATGTGGGCCGAAGCTCTTGATGATGACCGCACCATCAATCTGCGCCAACACGTCCTCTCGATATCTCGCGGGCAAAGGCCGTCTAGTGTTCAGGGCCGTCGAGGGTTTTGAATGGATCAAGCTACTGCTAGCTTACTAGCATAACCTTCACATCGTTTTGTAACGAAGGCATCTAATGAAACAAGGGAAAGTACTGTCTCTACAAGGGTGACCTGTAGAAGCACCGAAAAGGACGCTAACATCTTACCATGGGGGCCTTAATCATAAGACTGACTTTGGTGCGTATTATGGTAAACTTATAGCAAGGAGTCCTGAGGAATAGCAATACTTGTTTATAATCACTCAGGCCTCTATATTGAACCCTCAACCCTGATAGAACCCTTATATAACCCTGAAAAGCCGTGTAAGTCCCTTATGGAAGCCTTATTGTAGATCCCTTACAGAACTCTTGTTACTGTAGAAACCGTATAGATCGCTTATAGAACCCTTACAGATCCCCTTAGCGATCCTTGAAAGGCCTCTACACCACACCCTAAACCCTGAACCATATACGCTAAACCCTAAACCCTGAACCCTAAACCCACCACACCCTAAACCCTAAACCCTAAAGCCACCACACCCCAAACCCTGAACCCTAAACCCCACAACCCTAAACCCACTAAACCCTAAACCCTAAACCCTGAACCATAAACCCTAAGATTGAACCACAACCCGCCCAGCCGGTCCTTCGGCTCCTCGCCCATGAGGACACCGTTGATGGCCTCCTTGCACCTGGGGGGTGGGGCTTAGGGGTTTAGGGGTTTAAGGGTTCAGGGTTTAGGGGTTTAGGGGTTTAAGGGTTTAAGGGTTTAGGGTCTAGGCGGCAATATATAGGCCTTAACATGCAGACTAAAGTCTGGCGTGCATTTTACGATGGTGATAACAAGGAAGCCCAACAAAATTTGTACCACAACTCAATAAAACGACCACAGTACAATCCTTTCATCCTTATTAGCAGAATCTTCCTCCGGGTCCTCGTAACTCACTGCAAGGTCCTTTTCAGCACCCTGAGTCGAGAATCCTCAAGAAGCCTGAAGCCCCTTCAGTAGACCCCAAATCCCCCCTCTGAGTCCCCCGAAATGGGAGTTTCCGAAATTTGTGGGGTCCTTATAATAAGGAGCATTCGATTTTTAGGGTACTCTTTTGGGTTCCCTATTTTCTGAAAATCCCAAATAACAATAGTGGTACAAATAATAACAATAGCAAGCCCTCAAACCCACAGATCAATCGTCTAGGGTCGGGAGTTTCATCTTTCAGGTGCCGGGCTTAAGGCTTAGCGGCTTAGCGTTTAAGGTTTAGGGTCGAACATTTAAGGCTTTTTGTTTGGGGTTCGGGGTTTACTTGGAGGGGCAGGGGACTTAGTAAGTCGTTTATAAGTCGTGTAACTCCGTTTAGGGTAAATATAACTCTACTTCTAACCTACTTACTAAGTCCCCCTGCCCCTCCAAGTAGACCCTAAACCCTAAACCCCATAGATCCCTTTAAGGAACCCTATAGATCCCTTAAAGGAACCGGTGTAGCCCCTTGCCTTCCCCCCGCTGTGCCGGCAGGTGCTGGGGCCGTGGCTTGGCGATCTGCTCTTTGCTGCCTTGGATCAGCACCTTCCTCAGAGAGGGGTCATCGTTGTCTCCTCGGAAAGACCCGGCCGTGTGACCCTAAGTTGATCTAGGGTAAAGGGATAAGGACAATGATGTAAAGATCTAGGGTAAAGGGATAAGGACAATGATGTAAAGATCTAGGGTCAAGGGATAAGGATAATGATGTCAAACGCAATGTCAGGATCTAGAGCTTTCTGACGGGGTTTGTTTCTACAGGCTGAAGGCTTAGGGCGAGCTCTGCACCGGAACCGGAAACCTCAGGTCCAAAGCCAACATCCTTGCACCTTAGGTTTAGGGTTTAGGATTTAGGGTCTAGGGCTTAGGGTTTAGAGTTTAGGGCTTAGGGTTTGGGGTTTAGCGTTTAGGGTATAGGGTTCCTTGAAGTCTTGATCCGCTTTCTCCGCCTGGTGCTTGTACTCTCGCAAAGCCTAACTGGGCTCGTCTAGTGCCTTGAACAAACCATGTGGCCACGAAGGCTTAGATCGTCACACAGTACTAAGCGCAGGTTCATCCACCACGAAAGTGAGAGGCTTCACAGGTGGTTGAGTTTACGCATGTTATGACTGCTAACCGAAAACTCTACAGGGTTCAGGGTTCAACACGTATGAAGAGAGTAAATCAGCAAGGGTCTTCCTGGTGTCACAGATACCCTCATCGAAGTTGTCCCGAAGTCCTACACCCTCAATTCTTGATCGCCGCTCCGAAAGAAACTGTGGAGTATCTGCGCCCACAAGACCCCTCCTAAGCCATGAACCCTGGATCCCACCATGATCCCAAGACCCTAAAACCCTCAAACAGACAACCCTCGAACGCAAAGAGCCTTCAAGCCTAAAGCAAGCAAGTCCTCAGGTCCTCAACCCATAAGCCCTGAAGCTCGAAATCCTATACCTGCCTGAACCTGAGATCCTAAACCCTGAACCTAACATGCTCGGACTTGTCACGCGCAGGAGTAGAATTAGAAACCTGAAATCTACATTGCTGGTAAGATGCGTGCCCTCAGTAAGGTTGTAAAGAACTGAACGCAAGTTACAAGTAATTGCGCTTAAAGACACTGTCCATACAAACCCTGCTTACTATGTCCCCTGATCCTCTAAGTGCATGTGCGCCACCTCTCTTGTTGGGCGTGATGATCTTGCATTTCGTGCCTTCCTGGTCGGGAGTCCAGCATGGCATGCATCAACGAGACTTCAGAGTTTCGGTTTTAGGAGACTTTAATTTACGACAAGAGACAGTTCAGCTGAGCAGAAGTGGAGTGTACAAGCTGCAGTGAGACTATCAGGGAATGGCACATTCCATGCGTCAGCATAGACTCTGCGAAATTTCCCGTCCGATGCAAGAGTACAACATCTCAGGTCTAGGGTTTAAGGCTCGCGGGATGGTGGGTTTGTAATGGTGTTCTGCTTGGCCTATGATTGTCACCACAGGCTCCACCTTAACCCCAAGCCTTATATTCCCACCGTTGTAAAACTATATGTCTTGTGAATTTGGAGAACGAGTTTCTTCCATGCGCGACACAGTTGCGGGTCTTGGGTGGGTGCAGTTCTGGGCCATGGAGATTGTGGTTGACATTGCCACGGTTTGCAGCTCCAGGCGAAGTACTAGATGATAAACAGACATGGTATATCCTCACGAATGGTCCTAAATCTGATGCTGAAGGCTTAAGGCTTTGGGGTTTAAGATTTAGGGTTTAGGGCTTGACATCTCAGACTGCTGCTTGTCGCAACCAACCAGGGAGGGCCCTGATCTGTCTCGTTCTTAGTGGGGAGTTGGGGAGTGGGTTATGGGGACTACTATTGGGGATTATATAGGGACTACCATTAGGGATCCATTCCCCGATTTCCTACTAAGCACCAGAGAGTCATCTAGTAAGTAGAGTTATAAGTACCCTAAAACAGATCCTAATTCGGGTTATGGTATTCACAGCTCTATAATATAACTAATTACTTACTAACTCCCCCGACCCTCCAAATAAGGATAGGGATATGGCATATAAACCCCAAGTAGGCACAACGTGCTTATGCTTATTTCCTTCTTGGGGCCCTAACGCATAGGCCTGCAGGTCACGGATGTTGCAGCCACCTCGCCCAACAATCCGTCCAATGTCCCGGTCATCGACCTGCGGATACCCGCTCGGGTTTCGGACCCCCGGGTACCCAGAGACTCCAATATCCCTTATTACGGAATATTCCTGAAATCATATTAGGGATCTCACTATCATTTAAGGTGTATTGCTCAATTATGGGGCTTTGGAGTCTCTGGGCACCTTATTCAAGGATGCCTAGGATGAGGATCCTACCATTTACGTCTGTATTCTGGGTGAAACTCTCAGAAGGCTTCATAACGGCCTACAAGAAAGCAAACTTCGTGCAGTAGATCGTGATATAGCCTGTACAGGAAGGACCAAGCCTTACACGTCCACGCAACCCCAACATGCGGATCCGGACCGAAACCCAACAAAGACGTGCAGAAAGCAGCCTTGGTGACACTATCTTCGGTGACATGTCAAAACATGCCTCCATCTCTTCCGTCTCGCCACCAACACCTGGAGCGGCTTTGGGTGCCGACCACCCTTTGGCGCGGCAGAAGCAAGGCCATATGAACATGATCATCGTGGTGGGACATTCCGTTGCTGATGATTCCCGGTATGGTCCAGACTCATGAACTCTTCTTGCCTAAATCTAAGAAGTCGTGTCAGTACTTTGCTCGCTAGTTGGATAAGAAATCCCAGCTCTGGCACACCTTTGTTCTATGGCTTATGGACACCTGAGTGCAGTCTCAGCTGCTTTTTCTTCTGGAACAACCTTAAACCCTGCATTATCTGAACCTGCACCCGAACCAGTGGAAAGCGCTTGGCATGGCTTTGCTTAGTCTCCCGAGGGCTTTTACCTTTTGTTCGCGGGGTTCCTGTTCATTGAAGTAGAGCCCTTTGAGCTGCTCCAGACTCCTGACGAGTAAGACGGAACACCAACAAGCAACAGCAACCATACCTGAGCACCAGTCAAGCCTTCGAAAGCGAAGCAAGCAGCCGAACAGAAAATTTCATCTCCCCCGTGTCATCTTCACTCTGAGCAAGTTCGAGGCACCGTAACTTCCACCTCCACCGGCCCCACCACCATAGCCGCCGTATCCACCTTTGTCTCCTCGCGGCATGGGCGGGCTCATCAAGCTACGGCAACGTGTTTTGTATACAACTCACGCTCTTCAAATCTTGGGCATTCCAGCATACATTAGTATGTTTGGATTATAGTATATTCTGGTATACTACAGTAAAGTATCGGATAAATTAATGTGTTCTAATATATTGTAGCAAGTTTTGGCATATTTGAGTATCTTATATTATATAATCTTGTATACTCTGCTAGAGTATGTCGTAAACTACATTAAATTAACATGCCATGATATGTTATATTCTGTTAAAATATGTGTGAATATGTTAAAACATGTTATAACGTGGTGTAATATGTTATGGCAAGAAAATGCGATAAAATATGCTATAAGATGTACAATATGTTAAAACATATTACAATATGTTACATTATGTTCTGAAACCATTATAGTGTGTTGTAATATGTTATAAGATGACGAAAAGATTCCGTGAAATGCTATAATATGCAATAATATGTTGGGAAATATTATGAATTGTTATCGTGTGTTATAATATGTCATAGTATGTTGTAGATCGTTACAACATTTTACCGCATGTCATAATAAATTTTAACATGCTATAGCAAGATATGATATGTTATAACAAATTTTAGTATGTTATAATGTGTTGTAACATGTGAGAGTATGCTATGATATGTTGTATCATGTTATAATATGTTATGAATAATATGTTAAAAGGTGTTGTAGTATGTTGAAAACACATTAAAACATGTTAAAATATGTTATGGTATATTTTCATATGTTATATTATGTTAAAGTCTGTTATAATGTGTTTAATGTGATTTAAATTCCTATAGAATGATATCATATGTTACGATATTTGTTTATGAAATTGTGTATAGTATGCTGTGCTATGCTAAAACATGCTGTAATATGTTGTGAAATGATACAACATGTTGAAACTTGTTATAACATATTACAGTATGTCTCAACGTTTTAACATGTTATAACAGGTTTCAATACGACACATTATGCTATAATGGATAATAACAGGTATTAATATGGCATGATATGCTATAATATGACATATTATGTTGTAATACGTTATAACATGTATGATAAAACATGCTATCATATGTTAGATTTTGTTGTAACATGCTACAATATTTTCTTATATGTTGTAATATGTTACAATATGTGAAAAAATGCGATAAAATCTTATAATATGTGAACATATGTTTTTAATCTGTTCTAATAGGTTATAATATCTTGTGATATGCTACAAGATGCTATACTTTGTCATCATTTGCTACAGTATGTTACAACATGTTATGATATGGTATGAAATGTTAAAAATGTTATAATATGTCATGAATGTTGTGATATGTTATGATAAGTCATGATATGTTATAATATGTTATAATATGTTGTGATATGCTATAACATGTTATATTATGTGATAATATGCTGAAATATGATATGTTATGTTGTACTAAGCTCTAATATGTTATAATGTCGTCAAATGTGCCATGATATGTTGTGATATGTTATAATATGGTAAAACGTATTTAAATGCGACACAGTATGTTGCAGTATGTTATACCAACACGTAACAAGATGTTATATCATATGCTGTGATGTGCTTGAACCTGGTTTAACATGTTGTGAGATGTTGTATAATGCTGTGTTATGTAGCAAACTGTGTTGACATGATAAATATTAAATATACCAATACATCGAAACAATTCTTGAAAAAGCACTTTTCTAAGAGTTTATGGAATGATCAAGCTTAAGCTAATATGTTGTAATGTATCTTAACATGATATGAAACGATGTGAAATAATATGGTACAGGATGATATAACATGATATATTCTGATCAATGATGACTTAATATGGTAAATTATGATATAAGATGACACATCAGGATACAATATATGATACAATATATGATAGACTATTATGTAATATGATATAAATAAAAGATGATATGATATAATATGACATGATATGCTATGATAAACTATGACATACTATGATATAACATGACATACTATGACATACTATGATATACTTTGATATTATATGACATATTATGAAATGTTATGATATAGCATGATATAGTAAGGTATATTATGATACAATATGATACAATATGTTATAGTATGATATTCCATATTAATATACACTATAAACAGCTATCGTACATTAGAATATATTACAACATCGTATAGCAGATTTTATTATAATTTGATATATTTGAATATAGTAATACGTATGATAATATGCTGTGGAAATGATACGGAGGCCTGAGAAAGCTTGAAGTTTGAGACAAAAGACAAGCTCGCCGTTTCGATTTCGGGCCTTGGTGGAGTGTCAAACAATCTTTCCGAAAGCCTAAACTCTAAACGTCTTAAGAGTCTTAACCCAAAAACTCGAACCTTGAACTCTAGACCCAGACCCCAGTTCCTCAAACACTATGTTGACCTTGAACCCCTCTGAACCCTACGTCTCAAACTCGCCCATACCCCTGAACCCCCAACAAAAGTCAACCCGAACCCCAGGTACCCATCTGTGAACCGTGACCACCAAACAATCCAAAACTCGACGTTTCAGAACCCTAAACCTTCATGTTTGAGGACTTATCACCCCAAACCCTAAACATCCCTGAACCTTAAGCCCTAAACCCTGCATCAAGGCCACTGATTAAGCACAACCTCATAAAGTCTAGGTTTAGGGTTGAGGGTTTAGGGTTTCGTGTTGAATTTCGGGTTGAAGGCTTACGGTTAAGCGTTACGGTGAACGTCAGGCATCGGTCACTCCAAAACCTCTGGCCCCAAATGGAAGGTAAGTTGACTCTACATTTCCATCATTTCTTGCTCACACTTCTGGTTTTAGGCGATGGGCGTTGCGTTTCAAGCTTATGACTGGGGGCTCGCCGTGAAAAATCGCACGTTTCGGCGAAGATGGCGGCCGTGCTTTCATGGATGCAAGGACCCAATTAGCACGAGATATATTTGGGCTCTTAATCAATGCCCTAATTTGGACGTTCGAAATCATGTGCATACATTTAACCCGCCTACTGCAATCCTAAGGCGTCAAGCCCCTAATTGAGAACCTGTCAAGCCGCATCTGTGCTGTCCTCCGCCTTTGCCGCCATATTTGCCACCCATGGCTTCGGGCCGCGCAAGTGTGCGATTTCTTGGCACATGAGAGCTTTGAGCTTGTGCAGCCCTTCTTGGTTGCTCTGCGGTCGCTTCTCGGAATACTACAGTGTCAACTTGAAAAAACCATTGCCGACCTCTCTGTCATTCTGTTTCTGCTCTACAACGAACTTGCTTCTCACTGCACCAACCAAAGAGGGCACATGCCTATCCAAAAACATGTCGAACTACGTAAGTAAATGCTATGTGCCTGCTTACCGTATCAATTTGCAGTTTTACAACACAGTTATCGTGCCAATGATGGTCGTCGTTCCTTTGGCAGAACAACTTCACAAGTTCATGGCTCGACACTTACTGTTTGAACAAGAAAAGCTGGCGGATTCTCGAACGTTGTTGCGTCAACGGGACAGGCACATGAAGTTGGACCATTCCGAAAAGCCCGGACCAGAACTTCAACTAGCCGGAAAAAACCCAAATTCAAACTACCCCTGGAAACCCACCTCGTACGCTGAACTGTGCGGGAAAGATCTTACACGAACAAGAAAAGAAGCGTTTGTCTTGAAACGGCAGCCAAAGGCAAGTTTAAGCCAGCAACTCATATTTCACAGCGTGTTGCTTTTTGGACGTTGATTCCAACAGTACGTGGAAGAAGGAATCTTGTTTCTCCGTGCAGTTTTGCAGCTGAAACGGGTTCCAATAAGGCAGCTTTAATCCGGGCACCGAAAATGGGCCACAGATTTTGGCTTTCTGTATTGAAAATACATGCTCACGCAATCTGGGGCCCCAAATTGGAGCTCAGATTCGAGGAGCCATTGTTAAAGTCTAGTTATGCTTCTTCTCTCGAGCAGAAGCCGCATTTGCTTATGCAGCATGTCGTTGCGTGTTGCATGCCAAATAAACCTTCCGTAGCTCGGTTCCGCATCCTGCCGCACGCCGAAAACTTAGGATAACGAGTGGAACGCGTGGCAACTCATGTAACTTCTGCATAGCTCACCACAACAGCGTCACAGCGAAGACAAGCCCTTTCAGCCACACGCAAAGCATTGAGCGGCCGAATCTTAACGTCACCGTTGTGGCTTTGGTACAGCATGCGGATCGCAATCGGTCGACACTCTACACCAAACCTCTGGAAGCGGCAAACATCAAAAAGTGAGACGGGCGGCATACAAGCCCCGAAACCGGAAAAGTGAGACGTAAAAGCTGAACAAGGTGTGCAGTTCACACTTTCTTTTTGTGCGGAGGAACAGCATGGCATGCAGCCTGAGGCCCATAATTCGAAACTCAAACTGAGCCAGTTTTTGTCTTACCCAATGGAGATTCAATGGGGAGGATGACAACTGTCACAAAAATCCCAGCTTCCAATGCGCAAAACCACGGGAATATGCTTTGCCCGCAGGAGGGGCATCCAGAGTCCGTCTCTGTCACTGAGGCTGCCGGGTCGGTCTTACTTATCCGTACAGGGAACCCTACATGGACAGGCTCTTCAGGGAGCCAGTGGGCATCCGTGGCACTGCAGCTGCGCACAACTTGCCATGGGCCTTGCAGCGCTTGGTCCATACTACGCTTGATGGCCTTTCAGCTGAGTCGCGGTGCAGGTCCCGGACGGAGCTATCATCACGATACGGATTGAGTGGGCGCATCTCCTCTTTTGTGCTTTGTTTCCGCCCACTGAAGGGGCATTGGTCAACGACTTCCCAGCACGCGCCTGTTGTGTATTGGGGGTGGGTCAAGACAATAAGTGTGCCGTGTCTCGCAGTAGCGGCGGGCATTGAGAATCAAAGGTGTCTCTAGTTCCCGGAGCTCACTACTAGACCGCGGGCGATCCAAGCGATTCCGGCAGCCTCTACAGGGAGGGTTGTCGCCAACCTCGCGGCTGTCTCTGCTCGCCTGCCCACGCCTCGTACAGTGAGCAGGCGGAAGGCCTGGAGCCCATCACAGGGATCGCATTAAGCCTCCCGTTGGTCAGCTCGACGCGACTGCTGACCGAGGTCTATTTGTTCATCACAGCTGGATGGCAGACCCTGTACAGCCAGCGGCAATGGTCGAGTCGACGCCTCGTTGGAGGAGAGGCACCTGGCCATGCTCGCAGCTAATGGACGATGGCATCCTGGACTCTGCTGTCTCGAAATCCCGGAAGCTGACGACGCTGGTGCTGGCACCCGGAGGACCTGCGCTGGCTATTGTTGGAACTTCTGGTGCATCTCTACGTTGCCACGGGCCACCGAGCGCGGGCCTGCGGGCGGCCCTGCAGTGGGCTGCCATAGTCTTGGTCACGCAAACCAGGCGGGTGGTACTTACTTGGGTCTTAAGAGGCATGATCTTTCCTAGTTCGGCGAAGGGGAGCTTGAGAAAGGGGGGGCTTCTCGAAGGGAGCTTGAAGCCTCCGGGGGCTTGGGGGGCTTGGGGGGCGCATGTTGAAGAACAAGGCTTCAAGGGGCTTGAAGGGGGGGCTGGTGGTGCTGGCGGTGAGGATGGGGATGTTAATAGTAATGATGACGATGACGGTGGCGGTGGTGATGATGACCGCGATGACAGTCGTTGCCAAGTCGTTGCCATCATCCTGACCATCGCAGTCCTACTGGTACTCATCAACTTGTTGTTCTTCGTGTGAATCTGGGCTTTCACGTTGTCCTTAATTACAAGTCATGATCCAAGCATTATCACAACCAACACCATCTTGGGTTTTACGTCTTACGTTTCTTTTGCACTGTCGTCATTAGCATCATCACCGTCATCACCATCCGTAACCAACCGTCTGAAATCCAGGCGGAACAGTCCAAGGGATTGGCTTCTAAGCTTTTGGTCAAGGATTGAGGTGCAGGATTTGGACGTCAGGTTCAGGGTTTGCAGAAACGGGGTTGCACATACCTATGGTCCTTCTTCGCAATCCTTTGCCGGAAAGCGAGATGTTTGAGATGCGAGCCCATGGATCACACGATTCATGATACGACGCAGCAACCAGCCGACGCACAGAATAGCTTGCCAGATGCTACATGTTTTGGTGGAAGCATGCCGCCGGTTACTGAGCAGGGAGTTGAAGCGAGGCATAGCGAGGCCACGGGAAATTGCAGTCCGGCATCATCAGCATATGAGGAATTGAACCACTCCATCCTAATATTTGAACAGCTCCAGGAATGCTCAGGTCTACCACTGTCGGAAACCCCCTTCAGATTGCAGTCTGCGGACCCTGCAGTCCTGCGTCATTTGTTTCTAATGGCCCGTGCGGCCTCTTTTCAAGCGTGTTGGATCTGTAGTCACCGAAGGCGAGACGGCTAGAGGGAGAGGCCGAGCCCTAGCATAGGCTGTGTGCATCGGCAAGATTCAAACTGTTCGTGGTGCCACTAACTGCTGCAAGGGCATGGAGTTCAGGCTGCTGAATAACCTGGGCAGACAGGCTATCTAAGATATCTACCAGTATGTATGTAGGCCTGGACTGACCTGAGGCAGGCCGCGCGTGCTCAGAGGCTCTAGGCAAGCCGTGCGAGTCGGAGAAGGCCTGTGGCAGGATGCTCCATGGAAACCCGGTGAGAAGACGTAGGGCTCAGAACTGAGCTTGAAGATCGAAGACGGCGAGGATAAAGTCGAGGCTTAGGCCCCCAGGGCCATTGCTTAAGCAGCAAACAGCGGGTTCGCAAAGCACGAGGCAAGAGAAGGGCGAATGCAGCAGCAAAGCTTTAAGCACCGGAACTCTTTGACAGGGTGGCCGAGCATGGACACGTGTTCCCGCCGCTGGGGCATGCTTCGTGCATTCTTGCGAAGGGTGCCACCTTGCTAAATATCCCTTGTCAAGTTGTGGAGGGCCACCTCGTGCTGCAAACAGTGGAGGAATGCCATGAACAGACGCCGGATGCGGCCGACGGCAGGAAAGGCTTCCATAGGGGTGTGCCTGCGTTTTGCCGGCCATCGTGCTCCAGCTCAGCAGAGCCGAATTCCCGCCGGCTGGAGAAGCCGTGCGAAATTGAAGACATTCGCATAGGGTCGGACAACAATCTCCGATTGTGAGCAGCTGGATCTGAGAATGAACATGCCCGCGGATCTTCAGAACTGGTGCTACTGCGCTTAATATTGTCAAACTCGACCGTCTCTGAAACTTGTTCGCTTCTTGTCACGTCTTGCTGTTGGACTTTGAGCTGGAATCTCGAAGCTGGCCTTAACTAGAGAAGTCGAGCGAACTCAAACGAGAGGAACGAAAAATCATGCCATAGTGACGAAAAACACGGCACGACTGTTTGAAGTATGACGGCGAACATATGCAAAATAAAGTTTTCACAGGATCACCTAGAAATTGGTTCCATGGAAACCGTCATGCCGTTTGATGGTGATTCGCCCACGGCAGCGTCTCAGCTCAAGATGCACAGAATCGGACATGCAATTCCTTTTATTCGCTCTCGGAGGAAAACGCTGGGCACAGGCTCCTCCCACCGTGGAACTTTTCACCAAACTCCAGCCGGATCTCCTCGCGCTTCCGAGGTTTGGGGTTCGCGGGTCCCGTCAAGGGTTCCTTCAGGGGTTCTCTGCAGGGCACTACAAGTTTCTACTTGTGGCGATTTGATCCCAAGACCGCACGTTGCATGAGGCGTCGTCCTAGAATGCAGGGGCCACTCTCAAACCCTAAACCTTAAACATCTCCAAACCCTCCTGCGGGGTCTTCTGGCATTTGTTTAAATGGTCTCAGGATTGGGGCGGTGCTGTTTGCACACACCGACAAGGCTCCTCATGCTAACTTTCTCGTTTGGGGTCTTTAGTTCGCGCCCCGCTCAGATCCTCAAGGTCTGGGGTCCATGGCAGAATGAACAGAAGAGTATTTCAGGAGGCAGAAACAACCTAACCGGCCATACAAAGCTTTGTTCACACCCTGGGTTTGGGAGGCTTAAGGTCGAAGGAGCAAAACAATCTTTAAGGATACAAAAAACAACATTTTTCGCGCCTGGGTTTGGGGCTCTAAGGCCGGAGGAACAAAAGACTAAAGAGACATAAAACAGAGAGACAAGGAGACAGAGAGACGGAGAGACAGAAAGACCGAGGCACAGAAGTAACTGGAAAGAAAGGGAGGGTAACAGAGGGAAAGACAGAGAGAGAGAGAGACAGAGAGCTAGAGAGAAACGGACAAAACGAGAGACGGAGGGAAACCAAGCGGGATGAGAGAAAGCAGAGATGAGAGAAAGAAGAGAAAGAGAGAAAGAGAAACAGAGAAACGGAGCGACAGACAGACAGAGTGACAGAGAGACAGAGAGACCGAGAGACAGAGAGACCGAGAGACAGAGAGACCGAGGGACAGAGACCGAGAGACAGGGAGACAGAAAGACAGAGAGACAGCGACACAGAGAGACAGAAAGACAGGGAGAGGGCAAGAAAAGGAAGAGAGCAGGGAAGTGGAGAAGAAAGCATGAAAAGAGAAGCAGGAAAAGGGCAGAGCAGAGGAAACGAACAAGTAACGAAGGGCAACTGGAAGGGCAAGGAAGGGAAGGGAGGGAAGCCAAGGAGAGTTATATAGGGAGGGGGAGGGGAGGGAAAACGCGGAAAGAAAGCAAGAATCTAGCCCGTCGAATGTCCTCTAGTGTGCTCCGCGGAGTCCAAGGCTTGGACGAGACGCATGACGACTTCTCACAGAAGTGGTGCTCTTGGGCTGTGGCTGCAGATGCTTTGGGTTGAAAGTTTTAGCTAGGTATATAATACCAGCTCATAATACTGACTGTTGAATGGTACAGGATGTCAGGACCGCCCGTTGGTGAGGTAGGGGCTCCCAGTCTTCCAGGCCTTGAGCCGTCCGCAAAAAAGTGCACGCAAGCTCTCGGTGCAGACGCGAGAACGTAGGCCTCGAGTGTTGGCTTGTTTGTGGGCGGCTGAGGCTCCCCGTCGAGCACCCGCCCCTCATCTTAACCCAAAGCTGAAGCACTGCCTTAGCCCCGGAGCATGCCAGAAAAGCACTCTACCCTCTTCCCACCGAAGACAGCGATGATAAAGATAGGCATCATGGTCATGAGACTGTATGGACTTTGAGTATTTCTCGCTGTCTTTACCGGGCCCCCTCTTTTCCCAATCCAGACGGACGCCCCGGTGGCTCAGCTGTGACAGGAGCATTGCCACATGCTCGGCTCAATCAGTCCCTGGCAAATGCGGCGATGGAAAGGTGTGGGAACGCTGAGGAGGTTTCGGCTTCGGCACTCCAGAGCCCTCGGCCCCAAAAAGCCTGTCTTCACATCCGCATCGCTCTGATCCTGGCCTAATGCAACTCCAACGTCGTAAGCGCTGGCAGGTCTTCGACGGCATCCTTCACCACCTGCAAGCAAGGAAGCTGCAGTGTGCCACGTCTGCTGCCGAACCCGGGCGAAAGTCGCGGCCAGGGGTTGACATAAGCCCCTCTTCAAGGCGGCCTTCACAGATTGCTTCCGATGGATTCTGTCACTGCAGTATTTTCGGAAAGTCTCGAACGGCAGAAACGCAACGGAAGGACCGCTCACGACGACATATGCCTCTTTGTCCCTCTTTGGTCATTTCTTCGCAGTCTTGAGTGTCTGCAGCTACATCCGAGTTCTCCCCAAGTTAGGATGGAGGAGGTGAGTGCCTCCCCTTCCGACAGAAAGCTAAAGTGGACATGTTCATAGCAAGGTAACCGAAGCGAGGCCTGACATTCACTCAGAATCTCCCCTCAGCTTCACGGCTCGATCTTAACTTCCGGTTCTCCCAGCGCCTGCCTTCGTCCCGTCGTCCCCGAGAAAGTTCACCCGCAGACTAAGTACCTTCAGGGCGGTGAGGCCCTTGAGAGCGGGCGCCACGGCCTGGCAGAACACAAAGCAGACTGCAGCCACCAGGCTCAGCCCAGAAGTCCAGCAAACCGGATGTTTGGAGCACTTTCACGATACTTCGTGGAAGTTTGGGCACCTCGTGCCTTTGCCTCTGCTCTGCGATCAGCGAGACACAATGCTACATTGAAGGCGACATGCGCATCCTGACATGACCAAGGAGCACAAACCGCTGCGCATTGTAGAACTCCAAAACCAGTAGCCGGATGGCTCAAGAGCCATGAACGAGTGCAGCGAAGATTGTGCGAAGTGCGGTCGTTTGCGCTTGTGCGAGGTGCGAAAGCTGAGCTTCGAGGCCCATTGTTCAAAGGTACAGTCATCCCCATCGCCAGTATCAAGAAATCCCCATCATAAGTCATAAACAACGACACGATGCTCCAAACCTTCGTGGCGCATGCAAAACCACTCTTGATCTCCCCTCAGCTTCACGGCTCGATCTTGTACCGGTTCTCCCACGACGCGCCTTCGCCCCATTGGCCCCAAGATCGTTGAAGTGCAGACTAAGGACCTTCAGGGCGGAGAGGCCCTTGAGAGCGGGCGCCAGAGCCTGGCGGCGAAGTTGCTTTCCCGAGCGAAGGGCCTGACACCTAACTGGGCCGTCGTGGCGACACCTGACGAGGAGCAGTACAAGCACGAAACTGCGTCGCCGGCCTTCATGTTGATTTTGACGCTGTGTAAGACCAGCTCCTCAAGACCAGACTTTCCATCAAGGGCGAAGCCGAGGGCCTGGCCAGAGGCAAAGCGATCAGGCAGTGCCACAGAGGCCAGTTTCAGTAGGTTCACTGAGCTCTTGGACACGTATCCTACAAGGATTTTGCTGCTGTAGACGAAAGGGTGTTGAATGCCGTCACCCTCCGACAGCGAGCAGATGCATCATTCGTATCCTACAAAGTCCGGCATTTAAAGGGACAACAATTCCTCAACGCCATGCCTTGGTGTCTGACCTGCACTCGATGAGTACGAGGCTCTTCAGCATGGCGTGGCCCTGGAGGGCCTCCAACACGGCCTGGCAAAGAAGTGAGGCTGCGCCCGGGTAAATGGGACCAAGGCAAACGAGACCCACAGAGCACACCCCACCGCCTCAACATCACCAAGGCCCTCGACATGTAACACCTGGAGCCGAGACTGGCCCTGCAAGGCTGCCGCCAGCTCCTGAGGAAAGCAGGAGGTCCACTGGAAGCCGTGCTCTCGCCAGAACTGGCAACACAATGTGATCTCGTCGCAGGGCCTTGCAACCCTCTCGCTTTGGCCGAAAATGCCAAAAGATGTCGACTTGGCCATCTCGGAGGGCCCGACGCACCTTTCCGAAAAGCTCTGCTGACACCGAGGCCCCAGGCACGGAGCTGCACCTCCTCGGCTTTGTCATCAGCACTCGACTCATCAGCACGCGACGCCAGCACCACGTCCATCAGCTGGAAGCACCGACTCAAGTCTGCGGCAGCCTCGGTGGAGCACACACGGCTGTGTTTTGCACAAGGCTGCTCGGCTCTGGCCTCCGCCCTACCAGTCCAGGTTCAGCAGGTTTCCGGAGATGCGGAGCTGAACGGCTGGATTTCGCTGAATGGAGGCCAGAGCCTGCGCTTCGTGGCCGGCACTTTAATGCAACCGCAGATGCCTCATGGCCGACGTTGGCACGCTGCGCTCCAAGGGCCTTGAATCCGTTCGTGCCGATGCCGTTGTCCACAAGGCTCAGTCGTTCGATCGCACAGCGTTCACCATCGACGCGCTCTGCCACAACCTGGCAGCTGAGGCGACATGTGAAGGAGGAAGGCGCCTTGCGTCGCCGGCCTTGGCCCCCGCATACTCCAAGGCGTTGTGGGCTGCACGGAAGTCCTTGAGGGTCGTCGTGCCCAAAAGCTTCTTCAAGGCCTGAACATGCCAAGGTGGCGCTTGATATATCGGAGCATGCGACATGCTTCCAGTATTATTGGAGTGCAACTTGCTTCTGCACGTGTGGCGTACATCCGATCGAGCATGCGATGCCGTCTTCAAACATCATGCCGCCAGCCCCAATGACCTTCAGCTGCTTCTGTTATTAAATCTGCTTTGTGACATGACTCATGGCCTTCAAAGCAGAGAACATGCGCGACCTAGAACCTTTCGTCTGCAAACACGTCCTCCTCCTCCTCCTCCTCCTACTAAGTGTCGACGCTTGCTCCACCCGACGTGCACATATCGGCCAGCGGACGGACAGCGACAATGTCCGCCTGAAAGCGCGACACCCTGGGAGAAGATTTCAAGCCTCTAGAAAGGCGAGATGGCGGGTTCTCCCACGGCTCAATCCGACACCACATCATGCACATGGCACACTACGCTCCACAAGGTTGACTACAACTTTCTCGACGATGCCGCATACAAAATAGGGTTCACGAAGCCGCGGCTTCGATGAGGCTCCGGAGCGGTGACAGGGGCACCGGGCAGATCGTACGACTTGTCAGGAATAGGCACTGCATGGAGCCGACTCGTCGACTCAACCGCGGGCTCTGCCTGGACATCGACATGCTCGTCCAGGCCTTCGAGCCATTCACCCCAATGCCATTGGAGCCAACATCGATCGTCTCGACAGGGGTCCCCGTCTCGACCAGTGCCTCTACAAAGTCCTGCGACAAAGGTCCAGGGGAGGCGTTGCCAGTGTGGTTCAAGAGCCGAGGAAGCATTCCCAACCCAACCTGGAAGCCAGCAGTGCCCAGGTCGTTGCCGGCCACGCTCAGGTGACGGAGGACTTCTCTGCGTTGGGCCGCAGTGACAGCCTCAGCAATGCACAAAGACGGGCATTTGCCATTCACCAGGCTAACACACGTGCTCGGCTCACAGCAGGCCTTGGGAATAGCACCCGCCAAGGCATTTTGGTCGGCTCGGAAGTCTTTCAGAGTGGCGATGCTCAGGACCGTCGTCAGCGTCTGCATGCAATGCTCTCGAAATGCATGCGCTTGAGAATCTCTGCGCTGGGCAAGCTGCGTCCGGGCGGCTGAGGTTGTTTGGGGGTCGTCTTCATTGTGCTACACGAGATGCAGACCATCTCTCCCGAGCTTCGAAGCACATGTGGCTGTATACGTCTGGAAGGTTTGAGCATGGTTTCGGTCGCTTGTACTTCCTGAACTTCCGACGAAATTGTCTTTCACTCGCAATCTTTGTTCCCAGTGGCCGACCACATGGATGAATTTCATTCAACTTGGTTGACAGCATTAACAATAGCTCCCCGTGCCGACAAAGGGGATGAAGGGTTGCCACCATGTGATGACTAACCCCTGACACGACTGGACCTTAGCACGATGCCGCTGCTCGGGCCTCAGTGCAGTGCGGCCCAAGATCGTTGGAGTGTATGTCCAAAGTCTCCAGCAATGAAGTTTCAACCAAAGCCTCTGCCAAGGCCTGGAGAGAAGAGCGGAAGCGACAACGAAAGCAAACGAAACTCTGCAGGAGCCCAGCCTGGAATCCGGCGGCACCCAGCCCATTGCCAGCAGCGTTGAAGTGCCGGAGTCTTCGAAGGCACAGAGCCCCAGCGAGCGCCTGCCAAACTGAAGGACACGGTACGTAGGACGTAGGCTTCTTGGCTTTACATCAATCTGCCTGCACCTCACCTCACCAAGCTACTGCGAAGGCCTCAGCACAGTTCGGCCCGAGATGGTTGGAGCCCACATCCAGAGACTCCAGAGGAGTCTCAGCCAAAGCCTCTACCAAGGCCTGCGAGGGCAGAGTAGGAGCCTAAACTGCACAAAATCCTGCACGAGCCCAGCCTGGAAGCCGACCACGCCCATGCTGCTCCCAGCGACGTTGAGGTGCCGGAGGCTTCGGATGCGCAGGGCTTCTTTGGCGAGATCCTGCAGGGAGCCCAAAAAGGGAAGCAGGCTCCCTGGCTTCGCCCGAAAGGAAGGCCCTGTGAAACCGCGGCACAGGGCCTGCATGCCGGTGGTTCCAAAGGAATTTCCCTGCAGCTTCAAGTCGACGATGGAGCCGTTGGCAGCGATGCTTTCAGCTAGGGCCTGTCAGCTGGAATCAGACGCAAGTTCGCCCTGCAGATCACTAGCAAGCCCAGAACGCGGACGGAGGCCCTCAGCTCTGCATGGCTGTCTCTGCCTGAGCCTGCTCTGCTCCGAGGTCGTTCCTGGAAAGGTTTACCTTCCGTCAGCTTTTCTGGGCATCTCATGCTCAAGCCTGTCGGAAGAGGGAGAGAGAGGGAGGGCCTCTTCTGCAAAGACCGCCTTCTTCAGGAAGCTGCACACGGCCTGAAGACGCACAAGGTTAAAGGTTAGGATTTGGGCTTCTGTAGGAAAGACGAGCCTTGAACTCCACCGCATCGCCGCGCAGGCCCCGGTCATCCAGAGCAAGATATGTGTCTGCGGAGGTCGCCAGCGTCATCAACTCTCTGAGGAACTGGATGTGCCGTGGTCCCTGCTCCCCTGGCAAGGCATTCGCAAGGGCTGTGATTCGTGAGTTTGTAGACTGTTTCAAAAAAGCACAGCAAGGGGCCTGGCCTCTCAGGTCCTCCAAGTTCAGGCGTAAGCCATCGAAGATGGAGAGGCCGTTCGCGACGTCAGCCAGGAGTTTGGGAGCCCGTTGAAAGTCCGCCTCTTCAGGGAGGCGCTCGAACCAACTCGACTCAAGCCTAGACCTTATAGCAATTGATTGCACAACATCCCTGTAATTGAAACTCAGGGCTTCAGGGGCCTCCTTCCAGATTCGTCCAAAAGTCAAATCATCTCCATCCCTGATGGCAGCATTCAGCTTCTTGACGAACCAGGGCACCACCGCTTCCCGCAGACGTGGGAAGAGTGCCCAACCTCCGACCACTTGCAGAATCGGCACGGTGATGTTGAGGATTGACACGATCACGCTTCCGCCTTCTGCTGCTGTGTACACTACAGCCATGATCGCCTGTGGGGCGTTCTCTATCAGCAGCATTTGTTGCTTCGTGGGAGTTGTCTGCCGGTACAGAATGGGCAGCAGCTTGTCGTGCCACATCCTTCGGCAGCTGCCGTCTTTCTTGGAGTCGGGCCGCTCGGCCTCTTGGTTCTGGGCAGCTTCAGTCTCCGTCGCCATGGTCCACACCGATAGGACGTGTCCCGCAAGCTCGTTTAGCACCCGCTTCTTCCGCAGAAGATACGCGTGGAACGCCGGGATGTACAGCCAGGCGAGCCAGGCCATGGCTTTGACGCCAGGCCGCTCCGACTGCCAGCAGAGTCCTCCAAACATGACATCCTTCAGGGTGTCAAAGTTGTCAGAAAGGAAGGGGACCATACCCGCCAGCGTTGCCTCGGCGAAGGCCGTCCGGGAGTATTCGTGCTCTTTCGGCAGACACAGGGCCTGAAGCAAGTGCCACAGGCATGCGAGGCTTAGAAGTCCCAGATACCACTCCCAATGCAGGCCGGTGTTCTTGGACAAGGTCCTTGTTGCAAGACTAACCACCGTAGCAATCATGCAAATCAGGTATGTGCAAGAAAAGCAGATCTGAACCGCCCTTTGGCGGCTCAGACATGCCCAGACCCGGGTCCCTGTCACCGTCCTCGCTCGGCGCGGGCTCAGTAGCGTGTCTGCATCTGTGGGACTGGGATTGCCCAGCACGGTTGCGGCCACCGGCTCGGTTGCCCTGGCTTCTCGGGCTTTCCGCGCCTTTCTGGCTCGGGCTGTGTGCCATGTCACGATGGCTGTTCCAAGCGCAACCGTCCCGAGGTATATAGCGAAGAGGAGTGGGACGAAGTGGACGGATCTATCGTCAACGCCTGCAGCCTCCTTCAAAGCCCCCGTAATCGAGACGTTCTGCTCCATGGCTCGCCAGCTCAGGCCTTTTCTCTAGTAGGATCTGTGGGCCCTCAAAGTTACACGGCCGGGTCAAAGCTACACACCCCTTCCCTCACGCATATTTATAGTGACATACATCCTCGAGAGCTGCTGTGCTTCGTTGCCTCTCTCCGATGACTGCTCCGAATGCTTTGCTGCGGGCCGCAAACGCCTGCAACCGCAAAAAAAAAGGGCCGACGCAAGAGCGACAAAACTGCCACCCTGCCCTGCCGTCCGCGCACCGCGGTGCCCATGTTGAGTCCCGTTTCTGAAGCAAAAGACTGTTGAGCGAAGCTTGGAAGAAGCTGCCGATCTTAAGGGCCTCGAGGCTGATAACTACAAGGGACTTTGTCGATGGAGTGGAGGCGTTTTGGGATTCAGCGTGGGTTCCTGGGGGTTTGGGGCATCGCAGGGCTTACGGACTCAGGTCGGCGTCTATTAGGGGCGTAGGGCTTCGAGGTTTCGGATCTAGGGGTAGCTCGGGTCGCCTTTGACCTCGGCCAGAGCTGTATTGTAGCCCCGGGCTTCCATGATCACGGATGCTTCATACATGGCTTTGTTGCTTGAAATCCTGTACGCAGGCCATGAGTTCAGAATCTGTGCACATGTGTGAAATCCATCTTCCATGCTTCTGGATTCTGTGTAGGGGCACATCATGGGCTTAAGGGCATCGGAAGGGACACTCAGTCCATCGTTTAACATCGGGAAAGGAAGGGTTCAGTTATTGGAATGCCATCAATTGCATTGTTGACCTTCGCTTTGCATGCTCGTTGCAATGGTGGAATGCTTCGTGCTGCAGCTCGTCGCTTCAGACTCAGTCTGCATATGGCAGGGGGTTCGTGCGATGTTGCCTTCGAGATGTTGTCTCCAATTTTGTTGTTGCCTGTCCTGGAATCATGAGGTGGTCAAGCCTCTGGCTACAAAGAAAGATCGCGGAGTCCCCTGCGACCCCCGCACAGAAGCGATGAGGGTCTAGGAGAAGACCCTGCGTGGAGTTGCCAGGGTGTGTCCTCCTCCCTGTATGTGCTCTGCCCTGATCGATACAATGGTTTCGGCATTCATACAAGTGCTTTACTTCTTGAGTTTGCTGTCGCTGTTGCTGCCACACGCGCATTTCTTTGCAAGTTTTTGCTCCAGCTCAACTTTTTGTTTGGTCTTGCGCCCTCGAGAGGGCCGGCAGGACGAGGCAAGGGCGGCAAGTTTACCGTCGCAGCTCAGGAGTGAAATCAATATAGTGTTCAGGGACCATGGACCGTCGAGTGGTCGAGCGGCACTTACTGGAGGACGTTGCAGTTATCATTTAATGCATGTACGGTTTGGCGATGTTTTGGGAGGATCTGCTAAACGCTTTTTTGACGGACGACAGCTCCCGTCTTCCGGCGATTCGTGAAAGCAAGGACTGGCATGTTAGAAGTCGTTCTTCCTGCACAAATACAGATCATGATCAGGACAAGGCCGTCCTCACCGTACCGCACACCGGCGTGCAGTCGCTGGAGATGGTGTGCCCATGTTGGACATATACACACTCACGATGCCTTGTGAGTGATACTGATTAGAGGTGGAAACCAACTTCAGCTTCCTGGCGGGGTACGTGGCTACATTCGGAGCTGTGGTGCCGTTATACAGCGAGCACCAGGACACTCCTGCATAAGTAAGTGTGTGTACACAGAACTCATGAAAGAAAGTTCCATGCAGTCTAACTTGTTGCTGCAGGCGGTGCTCATGACGTTGGCGCGAAGGTATGCCATCTTCCCGGCGAAAACTCGTGCTAAGATCATCAAAGATCCTTGTATGGTATGGTTGCATCCCAGCAGATCATGTCAAATGCGAGAAGCTCGCATAAGGAGTGGGCTTCGGCCGAAGCGGGATCTATCCGTGGTGCAATTATACATCTGCTTTTGCTTTGCAGACGGGCGAAGACCTCAAGGCCATGAGGTCATCATCTGAATCATGCCCACAATGATTAGCCTTTGTAGTCTGTGCCCCATACAGGAGCACAAAGGTTCAGATGCTGAAGGACATTCTTCGAACGGAGGTTGAAGCCGCAGGCAGTGCAATTTGGAATTGCATGTAATATACAATGCATTTATTTTCCAACGAAATTTCCGTTAGCGCGCGTTTGGGAAACCCTAACTGCGCTGCAGAGGAACCCTGTGCAAAACACTCTCTCTTTTTCTCCTAGCGGACATGGGGGGTCAGTTCGGGCCCGATCTTCGGGCACAGACGAAACGATGCCACTGGCATCTCGACGGAAAACTCGACCGCTGGTCGATGGTAAGGCGAACGACTGGTGGGCGACGTATGTCAGCCGCGTGTTAGGGGGTTGGGAGCGCACAGACGCAGTACCTGGCGTTGCCATTGCATCTGTATAAATGCGCAAGGACGCCCCCGGCAGCAGCCGAAGAGACCACGAGCCTTGAAGCTCCAAGATCATGTCAGCCGGGGGCTGCATTTGGGGCCTGTCAACAGTCACTGCAGGCTGGCCGGCCTGCGGACCCTCATCCTGCCGTGACGGAGCCGGCCGTCTGGCAACATTCCTGGCACTACGGACTGCAAAGGCGGCGTCCTGGTCGGCTGAGCCACCTGGCGCCTGCATGAGAAGCTGCGGGGGTTCGGTAGCGCTCGCCGACGTCAGCAGGGCTGTTGCGGCCCCAGGGCCGGGGGCGGTGTGTTGCTGCTGGTACGGCCGTAGGGGCGAACTAAAGGCTTCGCGGGAACTGGCCGTACCGGACCCTGCGGGAGCGGCAGCGCGCAAGGCATGGCTATGCTTGGCAACACATTCCTTCGCTCCCGAAGGTTTACCCGGCTTGCAGCGTACACGTCCTCCAATCGGGGCACCTGATTTAGGCAAATGCCGAGGCGCCATGAAAGAGGGACACGACGCGGCCCTGGAGCAGCAATGTCCTGAGGCACCCGCGGCCCCCCCTCTTATATTTACCCTTCCCGTCTCTGTGAAGAGGCCACGCCCTCCTCTACGTTGAGCCGAAACGCAACGCAAATAAAGTGGATGTGACCAGATGAAAGCTATCCAGTCTAACGGTTGGGACGCAATCCCTAGAGCGAGCACCGCCAAGATAATGCAAGCTAAACAAGCAATACAAAAGAATAATGCTCGTCGACTAGGCAATGGAAAGACCGTTTGCCCTGGGCCCGCTGTCAAGGGCGGTCCGGGTGCCGTTGAACCCAGCATTGGATGCAGAACAGGGCAAACCAATTGCTGTCAGCAAGAAGCTGGGGGACCATATCGGACGCTAACAATACAGCTTCATGGTGCGAGACCGCACCAGCGCAACGGAAAAGAAGGGCGGCGACACGACACGTGTCACGCCCGTAGCCAGAGCGGTAGAAAGAGCTGGCCACGAGGGGTCGTAAATCGCTCAGCTGCATTCCCAGGCCAGCCCCGTACTCGAGCAGCAATGCCACAAGCGGGGCACTGCGTAGCGCCGCAGCCACATGTAAAGGGGGGTTTCCCAGGTCGCTCGTGGTGTGGACGTGTGCTCGCGCTTCGAGGAGCTGAACAACGGTGGCGAATGGCGTACTGCAGTGGCACAGTCAGGCGGGCGCGAGAGCTCAAGGCCTGAGCATTGGGCGAGGCTCGAGCAAGCAGCAGAGTTGCAAGAGCACCGCCAAGCTGTCGGCTGATAGTGTAATAGATAGGGAGGCCAAATTCGCCCCAGACCGTGGGTTCCTGAATTTCCAACAGGCAGGAGTGCAGTTCCAGGGTGTGCATCGCCGTGGCGAGACTGCCACTGGCTAAAGCACGCCGAAGACCTAGAGCCTGTAAGGGCCGATTGAACGTGTATACGATGGAGACTTCATCGTCCAATTCATGGGCAACTAGGCCCGCCATTGGCCATTGCAGACAGTGCTGGATCAGGCAGGCATGGTCCTCCCCCGCTTCGCTACGTCCAATTTCGCGGCCGCTAATGGCAAACCGCACCGTCTTCGTAGGAGGGTATATACCCGCCGCACGGGGGACTTCATGGCCATATAGCCGGAAAGCGCGAAGGACATCTTCATCCACCCACTGGCAAGCGAGCTCGAAGGGTGAGATTCCGCGTAAGCTGCCATGCTGTGCCACAGTGTGCGGGCATGCTCTCGCATGTAGCAGCGCGTTCACCATGATGCGGTGACCACGCGCAACCGCCAGAAGCAAAGGGTTATATCCGGTTGGCGGGTCCAGCGCCGCTGTCGCTTGCAATAGCAGGCCAGTGCACGAGTGCGAATTAGCAAGCACTGAATATGCAAGGGGCGTACGCCCCCGCATGTCGGGTGTGTTAGCATTGGCTCGTAAAGCAAGTAACGCGGCCATGCAGTTGGTTGGCAAGTCGATCACATAAGTCACCATTGGTATACGATACTCGATATCGGCGCGGCTCGGTAAGAAGCGATGAACCGATAGACGACCACGGCGAACACGGGTGGCGATTAGCACAAAGTGTTCCTCCAGTATACAGTGCAGTGTGTCATCCCAGATTTCATCCTCCAGCGGGGGGACATCGCGATGCAACATTACCTCTAATGCCGCCTGTTCAGCGCAGCGATCCAAATAGAGGTCCACCGTAACGACCCACCTCAGAGGCGAGAGGTGGGGAATAACCGCACAGACAGAGATGGTGCTGGGACAGAAGACCGCATCCATAACCTGCCCTGCAGAGTCTCGTAGCTCCAGGAACACTGAGGCTACGCCAAAAGCCAGGCCAACTTCGCGTAACACCTCATCCGCGGAGATAGCAATAGGTGGTGTAACATACGCCAAGATAGGTACGTCCCCGATCCAGCTGGGTAGGCCCTGGAGCAATGTGTTACACAGCTCCGACGGGGCACTACCCACCCGAATTGGAATGAGTTCACGTTGTTCCATGGCGACACGGAAAAGGCGGGATGTAGTATTACTTCCCGAGGCTAAGCCTATCGAGCCAGAGATGCAGCGAAGCACGCCTTCAATCACAAACCGTAACCGCATGACAAGGTTCGCAATGGCAGGAGTCAAGGCAGAGCCTAGAAGAGCGAAGAACTAGTCCTGCACAGAGAAGGAAAAACCAACCCCCCCCTCCCCCCCCCCGCCGGGCATGCGCCAAAACTCAGACAGATGGAGGAATGGAAGAGGACGTTCTTTGCTTTGGAGCTGTGTAAGTGCTAACCCAGCACACAGAACATTACGGGTTGTAGCGATCACAGACTTGCTGTTCGCGTGGAGCCCGACGCAATGCCGCTTTGTTGTGCCCAATTCCTGGGCCGCTGTGCGCTTGAGGTGCGCCCGGCGGGCAGCGTGCTCGGAAGCAGGAAATGGGCCGGCCCGTCGTCCCCTTCCAGTGAGACGTCGTGGAGGAACGGGGCTGGGACGGGAGTGGAGGCTGTCGAGGGCAAGATGCGTGACAAGCTCCTGGTGCGGCTTGGCGAGATCCGTCACACGTACGAGTTCATCCGGGTTGGGCAAGTGCCATGTCACACTACCAGTCGCTTCACTAAGGAGTTGACTGAGTTCGGTTGCTACAGCCTGCTGCAGCACTGGCACACGGACTGCGCTGTCTGTGTCTCTGACATATACGCCATCGTGGAGCCATACTATTCCTTGCGCAACATCAGGTAACATCGAGACGAGCAGCGCTCTGGCCAGTCGGCTCTCAACTGCCTCAAGCATGAAATAAACCCAGTTGCGAGAGGTGGATCGTTGATCTCGCTGGTACCATTGCAGTCGATGCATGTTAGCGGCAAGGTAAGCTTTCGCCTCATCTATGGCGTATAGAACGTTTTTTGCTGCTACCGAGGCGAAGGAAAGGCCGCACTGGTGCAGCTGCCCGATGGCTTTGGCCGCAGAGCTATTAATAGTGTAATTGAGGAGTCGCTTGGGCGACAGTCTGGCCCAGGCACAGCCTTGGGACGGACAGCCTCGTGCAAGGATTTCCCTAGCCTGCTGCACTGGCAGAAGCAAGTTAGCCTGTCCCAAGGAAATGGTCAAGGCTCGTAACGCCTCATAATGCGCTCCGACGAGATCGATTTCAGTAGATTGCGGTCCGAGCGCAAGAAGGCGCATAGGTCGTGTAAGATGTGAAATTCCGGCTCGACAGTAGTAGCGGCCCTGTGGAGCGGCTGAGCTGCGATGATAGTCATTGGCAACGAGCGTTCTAGAAGGGAAGGCCTGCCAAAGATCACGCAGCGCTCGGATGCCCCTTAAGTGGTGGGGCCCAAGCACAGCTAGAGCTCTACCAACGTGGGGGAAGTGCAAGGGCTCCGGCTCCGGCAATGAGATTACCTCCCTGCTTTCCTGCAGTTGCTGCAGCGTAATGGAGAGTTGCAGACCGGTCCAATGACGCGCACAAGGTTGTAACGGCTCTAAAACCGCAGCAGACAGACCAGCTGTAGGCGGGGAGACCGACGGCGGGGCATCAAAAACACTGACATAAAGAGTCGGTGGGACGAGGGAATGGGACTGTAAAAGGATAGCCGCTTCAAGCGCCTCTCCGGCAAGCGAGTCTGCAACCGTGTTGGCGCTTCGCGGGACTTGTTCCCACTCTACCCGAATGTGAGACCTGGCGAGGGCATCCCATGCGCTTTGGAAGCGTTTTACTAAGCTAACCCGGCGGAGCCGGCCGAATCCAGCCAAGTAAGCGACTACGGCAAGATTATCTCCCTGAATATGAACGACTCGAATTGATACCCCTCTTCTCCTGAGGGTGAGCGCGTATTCTAAAGACCGGATTGCCGCTAGTATTGCCGCCTCCGCCTCGGCCTCGTAGGCATCTGCACAGTCAGGTAAAGGCAATGAGAAAGTAATGTCCGCCGCGCCGGTGACTACTTGATGCCACATCGCTACGCCAGCCCCCCCAGCTGTTAAGTGTCGCTTGCATCCTCCATCAAACTGGACATACAGTGCATCCGCAGGGTACCGCTGCACATGGGCAGTAAGGTAAGCACCTGCAGGGATGCTACATAGCGCAGTGACGAAGGCATGAATTCGGCCGCAGGTGCAAAGGCGGTGTTCAACGCGGACATTCGGTTTCGCAACCAAATGCGCAAGGTAGAGCAACCCAACCTCCACTGCATGGGGGTCGAGTACAGCGACAGAGAAGCCCTCTGTAAAATCGACTGTAGTGGTAACAGCCGGTTGCTGACCAGTGGCTCTATGGCGTACTCGAGAGAAAGCATCCGGCGCCGAGACACTAAGGCCGCGGGAAAAAAGGCAGCCGTGACTCGATCCATTGCGTAATGAATCCGCCGGCGGCCCATAGACCGAGCGGAACCGGGCGGGCGCCCCCCAATAGGCGGCGGTCGCGATTTTGATTGCATGCTCAAGGGGACCGCAGTCATGGGTTTTTGACGGCGGAGTCCAACCCGGGGTCCACATTGCGCCAAGCTCTCTGAGATAGCGCCGTGCAGAGGCGATAAGCTCTAGCGAAGACGCGGCATGTTTGGGCGGGCCTCGCCCCTGAAGTACTAGAGGCTGTTGTAGTCCAAGCAATCGTGCAGAGTGCGTAACGACAGGGCATTCGCAGAGCCAATGCCTTACAGAGTTGTCCGCATGGCCGCAGAGCAAGCACGGATGCTCCAGATAATTAAAAACTGCAGGCGATATGGCGCCAATTCTCCTCGGGGTGGGTATTGCATCTAGATTTGGCATGCTCCACCATTCGTCTCCTGCTTCGAGGATGAAGGGTGTGAGCGCATCAACTCTACACGCGAGCCAAGCTTTATGCTCAGGCCAACCGAGGGCTAAAAGACAACCTCTACAGAGACTGCCCTGTCCCGAGTGCCCGAGGCGCTGCAGGCTGGCCGGGTGGTGTGGATGGTGACACTGAGCACACGTGACGGGCCGTGTATAATGTTGGCGAAACACAAAACTTGCATCAGCCTCTTCGGCCACAATCCACCGAAGTGCATAGGCCCGTGCAACCGTGCTAGAGAGGCTGGCCGGACAATTAAGGACGCTTGCAACCCATTGCAAGCCGGCCGACGCCCACGGCTGCTTGGCAATTTTGTCAAGCAAGTAGTGAGCGGCTTGTGAGTCTTCTGTCTCGAGGATGCAGCGTTTATAAAGTTTGCGGATGTGAGACAGCGATTCCTTTGTGGACCCTTCATTCCAAGCGCTAAAGTTGGTAGCAACTAGAGTTCGCGCGTATTGTTGGAGGGCGTCCCGTATGGGTAGAGCAGCAGTAGTACTATCAAGGCTGCGGGTAACCTGTCCCAGAACGGCAGCGAGGAGAGGCTTTTCCCCCGGTAAGACCGGACGTATTCCCCCAACTGCCGCGATCGCAAGTTTTGGGGCTAATCGCAACAGAAACCCCAATCGCCCTAGAGGGCATGACAACCGCCAGGTACCGGGCTGCGGGATCTTAAAAATGCGAAAGACGCCATTGACGTGCTTTGCTTCGAGCCAATGTCTTCCACCCCCAAGAACGTATTTAGCGCAGGCGACCAGGGTGCGCTGCTGCTCGCCTGCATCTGGCGGAATGACTTGCTGGGTGTATTGGAGGCAGCTTTGCAGATATGCTCGGCAGCATATGGCACGCTCCGGTAAAGACTGGCGGAGCGGCTGGAATAACTTTCTTTTACGGGCAATGGACGATGCCGCTTTTTGGCCCGTGAGGAGGATTTGCGCTTTCGGAAGGGTGGAAGGGCCAGCCGTGCTGCCAACGTATGTTGGCGCACCCCACAATACAAAGCCTAGTACCGGCGCAGATTCCGTACACAATTTGGGTCCCCAGGGTGTGGCATCCAGTTGATGAATTTGCTCCGGGGTAGGCGCACGTCCAAACAGCAAAAAGGATTTGCACTTGCATTGACACGGGGCTCGCAAAAAAGCACTGAAAATCTCGCAGCTGGCAAAATGTCCCGCAAGGTAGGCCCGCAGAGCATGTTGTGTGACTAGGAGAAGGGTTTCGCCTGACTTGCAACAAAACCACTGTATTCCCGGAGCGTCAGTGGGGTGCAACTGGTGAACCCTACGACAGACCTCAGTGAAGCTGGCTGCCGTGAAATGAGAATCCGCCGTTTGATGGAAGAGATCCTGGAACTCTAGTGGTACAGGCGAGACAACCCCTTTTGCTCTGGCATGGCTCAAGCGTTCTGCCATGGCAAATGGGACCCGTACAGAAGAGAAGCACTGGTGCTTGAGGACATGAAAGCCAGCACTATAGAGAGAAGCGAACCTGATTTGCGCGTCGCCTACCCATGTAACGTCTGACCCTGCTGTGGAGTTATCGTCCATGTATGCCTTGAGCAATCGCACCCGAGGGATGCGATGTAACGAACAAATGAGTGGGTCCATCGCCACACAGAATAGAAGCACGGATGTAGCTCGTCCCATGGCGAGGCCTTGTCTCATGCGAAGCGGTGGTAGTAGGAGGCCTTGAATACGGTGTAAAGATTGACGACCATAGAGAAGGTGAATGGCATATTGCCGAACCCACTGGGGAACGTAGAGGCGGTCTAAGACCTCAAGCAGCCAGCCGGGGTTGACTCTTTCGAAGGCCTTGGCCATGTCGGTAAGGAGAACATTGCAAGGCTGCGACTCTGACAATAAGCAGTCCTGGACTACTAAAAAATTAGCAGGCGCCTCTTTTAATTGACTGACAAGGGCCTGAGATTGGTTGAGGCAAGGAGCAATGGCGGCCATGGCCGACGCAAAGACAGCAGAGTCAATGATACGAGCAGCCGTGTCGGGCATATCAAGCGGTCGGAAGTTGTCCGCATACTGGCCCGCGTCCGCTTTGGGGATGAAAGTCAATGCTTGTGTTGGGGGCGGGGCGACTCCGAGGATGATATCCAAAAAATGCGAATATAGAGCGCGAGCAGACTCTGTGGGCAGCTGGCGGTAGCACTCATATGGGCAACCATCGGGCCCAGCCGATGAATCACCCGTACGCAAGAGATGGGACATGATGTCTTCTTCCTGGGGAAGAGTGCACCGGGCTGCACGCGGGGGTCGATATTCACTGAGCACTGTCTCCCATTCCGGGGAATAATCCGGCGGAGATTGCTGCCAGAAGGCACGCGTAGCACGTAGAGCGGCATCTACCTCACCCACAGCGGCGCAAGGTGAGCCGTCAGCCCCTAAAACGCCAGTGGTTCCAAAAGATCCCAACGACGAGCGATGAAGATCCCATCTCGGATGTTTGTGTGGCATGCGTGCCCCCAGCTGGCGAGAGTCTTTAATTGTGGGAGGGGGAGCGACGTGGACGGTCTCAAGCGTAGTCAGCTGCATTACAACCTGTTGAGCCTCTATAGCGCTGATTGTCACCGGCTGGCCTTGCGTATGAAGGGGCCGCGTTTGGAGAAGGTGACGCATGTGGGCGTTTGCGCTGTCGGTTTAATAAGTATGGAAGCGCGCCATATTTCCCTTCCGAGACAGCACAGGAGGTGTGCTCTAGCTCACCAGCCCACCATACGTGGAAAAGGCCTTGAAGGTCCTGCAGAGTGGGCGAGTTTGGCAGAAGGACTTTCAGTCTTTCGAGGCGCACCTTGGCCGGATGAGAAGAGTATTCAGGGATGCGTGTGGAGGGGGCATGCAACTGCTGCTTAAAGGCACGTATGGGTATTGCTCGATAGGTAGATGCCCCAACATCATTAGAGAGCATGCGCGCTTTACGTACCCTCAATGTCACGATACCATGTCCTTGTGGGAGAGCATGGGGCCAAAACACCCGATTCCTAAGGCGGCGGCAACCTTCTGCTTCTTCATTATGCAGCACCAGGTCTAAGCAAGACTCAACATTACCAGAGCGATATGTTGGGATTCCCCGGCCCGAGACTTGCCGCAAGAGCCCTTCAGCGCAAAGAAGTTCCCACAGTCCCGGCTGCTTTTCAGCCATGCGGTTGAAGTCCCCCATTACAAAGAGCTCATCACGCTGCGTTCTTGACGCGAGGTAAGCGACCAAAGCGCCTCCAACTTCAGCAAGCTTATCTGGATGTGCATAAACACATATAATTTCACATCGATCGATGGGCAAAGTGTTGGATGCTTGCTGACAGGACATAGCCCGGCAGGGTCTCAGCCTGCGAGGTTAGGGTGAAAGGAGAAGGGACAAGGATGGCAACACCCGAGCTACCTGATGCAGAGACCGCTGGTGAGGATGCAATTGCCGCGCGTGGAAAAGTGTGTGCGGCGGCTACTGGTCCTGCAGAATCCCAGTTTTTCTCCTGAAGACACACAGGACCCTTTTTAAGCAGACTAAGGATCGTATTGGTTTTACACATTGCCGATGGGTTCGTCCATGTAGTGTAACTCGAGACATTCCATGTGGAGACCTGGAAAGACAGGCCAACCCCTGTAGAGGGGTTGAGCGATGTCTTAGTCGCCACGAGTATCTGGGTCAGGGCAAAAATTGCTTCACCAAGCAATTTCTGATATGATTCCAAGCTCCCAGGCTGCGACGGGTAGCCGAGAACAAGAGCAAGGGGCTCCTGGTGGGCACCAGAGTGAGGTAGGTGACCAGCCTTCCATTGCTCCAAGAGAGCGCCCAACCACTGCGTGACAGACGCTTGGGACACTGCAGGTGGGTAATTAGTAAAATGTAATGTAGCCCTAAGGGCCGCTAGTGTTAGGAAAGTTATGGGAACGCCTTGCAAATGCCAAATCAGATTCAACGACCGTACACGACACCGCTTGGTGTGGGCTTGCTGCGTAGCTAAGAATTGGAAGCAACGTAAGATGGCCGCCCTCGTTAGAGGGTGTATCAGGGAAGTTGTGGCAATTTTCATCCTCCTTTAAGTGCTATATTTGTGGCTGATTGTGGCACGTAGCCGGGGACGACCATTATTGTTGCTTCATTCTCAGCTACTGGGGCAAGCTTGATCAATGCGGTGTGTGTACGGAACTTAGCATCAAGGCTTTCGGGCAGCCATGCAATAGGCGTAAGGATGGCAGGTTGTTGTGCGGGCCACTCGACATCATAAGCACAAGCTCCGGAAGGCTGACCAGTGCAGCCATTGAGCAATGTGACAATGATGTTGATCACTTCATGTTCTATATGCGTGGGGTCAATTTCTCGAGACCATAACTCCTCCGGAATGAAAGCATTGCCTAGAAAGGGAATCAACGTGAGAATTATGGCCTGAACAAGGCGGAAGTGGCCTAAGACTGAAAGGGAACCTCCGGATACGCTTAGCGCACACGCTGCTTCAAGCGTCGAGCAATTAAAAAGGAGGACAGCAGCATAATCAACTTGCAGATATGCGGTAAGGGCTTCAAAGTCCCCGGTTGGCAACTTAAGCTGGGGAAAAACGGGGGCATTGAGGAAGGGCAACACCTTATCGGTGATGGCGCCCTTGCTGACCTCTGCTTGAAACCAAAAGGCGCCTGTCAAGTTAGGCGGGATGACAACTATACAAAGAGTATGGACATGGCCGACCCCAGGTTTAAAGGCCCAAGAGGCAAGCTTATCATCAACAAGGTGAAGAAATATGATGAGTCTGCCTTCAAGGACGCCCGGAAAGGAGTTAAGAATGAAACAGATGTACCGGACGTACAAGTCCTCAAGATTGCGTGCCTTGGTGCCACAGAATTCAACAACGGATATTTTCCGAAGGGTACTGCACCAGGGAAATTGCGAGAGGATTTGCGACGTGGTCACATAAGCAACAGTGCTCAGTGGGATTCCAAATGACTGGAACAAGTTCCGAACCTTTACATCGAAGGCTGCGGGAAGCTGCTGCAACAGATGCGGCGTGGCTTCAGGCGGTTCGTGGATAAAATCAGAGCCACTTCCTCCTAAACCAGTGGCAGTTAGAGGGACCCAATCGACGCTTGCAAACGGCTTGTGGCCGACAATTGGCTTACTAACCTTTAAGTTCTCAACTCCGTGCCAGTAGGATGGAGTTAAGATATCGTCGCCTAAGGGCTGAGGTTGAATATCTCGTATCCATTCTTGTGCCCGTTCATATGAGACCTGTCGTTGAGCAACGGCGGAGTCGATAAGTTCATGCACAGCCTTTTTCAAAGCTTCATAGTGCGTACGGAGCTCGTCAGGTGTCGGTACAGCTGTTATGGGTAGACAGCCGGCAAGGTCAGTAACAACGAATCTACGAACAACGCTGGGTATAAAAGAATTTCCAGCAAGGGAAGCGATGAGACTCAGTGGAGTTGAACGAGGTACGACTCTAAACGCTTCGAGTAGCTCTAAATCGGCAAGTATTTCTTGCAACTTGACCGGGCGGAAGGGAAGCGAAGCGGTTTGGAGATACTCGAAAAGTGGCTCGAGAGTATTCTCCAGCCCCTGATCGATAAAGCCGTTACAAGAGTTGCCGGCTGCGACGAAGGTAGTCCAATGTGGCAAAAGGTGCGCCGGGAAGAAGTCCTCCCAAGGGAGAGCTGGGTAGCGCTGCTTGGATGCATCTGAGTTGCAGCATGCCGCCTCGAAGTTGGCACAACTCCCGAAGTAGGAGATCTGATATAGCAAAAAGCGAGGATGGTATAGCGCAGTTGTCAATCGTGGAGCTCCATCCTGAATTTCTCCCCTTGGTCTCATAAAGGGGGGAAGGGTAGCTCGGGAAACGCGGCCATGGTCATCAATGACTAAGGCAGGAGACCACCCCGCTTCGATTGGGTATATGCAGTGTCGCTGTACTCCGGTAACTGGTTGACTGGCTCGTGAGAAAAAGGCTCGCTTTCTGGAGGCAATCTTGCCGAAATCTGCAGCATCTGCAATGGAAAGTGCATTGGCTGGAAGGCCCAGGCAAGTTGAGATGTGCCGCTGGAAGACAGCCTTCATAGAACCTGCGTTCTCAAGGATGGGTTGGATGGCAATTGCTGGTGGAAGGAGTAGCTGTAGCGCATGAACTGTTGCCCAGACGTAATAGAAAGCAGAGCTTCTCGGTCCCGTGAGTCCAAAGTGCCCTTTGCTGTAGCCCGCAAAGGATAGATCAGGACACGGAGAGCCAGCAACGACATAGATGCACCCAAGCGTCGCCTCACACAAAAGAAGCAGTTCCTTGATTTTCTTACAAGAGTTATCAAGGATGTCGGCAACGTCTTTTAGATAGGCGACAGGGTATCCACATCCACACTCTTGCCAGTCTCCTTGCACGTCAAAGTGGCGCAAGGTAGAGACCAAAGCTCTTATGTGATCATCTTGCTCAACAGCTATTAGAGCACTGGGGTGCTGCTTGTGGCAGGAACGGATGATATCAACGGCAGTGCAGGCCCCATCAAATAAGGAGATGACCGCATAAGGTGCGGGGCTCAGGGGGCCATTTCCGGAGAGCTCTCTGGCCGAACGGGTTAATCCGACGAAGCCGGCAGCTCGTCGATAATCAGTAGCGAAAGTATTTCGCAACTGTCTGACTCCTCTCTCCGTGACAGCAGTTGCAAGTACCTCAGGCTTGAGGACTTTGGCATTGGCTGGTGCAACCCCTGTAGGAGAATTCCTTTTGCGAGACATTTCATCAGGCTTAGAGGTATCGTCGTCAGAATCATGGATGTCAATGATGTCTCGGTCATTGGTTGCTCCTGCGAGGGGCATAGGTGTGTCCTGGTCCTCCGCATCGTCGACAGTATGCTTGACACTGAAGGGCTCTGTTGTGGTAGCGGAAGGAGCCGCATAACGATCAACTAAAGAACCATGGCCGGAGGCTGACACAGCCAAGGTGGAGGAGGCTTTAGGCAGGCCGAGTTGAGCTGCCGCATTAATGTATGTTTGTTGCACTCGGCGGCTGGCGGCAGTAGCAGCTTGGACAACAATCGTTGTCACCGAGGATTGACATCCAAGCTCTTCCTGCCACTCTGCAAAGGAGATGGCACCCTTGGAAAAGGGAGCGCACTCCTCTGGTAGCTCATCACGGAAGATGAGTCTTAACCCTCGCAGATTGTCATAGGAATAAGCGAGCCCGCAGTCGGCAAACTCCAGAGTACAGTAATGCTGGAGCCGTTTGGAGTGAATGACAAGGGCTTGTACCCTAAACTTGACTTTGCTAATGTCATCTAGAATAAGCTCGTGCCCAAGCAGGTCATAAGCAGCGTCCTTGTACGCAGAGGCGTGTGATTCCAGCACAAATGCAAAGGACCGTGGATAGTGTAGGCCATCGGGCTTGAGCGGCATGTGACAACGATCGCAAGCACTTTGACAAACTCCTGTCATGACAATCCCGTTGACTGACGACTTGGCAGCTGCGTCGAAATTCGTAAGGACGTCCTCGTGTGCCTCGAGGTCTGTGAGTAGGACAGTGTAACAGGCGTGTTGAGCAACGCGAAGGGCCGCCGTTGCATTCATACGACGTACACATGCACATTCTGATTTAATCTTCAGCGCCAGGTTTGTTTGTGATACACCCTGAAGGGAAGGATGGGCGTTTGCAATTGTATCGTTAACTGAGTGCAGGCTCGCAGGATTACTGGGGTGGTATGAGAAGAGAGCATTAATGAAGCCCTCCCTAAGCTCCTTATTCCAATCCCGAGTAACAAGCCCGGCACCAGTAGCAATAAAGGCGCTTTGGATATTGCTGGATGTGTTAGTCAGCTCCTCCTTAGAAAGCCTATGGAAGGCCATGACACGGAAGGCACAAGTCAAATGACAGACAATAGATTCTAGTCTCGCCGCGACTTGATGTCGCAGGGCCGCTTCAGTAACCCTAACTGCTAATGGTTGTGGAGGGGGCGGAGAAACAATGCGCGGTGCCCCACTTGTTTTGTGTGCAGTCTGTTTGGCACTCGGCTTACGGATATGTTTAGGGTCAGCTCGCTTGGAATCGAGGGAGCCAGCAGGAGTATTCCGCCGCTCGTCGTTGTCAATGATCCCCGTAGTTCCTCTTTCATCGGTTTGGGGGTCATCGTTGCCTTTGGCATCACTAGGTTGGTCTCCGGGATCGACAATGTGTGACATGGGCGCGTTGCGCAATGCAGCCGGGTCAACGGGCTGACTGCCAAAGAAATTGAGGGGGATCTGTGCGGGTGGTAGTACTGGGACCTCTCCTTTAGCCTTGATGATATCCCGCTGTATTCCCTCTTTTCCTACACGGCCATTCACAATCTCCTGGTTGCCATCCTCCTTTAGAGCGGCAAAGGTGCTGCCTATGCTGCGCGAAATTATTTCTGCTCGAGCGGCTGCAGCCTCAGTTGCTGTGGCTGGTGCAGAGAAATAATGACGCGGAGCCGCAGATTGAGGCAAAAGCTTTCCCTGATTTTCCTTTGCGACCTGATCAAAGGCAGGGATAGAACGTCCTTCCGGTAGCTGCGAGGCACCAGCGACTGTAAAGAGGAAAGAGATTGTGACAATGTCATCAACGCCAAAAACAGTCGCATAGTCGCTCCTATATGGGGCGAGAATGAGAGCGTCACCGAAATTTGACAAAATGACGCCCCCTGCGAATGATACCTGGGTCCGCTGCTTTTGAAGGACAAACTGAGGCAACCGAACGTTGCCTTTTCCGGTAAGAGCATAGACTGCATAGCAGGAGCCGCATTGTTCCTCATTTGGAGGTTGATCGGAAAAGGAGTGGCTGCAACGTCGTCCTATAAGGCCTTTTAAAGGTTCACAATCCCCCCCCCAAAAATTGGGGTCCCCAACTGTGTGAGGGCATTCAAACAGGGCTTGCGAAACAATTGTCTCATGACACCTGCCTGCGGGACTTTTAAGACCAATGTGCAGAATTGGAATTGGCTCCTGCGTAGCAATACATTCACAGTGCATAACCTTGAACCGCACCGAATAGGCATAGCGCTCAACTGCAACTTTGTCCCCAGGATGTTCGGGCGTGAAAAAGGTTAGCCTAGTGGCAGGCACTTCATGAGTATTGCTATAACGTTTCCAATGTTGCTCTGGTTTCTCAAGAGTGGTTCTTCTTGAGGCTGAAGGAAGGAGCCCACTAGTGTCTTTGACAAAGTACTCAATCAGAATACCAAGATTGGTCTGATCATAAGCAGCCCACAAAGCGGCCTCATCGGAAGCAGGAATTACAACATGAAGGGCAACTTCTTGGATTCCCTTGGTATCAATAAAGGCGTGTCGCACATATGTGGGAGTAGCGCCGAGGCTTTGAATAAGACATCGGCCTTGGTTAGCGTCGAGAGTGCCTTGTAAGGACTTAACTTGTAGATGAGTCTCTTTGATAACCGAAGGGCAGACACACTCTACAAAATATGAACGAGTGGTGAGATAGGTCCCTGCACAGTGATTCCTCGGAATGAACTTGTGGGCCCCACGTATTTTGCTCTCAGGTAAGTCAATAGCATTACGACGTAAGGAGTCAATGAATGCCTGGTAACGAAGAGGCGTTACCCTCAGAGCAAGATGCTGCCTGATCACGCATGCAAAGATGTTACACCGATATGCATGTCGCATGATTGCCTCAATGTGTGGACCTGGCTGTGTAGTAACAGGAATGTTACACACCACCAACGCTTGCAACTGCTCAAAGGCATCCATTGGAAGAGAAGTAGTGAGGTGACTGAGAACATCACAAGGCAGCTGCGACACATAGACATTGAGGTTGGGGGATACTCCCCTGTCACATGCCACGCTTGCCTGCAATATGTAAGCCTCGATCAGCTCGAGAGCACTTAACACGACCTTAGCATCAAGCTGTTGATGCTTAATCCCAAACGTAAGGCTCAGCGTGCGGTCCTGTGTGGTTCTTCGGAAGAAGACCTGATCTTGCAACTTGGCAAATCCCATATAAAGCCAGTCTGGAACGATGTCGGTCGGCAAGAAACCAACAGCAGCACTTAATGAGATACACCAAGTGGCATTACCTGAATCCACATAGCCTTCCTGAGTGAGACTCTCAGCATCACGTTGCCGAATCGTAACCCAGACAGGGTATGCCTCATTTGATGGAGCACCAGGCTTCGCAGGCACAGGTGAAGGGATGAGATCTTGCAGGTCCCTAAAATGATTGATCTGAACGTTATACTCTGATGAAGGAAGATACTTCTTCTTAACATCATAGTACACAAGATCTTGTGGGAAACCTTTGGGAATCGAAAAGACAACCTTAACCTCATTAGTGGGGTCGATCAACGCCAACACTTCCTTGACCCTTCTTGGTATGGGATCAATCATTACAATGCGCATGTGTGGCTTGATGGTCCCCGCCAGAGCAGCAACATCTTCGATCCAAGACGTACAGACCCGCTCAATGCCTGCAGCGAATGCCTCACATTCTTCGATAGCCGACGGAAATGACGCAAACAAAACATCCACCTTCAGATCCATCACAACAAGTTTTTCAAGAAGATGTCTCCAAAGTTCCTTGCACGTTTCTCTAGCAGCTGTGTCATGTGCAGTCATTCCGACAGCTTTTTAACTTTATAAAACAGACAGAAACACCTTCTACAGTGCTTCAGAGACAAAAAGCCTACTGACGTATGTCAGCAGGACACAATGATAACTGCAGCGGTGGCGTGATGCAAAGCACTTCCTCAGGCGACTGAGGCCTGAAAGGCCGACTGACGTATGTCAGAGGGACACACGGTGTGGCAAGGAGGACTCTTAGTGACTACAAAATCTGGCTTGCAGAGGGTCACCACTCTTGTTTCACCAGGCTTATCTGAATGCAATCGTCCGGGTAAGGACGCACAGAGCGTGTCTTTATGGGCATGTACAGCAGGCCCTAAAAAAAAACGGTCAACAAAAAGCCGACTGACGTATGTCAAAGGGACACCTACCACACCTGGGCCTTAGTGGGCAAACTTCGCACCAAACTTGCTGATTGGAGCCTTTCCGCACAATTGGAAAACGGCACTCTTGAGAGATTCCGTTGCCACGCTCGCTTTACACAGCAATGGTGCAGTCTTCTTGGAAGTGGGTCTTCACGCCCTACACTGTGAGCCTTCCCGAGCCTTCCCCTAAGCTCTCGACAGCGAGGAAGCCAACTAACTAGAAACAAGGCTACTAGTTACGGACTTCCACCCTACTAAGTCTCAACATCCTTTTAGGAGTTCTTGAGCCGAGACGCCTTGAGCCAAAGGCTTGAGCCAAAGACTTGAGCCAAAGACTTGAGCTAAAAGGCTACGGATCTCGTATGGCCCCTATTTGCAATTGCAGCGAACAGTTGCAGCGGACAGAAATCTTCCACCGAGAATGTGGCTGCAAACCGTACCTCGAACTGACCCTGACGACTTTCATCAGCAGCTTGCTCGTCGCTGTACGGAGAAGAGCACTGCAGCATTGTAGTGGAGAAACGCGTCTGCCCGGGCGTGTTGTCCAACGTTGCCTGATCGGTGTGCGCCGCTGATCACTCTCAGTGCCGGGTTCAATGCGCGTTAAAACATTCGCGCCATCGTGTGAGAAACGACAAGGGTTAATTACTGCGATTCAGAAAGCTGCCGTGCTACTGTTTTGGCAAGTTCAAACATCTACATTCGACGGGGCAGCAGACAGAACCATGCCTTGCGAAGTCGTTTTTGCTCTGCTTTCAGGATCTTAGCGACTCTGCGCGCTTCTACCTGCTTTGGACGAAAAACAATCAAGACATCTTGTAGACACGCAGACAATACCACACCTTTGCATCCTGACGCTCCTGTCGCAGGCAGGCCAGACGGGCGGACAAAGTCTCCTAGCAACAGGCGAGAAAGAACCATTTATTTACGAAGGACGTTCTACACTCCTGCGGCAACTCCACTCTTTGAGGGGCAGGAACAGGAAGTGCTTCCACGTCGGACATCGTTGCAACACATGGGCCAAAAGAACGCTCGAATTAAGGAGCCAATTCCGGAAGCTGTTCTCTAAGATGCTTGGAAGGGCCTCCTCTGTAACTGCCCGGTGAGGCTACCGCCCACATAGTCCCGTGTGCATCAATAGTTTGTTCGGTGGAGTCAGGTGACACTCTTATGCGCTCCTTGACGCTGTGCGTTTTAGTAAAGGCCGCGTACAGTCGAGATGGTGCATGCTCCTTCCTTGCTAATTCTGCAGACTGTACAACTGAAGACATTGACCATTTTTCGTCGATATCCAGGAAAAAGTTGGTGGTTTCAACAAAAACGACAGAATACGTAGACTTCCGCTCGGTGTCGACTGTTAGTTTTGTCAAAAACAACGACCAAGAAAAAGAGTTGTAGCTTCTACCAATGGCGTCAGTGAGCTTCGCTGTCGCTTCTTTGGTGTTGAACTGTTGTCCCAGCAGCGAGTATTTGTTGAGCAGTGACTAAGCTCTGCCAGCTTTTAGTACGTGAGTCAGTAAGTGTGAGTGAGTGAGCTTTGCTGCGACGAACGGCTGCCTTGCAGCGCGTAAATTCTTGCCAAATTGGCGGGCGCGGCGTTTCGCGCGGTAGACTAAATTAAATTAAAAAGAAGTTAGCGGCTTTCGGGTTTAGGGTTTAGGGTTTGAGGTTCGGGTTTAAGTGTCTCCCACTCCTTCCCACGGTCAACAACAGCTGTTTTCGCATTCAGTCCAAGGTGAGAACTTGCACTCCGTCACGAACAACTACCGGATTGCGCTGCACAGGCTCCGGGTTTACGAAAGGCGGTTTGAAGGCAGACATGGATGCCCAAGTCACAGCCCCAACGTCTCTTTGAGACTGTCGAAGCTTTCCAAAAACGGCAAACATATCTTGGCCTCCAAACCAGTACTTCAGCTGCAAAAGTCGCACATGGAAATGCATGAGCTGCCCCATGCGGAGCGCCTTCTCTTCAGAGGAAGAAGGACCTACAGTGTTGAAGGGGCGTCTTCCAACAACACGTCGGAAACTCGCGAAAAACCCATCTATCTTCTGGGTCCCTCCAACTCTTAGCTGCTCCTCGTAGTGGTCTCCAACCCACACTTGGACCCACATTTTCTTTGGAAAATTCCGGGTGGGGCGGTTTATGCTTCACACACGTGTGTGAAAGCTTCAATCTAGCAGCGTCTACCAAAGTTCCATCGTTCAGTGGACTCGACAACCACCGATACGCTTTCGCGCCGTCAGTGTGGCAAACGCTTCCTTCTTCCAGAATTGGCTTGTCAGAGTCCAAAAGCAGAGCCGACCACATCTCTTCAACAGAAATGGGGCCGCCTCCACCTTGACCCTTTCGAGTGATGCGGTAGCCCAAACGCTTCAGCCAAACCAAACTGGTTCCACGCTGTGCAACTGCCAGATACCTGAGCCAGACAATTCCGTGGGCTCGACCACTTAACCGAAACGAAATCTCATCCAGCTCGACATCTGCACTGCACTTTCCAACCACGATGCTGTTCATCTGGTCGATAATCGGAACGAAGTGCTGGTTGAAAGTCTCGAAAAGCGTTCGAATTGCCGGATGATCCACGCCCAGAAGCAAGCTGCAGTCGTCTGGTGAGAGGTGGAGCTTGGAAGAGGAAAGCCAAAGAGCTCCTGCAATGGCCTTGAGAGGAAGTCTCTGGCCACCAAACAAGTCCGCGTCCACGTTTGTAAGAGCTACAGTCTTCCTGCACACTTCACAGCGCCAGTTGCAAGCACCTCCACAAGGCTCCAACTTCCACTTGGAACTCTGGCAACTGCAACTTCACTGCAAAAGCCTTTCTCTGTGAAAAACGCAGAGCAAGTCTCTTTTCACTCCACGCTTGAGCCAAACACCGAAGTGTTCAGCAAGGTCTCTTGCGGAGTCTCGCGCAGCAAATTCCGTCTCAACTTTGCTAAACAAAGGAGGAATGACATGCAACTGTCCTAACACTTCTCAGGACTTCTGTACTCACTCAAACAGCCGTGCACAGCCACTCTGTCCCTTGGCCTGTTCCCACCGGCACGAGCGAAGCGAGGGTCGGCGGAAAACAGCAACAGTGCAGTCAGAGCAACACGCACTTCTTCAAGGATGCACAAAAGCATCTCTAGTGCTGTAAGCGCTCATCATGGTCTTCAAGACAAGTGCAAACATGCTAAAACATGTGTTCGCCATGCAAATGCCTGTTCAAGCTTCCAAAACAAAAACAGTTCAAGGCAAAAAGGATGAAACCCTTTCTCATGCGCAAAACAAGCATGTCGGTACTCAAGGGCACACCTAAAAGGAGCAAACTTTTCTCACACACGCTTCGCAGAAGCAGCCCGTAGGCCTGTCCGACATGCACAAATTAACTCCAAGTATTTTGGAGTCATCCGCATTTGCGGGCATCGCCAAAGTGGCGGCAGTGGCTACTCCTACCCTGAGCTGCAGGCTACCTGACCTACCTGAGCTACTGGCAGGAGTGGGTAGCCACATCCCAGTGAAACAGGACGAAAGTCCTACAGGGAGGGAGCCTCACCCGGAGGGGAGGAACCCTTCGCCCTGCAGAGCATCCTGTCTCTGCACAGGAGAGGGGAGGCTAGGAGGCCAAAAACCTCCTGACCCTCTCCTGATGCCCGGAGGTCATGAAATGGGCTTGCATATGTTCGATTGTAGGGCACCCGACCCTACAAGCGTAACAAAAAAGCCCATCCGGGCTGTTGACTGCACGGTGGGGTCCATACGAGGGTGGTGCCACCACATCCTCTGCAAGAGTCACATCCTCGCAAAAAGGCTCTTGAGGGGGGGGGCACCCCGTCCCTGCTGTAGACCCCGCAGCCTCGCTGAGGGTTGGACCGCTGGCCTCGGGGACCTCTGGGGCACCGCCTGGGACATCGCCCCTGTTTCTCTTACGAGGGGCTAAATTTGGGTGCACTGGCAGGTGCCGGGTTGCTAGGAGGAGCTTTGGGAGACGCGAGGTCTCCCTGCTCCCTCTGGGTCCCCTCCCCTGGGCCGTAGGAGACCGGGGGGCCTGCGGGCGGGGTCTCGGGCTCCGGGGTGTTAGGTGGCGCCTCCTGAGGCGCAGGCTCCCGCTCAGTGGCTGTGGGACGTGTCGCGGCTGGAGGCCGGACCACCTGTTCCTTCCTCGACCCTGGAAGGGGAGGTTGAGCCCATGGAGACCGGAGCCCCGGGTACGGGGTCATCCTTGGTGGTGGTCTCGTCTTTGGCGGGCACCTCCTCCATAGGTGCGGCTGTAGGCACCTGGGTGGCCCCCGGTCGGCGGGTGCCTTCACGGCACTAGGACCCAGCGCGGCAGAGGGTGGGTCAGGCTCCATCTCCTCTCCAGAGCTGCTGGGTGGGTCGTTGGCCGACCTGGCCCTGGCCGACGACTTTACCAGAGGAGGCGGGTGGGATGTCGCAAGGCTCACCGCGCACTTGGAGGAGCCGGCAGATTGCACTTCCGACTGCAGGGTATGGGCCCAGGCCCTGGAAAATGCGTCCCTGGCGCAGGTCACGTGGACCAGGTCCCACACCACGGAGGCCGAACACGCGGCTGAATTCGGCCCCGACCAGAGCTGGCGCCGGACTATCAACGCCCAGGCTGACGCCGCGTGTGGCGAAGCTATACTGGCCGCCATTGCTCACTTACCACAGTGGGATCCGTCCCCTGCAGATGATTTGGCGCGCGAGGTGGCGCAACACCTCCAACGCAAAGCCGAAGTGCTCCTACTGAGTACTGACAGGCCCCCATGGGAGGCCGTCGGTGCCAGCCCGGTCAAGGGCAAGGGGTCTCCCCGCCCTGATGCCAGGCTTAAGGCGAAACAGGCCAAACCCCCCCAGAGGCAGCACCGACCTGGTGCGGATGGGGGTATTAACAAAAAACAACGCCTGGAAGCCCTCCTGGCAGGGGAAGGCCACCATGGGCACCATTTCGAGTGGAGCCATACGAACCCCAACAACCACTCCCTGGTTTGTAAGGTTTGTTCCCTCTTTATCCAGCAAACCCACTCCTCCGAGGCCTTCCGACGTTTGGAGGCACAGCCGTGCGCTCACCGGCCGCTGCCTGATATCAGCAACTTTGGATTGCACGCGTCCCACTCCTTCTACTGCATGGGGGCGGTCCTCCTTTGCACCAAATGCTATGCGGTCCACAAGCCAGGGCAGCTTAACCCCACGGCTGTGGCCAAAATGCAGTGCGAAGGGGCCTCCCGCGCCCACAAAAAACGTGGCACCCAATGGGCGGCCAAATACCTTAAGGAGACAACCACCCAGGACACTCTCCAGAAGGTGATAGGACGTGCAGGGACGGAGGGATCCGGTGGTTCCCAGGGGGTTCGCCTTCACAACCCAGGCTCGGGTGCTGGTCCTAGTGGTGCTGACAGGGTTGAGGACTCCTCCCCTCAGCCTGGCAGCACTTCGGGACAGTCTTCCTTCAAAGGCAAATGCAAAAAAGGCAGGAACAACCAGCCTGCTCCGAAGGCCGCTGACCAAGGCCCACCGGCCACCACTCAGGTGGCACCCAGCACAAAGGCCAAACGGGCTGCGAGCCTCCCCGCGAGACCGCCTCCGGGTAGAGGGTCCGGTGTTTCCTCCCCGACGTTGAGGGAGCCCGAGTCAACCCTCCAGGCCGGGTCGAGGGCCCTTAGGGCCAGCGGTAGTGGTCCCCACACCGCGAGGGAGGACCAGGCGGAGACCACCAGGCACCACGACCGAAAAAAGGAAAAACCTGTGGAGAGAGAGCGGTATTCTGCACGCTCGGCTGGTAGCAGGGCCCCTAGACCCTCTGGTTCCAAATCCTCCGCCCTTGCCCCTTTTTTCTCAGGTCAACCCAAGGCACCCGAGGCTCCTGTGTCTGTTGGTGATGTTGGGGAAGGGTTTGCTGCGCCCACCCCGAAGCCCAAGCCGAAGCCCAAGCCTGTTTCTCAACCTAAGCTCCGGCAGTTCTGGGCCCAAGGTGGGAAGCCTTAGGGAAGCCGTAGCCTTTTGTAGGCACTTTTCCCTTAGGACCTGTTTCCCCCCTTTGTCTCCTGGGTCCCTGGACCCGCTGGCACCAGTGTCGCCAACCGGTCCAGTCCCACTCGTCCCACCAACCTTGCCATCAGAGCCGCCGGTATCACCACAAGCTCCCGACGTGGAGCTGTGACCGGCGGGCTGATCTGCTGGGGGCTCCCAGAAATCAGCTCCGAACGGTTCTGGTCCGTTCCAAACCATTCGCCATACCCATCGCCAGGAGTGGTAGCACCACCTCCTTTCCCATTCCCAGCCCATCTCGACACGGTGAGAGGGCTAAGGCCGAGGAAGCGAGAGGTGCTCGTGGAGCTACTACGCCTTAGAGCTTGGGGAAAACTGAGTCTGAGGTAGGAGTTGGCGACCGCGAAGCACTCCCCTTCGCACACAGAGCTCCCCGAGTTGGCCAACCTGGAGAGGGGCACCCTCCGTCCAAGTGAAAGCGCAAATGGCCCAGGCCACTATCCTGCCCCTGGCGTCGGCCGCATAGGGCCCACCAGAGGCGTCCGTCGAATAGAAAAGCCCCTTCGGCCACTTGGCCTCTTTGCAGACACCGTCAGCCCGTTCCGACTGTGGGCCCCAGCAGTACCCTTGAAACTGGGTGGCCTGAGCCGGCATCAGGCCCCGTTCCCACAAGCAGTCGTAGGGGAACTGGGTAGTGAGGCGTTCCCAATGTTTGCGCCACCATCTCCAGTCGGTGGCGACGTGGTGCTGGGTGAGGGGCACCTTGCACAGGGGGCAATGCTGGCCAGCCTGGACATGCCGGTTTTTCAAAGCTCCCTGCCAGGCCATTCTCAGGGCGGCAGACTTAATCCGCGGAGCCTTTTTCACGAGGGCTGTGGGAACCGTCGTATCCACACCTGAGGCCAGGCTGCTGCAGCCCGCTTGGGTGCTGATGGCCTTCCGCCGGGCCTTGTGGCAGGCGCTGGTCAGACAGGAGAGGATGGCGGACCAATGCCTCCGTAGGAAGGGGTTGAGGGCCACCATCCCAAGGTCCTCAGGGGCCCCTGCTAGGGTAGCAGGACACAGGTCGGCGGGGAATAGCCAACGGTCCGGGGTGGGAGCCACAAGCCCGAGATCCAGCAGATAGGCTATCATGGCCCCCAGCGGTCCACAGACCACTCTCCATCTGTCTTTCCTTTGGAGCTGGGTAGTGAGCTGTGCCCAAGTGCGGTCCAGCTGCTCGCGGTCAGGGAGGCGGACCATCACCCGACAGAGAGCCTTAAAGTGTTGGGTGACCACTGCCACCCGGGGGTCCTTGACCAGCCAGGCGCCAAGTTCCAGCGCGATTTCGACACTGCCCGTTCCAACCTTGCCCGTGATGGCGGCAGCTTGGAAACGCACCGATTTCATGGTTTTGGGGCTCACCCCTTGGGCCTGGTGTCCCCAGATCCCCGATGCCAGCACGGACATGGAAAACACCCGGCTGCTGGCCTTGATGTTGCGGACCTTAAGGCTGCGTAGCTTGCCTAGTCTGGCATTGGCTTTAGTCCGCCTCGCCGTGGAGAGGCGAGTACACCGTCTCCTGCCAGCTGACAATGTCATGCCCAGGTCTTTGGCAACACTCTGAATGGGGGTGTCACCCTGTCACCCTCTCCCAGCTTTCGCCGCAGGGCGCGCTCGGCTTGGGGACTGCTCGCCAGGAAATAGGTCTTGCCGATAGATACCTGGTACCCAGCGGCAGAAAGCGAGGCATGAAGCCGTCTGAAGACCCTAATGACTGAGTTCGCTGCTTGGTCCGGGCTGTGATGTTCAGTATCTACCGTGATGTCGTCTATCCACGTATCTACGTGGTTGACATGCGGTCCAGAGCAGCACTGCCGGATCGGCTCGCCCACAGCGAGTTTACTCAGGGTAGGGGCTAATGGGCAGCCCGCTATAATTCCGCGACGAGCGAAAGCAACGGGCGACGCGACTTCGTCGGAAAGGATCACTCTGCCGCCGCGATACGATTCCATAGCAAGGAAAAGTAAAAGGTCCGGGAATCCGGCAGTGAGCGCGGCGTCGCAGAGAGTGGAGTGAACCACAGTCTCATAAAAGGTACTCAAGTCGACAAACAAAGAGCACCGATGCAGACCGTCGACGCGCGCGGCTTCGTAGCAGACGCCTCTCCGGAGGGAGGCATCGTAGGTGGAGCGCTCCGGCAAAGCGCAGTCCCACCAAAGCTCAGCGCGATAGTCGCGAAGCCACGCTTCAACTAGGTGCCATCTTGCCTTCATCCCAAGCTTCAGGAGCGAAGACATCAAACCAATCGGTCTTTCGATTTTCTCGTTTTTAGCGAGCATCGTGAAGATGGTGAATGTCATCTGCTGTGGCACCTCTCCCGTGGTTTCGATTTCCCTCCACAACGAGGCCAGGGAGGAAACCTCACCCGGTGTCAGGGCTTTGAGCAGCTCCAGGGACCAGCCATCCGCACCCGCCGCTTTCAAAGGCAGGCGACGAATGAGCCGCTGGAACTCCTCCCCAGTGACGGCCGGGAGTCTCTGGGCTTGCGCAATGGCCCGTTCTTTAAGGCCCTGGATGGGAGGAGGAGGCTGGCCCTTCGACTCCCAGAGGCGAGCCCACTGCTGCAGTCGGAGGTAGGGCCGGGCTTCCGCCGGTTCGTCCATGAATGGGCGGGCAACCTCAGCCTCCTGCTTTTTGACCGTGCGGAAAAGCGGTCGGAGGCCTTTCACAGAGGCGCCGGTAAGCCACTCCTGGTAGTCCCGTGTCTCGCGGGACCTGGACTCTTCAATGGCGGCCTGGCACATGCTCCTGACAAAAGCGCGGATCCCAGCCCGGGAGTCCCCTTTGGATTCCCCGTTGCAGAGCACCTCTTCCGGGCTGAGGCCAGAGAGGCCGGCACTCTCAAGTTTGGCCGGCAACCCCTCCATGCAAGACGATGGGAAACACCGCCGTAGGGCCTCGAAGCGGGCCTTGCTGGTGCCTGGGTTGTCCCAAGCAAGTTGCAGTTTTTGCCACCAGGCCGCCTCCTTGCCGTGCCACGGGTAGCCCTCCTTCGGTTGCATGAGGGGTTTGTACACGAAGGGCCGGGTGCACCCACGCCCGCCAGGTTTGGTGAAGTGTTCCACCGCAAACCGGTGGGTGAGTTCGGCAAATTGGCGATTGGCCAGAGTGCCCTGGATCACCTCCGACCCGAAAGCACCAAGCATAGGGCTGCCGCCGGGGGTTAACTGAGAAAAGGTCGAATCCTGAGTGAGGCTGTCTGTTCGACTAGTGGCCCCCGTTTGGGGCTTGGTGCTGTCTGTTTTGAGCACCCCAGGAAACGCTGGGAGTTGCCTCAAGGCGACCTGGCCCCCGGGGGTGTTGAAACAGCACTCCAGGGCAGCGTGAGGCCGGAAGGGCACTTGCCAACTGGCAGCACAGGTAAACAGGGAAGCGACACTGGTGGAGACCAGGGCGAAATCAAGACAGTTACCTGTGGTGATCGTCGCCTCCGGTGGGGCGACGATCCGCCCACGAAAGGCCTCTGGCAGGGTGGTCTCAGCCAGCTCCTGCGATGGGAAATTCCAGTCCCCAACCACAATCCAGTTGGAATTTTGGCGCAGGAGGGGCTTCAGACGGGCGAGGACTTCCGGGTTGGGCGCCCCAGTGATGCCAACACCTGATTTTAGGTACAGGTTGACCAAAAGGATAGAATGGCGAACCCTGGGGAGTTCGACCAACAAGAAGCCGATCCCTTCGTCAGAGAGGTACCCTCCTCTGGAACGGCCCTGTTGATGGATGGGCACAAGTGTGGCCAGTCCCCCTTTGGTGGGTCTGGGGCCCTCAACCGGGGGGAGGAAAGTATGGTACCCTCTGGCTAAAGCCTCGATGCGCAGTTTTCATCTCCCAAGTGCAGCTCCTGGATGAGAAGGGGCCCTTTTTGCGGCTGGTGCCATTTGAGAATATCCGGAGTCCACGTTGTGATGTTGGCACTAACAAACACAACGGACTCCTGACATCCCTGGTGGCCCTGAGCCGCGAGGTCGTCCAGGAAAGCCGCGGCGGTGATGGGGTCCAGCCACGAGTGGCCTTGCATGGCCTCGAGAATCTCATAAGAGACCCGGTAACCCAAGCTGGCCTCATCAGCTCCTTCCAGGGCCTCAGCGAGGGCTAGAGCCTGGGGTTCGGACTTACTCCAGTCATTGTTCGTCCGAAGCTCATCTGCGAGCCCTGCAGCAAGGGCCTGAACTGGATTTGCCTTAGGCTCGAGGTCAGGGAGGGGCTTGCCCACTTTTACCCGGGTGCTAGGCCTTCGCTTCCTGAGTCTCGGAGGAGACCGACCGGGGGGGGTATGGGGCCGCCGCCCTGCGTCACCAGGGGGGGAAGGAGGCGAGGTGGAGCCCTGTTCCTTCGGTCTGGCGCTGGGCGGCTCAGGTCCAGGAGGCCAGGAGTGCCAGAAAAGAGAATTGGCCTGTTGCTGCCTCCTAGCCCGGTGGTTGCACTTTACGCCGCCCACGTGGGCCGTGGGCCGTGCTGCGAACCCCGCGAGACGGGCTGATGCCTAGGGCCTTGGCCAAGCACAGCACAGGCCTGGCGGGAGATGTGGGTGGGGTGAACCCCGAACCCGTAGGTACCACGTTGCCCCTTGGCAGCACCTCCAAGGTACCACTTGGGGCAGGGGGCTCCTGTTCAGGGTCCAGGGCCCAACCGGTTGGAAAAAATTTTGGCCCAGAGAGCCTGGGGAAATCCTGGGCGCTCTGGTTGTCCGAACACGTTGGCGTGAGGACACCCTGCGACGCCAGGGTTGAAGAAAAGGGGGTGGTAAACTCACTACCCCTAATCGAAAGGCCGTGCCCAGGCCTCAAGGAAAGAGGCTGGTAGGGCGCCTTGAAACCTCGGGCCGGCGCTGACTCCCAACGCAACGCCGCCGGGGTTTTATGAAAGACTTTGCATCGCGCGCAAAACAGGTGAGTGCTGCCTAAATCGTGCAGATCACACTTGCAAAACTTGCAAAAAACTCCACTCTTATGTGACACCTGGCCAAGGTAGGGTGGCGAACCACTCCCCCTCGGTAAAAGAGCAAGTTGGTTACTGGAAAAGGCTTGCAAAACCTCCATTGACGGGCGGAGAAGGGCCTGATTGGGCGACTGCCCTTGCAAAATCTGCCTGGGGGCCCGTGGCCCAGGAAGGGCCAGGGGGAAGGCAGGGTTCCCCTGGCCTAGGCGCCCCTATTCGGGGTTGTCGCTGCCTGCAGCTCCCTCTGGCTTCGTCCCTTCCAAAGGTGTGGGGCGCTTCCCATGCGGATCGGTGCGGGCAGGCCCGTACATGGGGGGCATCTCCCGAGGGAAGTACTCATCATGCCCTCTGAAGCTCACGATGAAGGGGTCCGGGGGGAGGTCCTCTTTCCCGACCAAGGCAGCCTTCATCTTGGCGCGGGTGGCTTCATTGAGCTCGTGGCCGGCCTCCGAAAGGACCGCCTCCAGGGCGCTGAAGGCGGTGCTGGTGGAGTCCGCCGTCATCTCTTTGAAAGCCTTGGCCGTCTCCTGGATCTCGACGTCCTTGGCCTTGATGTCCTTGTCGACCTGGTCCACGTCCCCAATGAGCTTTTCCAGCTCCTGCTTGAGCTTGTCCGCTCGTGCCTGGAGCTTGGCCTTCTTCTCCACCAGATTCTTCATCTGGTTGGTGGCCTTCTTGAAGTCGCTGACACACCTGGTCAGCTTCTCTTGGGGCGTGGGTTCTGGCTGGTCGAGGTCCTCATCTGGTGGAGGGGGGATTCCCGCGGCCTCCAAAAGGGTCTGGACGTGGAGTCCTGCCCCCGCGTAGACCACGGCCCTGGCAGCGTTGTACTCCTTCTCGGTCATCCTACCCTTAAGGAGGGACTGGAGGTCCAGTCCTGGCGGGGGTGGCGGTGGCCCTTTCGGCCGAGGTGGGCTGTACCCGACCTCCTGAAAGGCTTTCTGGGCAGCCTCTGGTAGGTCTTTCCAAAGACCCGCAAGCACCGCGCCGACTTTGCCACCTGGAGGGTTCTTAGAACCCTTTCCCTCTCCTTTTCCCTTGCCTTTGGTGCGACCGTCCTCCCAGACAGCTCGGGGGCTCTGGGAGTTCTCGGCCCGGGCTTCCTTGTTTGCTTGCTGCTTGGCCAGCTGCTTCTGCCAGTTTCTGCCGCAGTACGCACAGTGGGTATTTTCCCCTGACTCAACCTGGCGTTTCCAGGCCCAGTGGTACCCACAGGCGCACGGGATCCACTTGGGAGTGCGCGGCATGGCTGTCAGCTGGTGTGGAAACTACTACCAGAAGTAGTGGCTGCAGGAAACAAGCAAGGAGTGGTGCCCACTTCCAAGCTCGAGAGGTGCACTCGGCAAGAGGAGGATCGACCTCACTCAGATCGTGCAGTGAACAGCCTACCGGGCCGCCCACCAAGCCCTTGCCTGCTGTCAGGCCTACGACCTTTACCAGGTTGGGTTTGGGGACTCTTTGAAGCCTCTAGACAAAGTGGGTCCCAAGGCTAAAAGGCCACGACGGCACTGCAAAGTCTGAGCCGAAAACTTGAGCCAGGAGCAAACTTTTCTTCGCCGGGCTGCGAGCCGTCAGAGACGAGTCCGAAAGCGAATTCACATGCAAGTGAAAAGCTAGGAGAACCTCAGCCTCTTTGGGCGAGGGCGGCCCTACGTCCTAGACTACAGGTGGCTAGTTACACCCGCCACCTCAGTCGTTTTCAGACGAGGGGTAGGCCCTACCAAAGACTGTACAGGCGGGTTCTACCGGGGCCCAGGCAAACTGCCTCAGGATCGAACCTCAGCCGGACTGGTGAGGGAGGAAGCCGAGGGGTGCTCTGGGCACTCCCAGGCACCGCTGCAGGGTCGAACCTCAGCCAAAGGCGAGGAAGGAGCCAGAGGTGTGCCTTAGGAGAGGTGCCAGGGGTGGCACTGGAGCCTAAGGCTCGGGAGGAGTGGGATCTTTGGCTAGAGACCTGAGGGCTTCAGCTTGCCTCACGTGGCTCCAGCTTCCCAGGTGGGAGGCCATTTCCACTGGGTTCAGGTTGCTGTACCCACACAGGAAGCAGTGGAAGTTAAACGCACGCTCAAGCTCCCGCCGTTGTGGCGGCGGGCCCGCAGCCCGCTGCTGAGGAAAGCCCGGGGCCGAGGTGACGACCTCAGCCGAAGGCGAGGGAAGGCCTTTAGGACCGACAGAAGGTTCTTCGGCGAGCTGGGTGGGCCGAGCAGCAGCCTGTGCTGAGGAAGCAACTCCTGCGTTGGCTGGGGCCTCCGCCGGTGCAGGAGGGCCGCGGCTGCGGGGGTGAGAGCTCACCGGCGGACCTGTTGGTGCGGGCACGGGGGGAGGGGGAGTAGGGTTGTCGGCCGGCCTGGTCGCCGCTGCCGCTGAGGCAGGCAGGGAGGAGGAGGCCGAGGAAGGGTTATCGGGCTCTTCCTCCATCGCAACCTCAGCCACAGGGGGCGAGGGGCCGGCAGAGCTGGACGACTTGGCCGTCGTCCGGTTCGTCACGCGGCGTGACCAGGGAAAAGGCTGGTCATCGTCGTTAGCCTCAGCCCTTCGGCGAGGAGCAGGTGGGGGAGCGGGAGGTGGGTACTCCCAGACTCTCTCGCGGTCCTGCTCCTGGCGCGCTTTGGCCGCTGCTTGCGTCTGGACAAGGAGCTTGTGCTATGCCAGATGCCGGTCTGGTCAAAGCGCTCCTGCTGCTCACGAGCATGGCGACCCTTGCCCTTGGGCCCCATGGTGCCCACTTGAGCCGGAGCTAGCGGAAAAACTTGGTGACCGAGGGGCAGGAAGGAGGAGGCTTGGGCTTAGGCTTGGGCCGGGGCTTTGCTTTGGGCTTGGAGGCAGGGGCGCTTCTGAGAGCAGAGCCTGGAGCCTTTGGAGCCGGGGCCTCTAGTGACGAACCAAGGCTTGCTGGAGCCTGGGCCTGAGGAACCTCCGAAGGGGACCAAGAACCTTCGAGGGGAGAGGGAGCCTTGGGTGCTAGGACCTCAACCGAAGTGAGGGCAGTAGCAGGCGCAGAACCTTGAAGGAAACCCCAAGAGCAAGGCACAGGGGGGACCACAGGGGCAGCAGCAGAGGCAGGAGGGGAAGCCTGAGGCCCTGGGGAAGGGGAACCTTTAGAGAAAAACCCCCGCACCGAAGGAAGCGCACAGGGCACTACGAGCTTTTTTGGCGCGGCGCCCATCCGAAGGGTCACGTGGCCGTGGCACTGGCTGCACTTCCAGGACGGCCCCTGGCGCACAAGAGTGTGCGAAGGGTGAGCAGCGAAGGGGCACGGAACCGCAGCCGTTCGGCACGGAAAGGTGATGAGGCGTTCAAAGGTTTCCGGTGTGTCAACTTGGTAGATGCACAAGGAGCACTCAGAGCACTTAACACACATGTTGAAACTCTTCTCCTTAGAGGTGCGGGACCAGACGTGCCCACCCGGAAGAGGGGGCACGTCGAGCAAGGTCTGCAACCTCTGCCTCTTGTTGGGCGAGGGAGAAGCGGAAGGCTCAAGTGCGGCGTGGAGGCGGTTCTTCCGCGGGACGAAGTCCTCTTTTTCGGCCTTGGCCAGTATGGCAGCAGCTCGGCGGCCCAAATACTCGCAGACGAGGGAGGTGACACGGTCAACCTCCTTTTGGGCGAGGAGTCTGAACCTCTTCAGCACGGTCCTTGGCGAGCTTATCTGCAAGGGAGTTGAGCTCACGACGCCACAAGGCGTCAGCACCAAACTCAAGACAGAAGTCCGAGGGACTGAGGTGGGAGCGGACCCAGTGAGGTTCGGCTCTGTGCCTGTGGTCCCACGCCTTAGACCACACAAGCGAGGTGCGCTTGGTAAAGGGCCCTTGAAGGCTCCGAAGAGCGGGCTGGCAGTCGCAAGTGAGGTCAAAAGTGCCCCGCGAGGAGAGGAGGGCCTGCGCGATGGCCTCGCTTTCGCCTTCCGGAACGGAGGCAGGGGCCGGCAAAAGCCCCGACATGGTACCAAGGACAGTGAAGTCGCCATTGTGTCTGCTAGCGACTATAACAGCCCAGCCGACCGAGCGGAGGCGACTGTCTTTGGTGGCAGGGCCTCCCGAAGCGTCAGTAGCGACGAAAAGCCCCGTCAAGTCTGGGGTGCCGTCAAGGAAGAGGCCAGTGCGGCGGACCTCAGCCTCATGGGCGAGGGGCTCGCGGGTGTTTAGGGGCCGCATCCCCCGCAACCAGAGGCACTCGGCAGGGTGGCGCCGCTTATAAGACAGCAGCCAGCCCGCGGGCATGAGGGCGCCGGGGACCTTCTCACACTCGTAAAGGAGGTGGTGCAGGGTGTTGGGCGCACCACAGAATTTGCATTGGTCCTTCCCTCCATTGCCCGAGTGAAGGAGGGCGCCTTGAAAGACGGCCCTAAGGCCGTGCCGCCGATACGAGTCCAGCGCTCTAGCTGGATAACCTGCTTGAGGAAGGCGGAGGCCTCAAAAACCGCTCCTGGCTCGCGGAAGCGGAAGTGAAAGGTAGCCTCGCGGTGTGTCCAAACTTCAGGGGTGGGAGCGGACACTCGCAAGTCAAGCAAGTACTGGATGAGCGCGGACACTGGGCCGTTCACGATTTTCCACCCATGCTTGGCAGAGGCCTGTCTGGACCATGAGGAGGCCCAGGTGCGCGTGAGTAACCGCACGCCTTCGGGAGAGGCGCTGGAGGCAAGACGCCCAAGAGCCTGAAGCTGTTCCACTACCACAAGCTGGTGTGGGTCAACGGCCTTGTGGGACATGAGGTCTAGGATGACATCAGCAGAGCCATGCTCAAAACGGCCAGCTTCACGCGCAACAGCCGAGCGCAAAACCTTGAGGCGCTTAGGGGCAACCCCAACGGCCTGGTGGCCATAAAGGCCCGCCTTGAGGGCGGAGGCTTGGAGCAGCCGGCCCCGAACCCACCTGCGGCCAATGCGAAGACGGCGAATGTGACGGACGCGCCCAAGGCCGGTGCGGAAGCGTTTTTGGGCTGTGGTGATGCGCCGTCGCCGGCCTGCAGCACAGTCGAGCCCGAGGTCCTTGACCAGGTCGGCGGTATCGGGCTCACCGGGGCGCCTCAACTGCTGAAGCGCGGCGCGGGCGCGGACCGTACCAGCAACGAACTTGGTCTTTGTGGTCTCAACCTCAAGGCCCTCGAGGCCGAGGGAGGCGTGGAGCACCCGGTAGGCCTGGAGAGCTGCAGAAGCCACTTCAACAGGGTCGGGACCAACCACATCCAAGCTCACGTCGTCCAGCCACAGGTCGGTGTTGGTGACGGAGGGAAGAGCGGAAACCTTTTTGAGCGGCTCCGACATGGTGAGCTTGGAAAGGGAGGGTGCGAGAGGGCACCCCTGTGGAACACCTCGGCCGGGGAAGAGCAGGGTGGCCGCTATCGAGTCGGCGACGAGGCAGCGCGGCCCCTGGTAGACTTGAAGGGCGAACCAGAGGTGGAGCGGTGGAAACCGGTGAGCCAGGCCTTGGAGGAGTAGGCGCTCATAGCTCACGGAATCAAAGAACCCGCGAAGGTCGAGAAAGAGACTGACTATGTGAGTCTTCTCGAGCTTAGAGTGCTCCGACCTCACGAGGCGGGCCAGCGCTGTGTCGAGGCTGGCCTGGCCCGGAACCGCCCGATCCCACGGGTGATCGGGGGAGTACGCCGACGTCCAAGCCGCGATATCCTTCCACCTGGCGCGAGCCCACAGCCGCTCTTTGTCGGCAGACTTCGGAAGAAGAGCTACCTGGACGCAGGTGAGCTGGAAAGGCAGAAGGACCTCAGCCTCCGCGCGGGCGAGGAAGTCGGCGACGAGCTGAAGAGCGGCTGGATGCAAGGCTCGCAGAGCTGGGTAACTCCAGCCGTCTGGGCCACCTTTCTTCTTCCCCGCTTTTTTGAGAAGCTTTTGAAGGTTGGGGACGGTCAGTGGAGCAAGAGTGCCGGCGTGAGAGACGGCCCTCGAGCGGAGCTCCGCGAGGAGAGGGTGCGAAAAGGGCTGAGGAAAGACCGAAGCGTGCCATACGCGGGCCCAGTGTTCATGCCTCTCAAAGGCGCGACGGAGCCCATCACAGTCCTGGTAGGGCCGGTCAAGCACCTGCTCATGAGACTTGATGGCGCGAAAAAGCGGCCCAAGGTGTGAGCCGGAAGCTTCCTCCAGCCACTCACCATACTGGTCAGCCTGCCGGGCGATTTGCTCCCGCCGAAGCTGGCCGAGGAGAGCAGTGCCCTCCACACGGAGGCTGGCAGGAGTGGCCGAGCCATCCCGCGCCCGATCACAAAAGGCCCGAACCTCAGAGGGGAGGGAAGTGTCCAAGGAGGACCACAAAAAGGGCTTCAAAACCTCAGGCCGATCAAGCAAGTGGAGCACGGCTGACACCAAGGAAGGGAGCTGGCCCTTCCAAGCAAAAGCAACCGAGTGGCCTTGAACGAGGGGCTTGTGAAGAATGGGGACAAAAGCCCCGCGCCCGCGGTCGGGGAAACCGTGAGAAGCTTCAAGGAAGGAGCTCAGCTCAGCGAAGTCGAGGGTGAGCTGGTCAGCAGAAGTGAGGCCAAGAAGATTAACCTCAGCGACAGGCGTGGGACGCGGGACCGAAGGCTGAAAAGGCAAAGGGTCGGGGAAGACCTCACAGAAGGTAGCGAGCTGCGGGTAGGGAAGCTGCAAGGAGCTGAGCTGAAGAGTAGCCCGCAGGGCACAGTGAGGCTTGAAGGGGACGACCCAGTCCTGAGCCAAGGTCAGGGAAGCAACAGCCGGAGACGAGACAAGCAGGTAGTCGATTTCCCGGTCCGTTGCAGCGGTGGGGGCCCCGGTGCCCAGGAACTTCCCATGGGTAACTTCCTCGAGCCTAGTGGCGAGGAGGTCTTGGATGGGGTTGTTCCAGTCGCCGGCAACAAGCCACACTCCCCGAAGGGATGGAAGAAAGGCTAGAAGGCGAGCCAGGACATCGGCGTTGACAGGGGAGTTGAAACCCGTCCCGGACTGAAGGTAAACTGAGATCAGGGTGAGCTCGAACCCCGAACACCGAAGCGAAACTGCGAGAAAACCACAGCCCTCAACGGTGTGGGTGAGGACGTGACGAGGGTTGAGGAAAGAGCGGAGTAGAACGCCAAAACCTCCCAGGGGCCGCTTCTTCTCGCTTAGAAAAGGTGGCGAAGTGAAGAGGCGAAGCCCACTTTTGGAGGCGGCGATTGTGGCCTCATGCGCAGCGTCAGCAGTGAGGTGGAGCTCCTGGAGCAAAACCCCTTGGGCGTCAAGGGAAAAGGCCCAATCACGAACCTCTGGCCTCCAGTGAGTGACGTTGGCGGTGAGAAGTCTGAAGGAGGCAGGATTGTGAGGGGTGTTGTGCTGCAAGGAGAGAACCTGAGCCATCTGCTTGAGGAGGTGCCACTTCGCGGGGGAGGGTGTGTCATCGTGGATGGCATCCAGGGCATGCTCTAAAAACCACTCCTCCGAGGAACCCGGCGAGATAGCATCCTCCACCTTAGAAGCAAACTCAACGAGGTCACGCTCAACTGGCGAGGCAGGGCTCAGGGCCTGGTCACACATCTCGACCTGGAGCTGGGTGAAAAGGCCCGGCATTTGAAGTCGGCGGCGGCGGTGCTGGGACCGCCGGTCACGCCTGGAACCTCGACGGCCCGATGAGCCGGAGGGCAGGGCCGAGGAAGGGCACCAGGTCGAGTCAGGGCTGGGGTCCGAGGCGAAAGCCTGCGGGAAATAAGCCGGCCCTGTGAGGGAGGAAGGAGGCGCCACCAGGGACTCAAGAGTAAGAGTCCGGGGCTGCCGTCGAGAAGAACGTGTAACCTCAACCCACTGAGGGGAGGAGAGGACAGGATCGGCCGAGGAAGGAACGAACACCTGAGGGTGAAGAAGAGCTCCCAACCCTGGGCCGTCAAGAGTGAAGTTAAAAACCGGGGGGGAGGCCGATGGCGCCTCAAAGAAAGAGGTTGGCCAGTACCCCTCGCCCGGAAGGAGTTGTGCCACGGGCATTTGGCCCGACGGCAAAAGGGAAAAGTAGCGACCCTGAACCTCAGGCCCCGAAACGGTTTGGCCGCGGGGGGAAGGGACAGGGGAGGGAAAAACAAGCGTGGTGGGTGCAGGGTCAGGAGTGGAAACACCAGGGCCCGGGGAGGTCGAAACAAAGCCAAGAGGCCCGCAAAACTCCACCCCCAAACCCCTACCACCATCCTACGAGCCCTTAGACTCAGCCTCGGAAGCAGGAGGAAGACGAGATGGGGATCGGCTGCGGGTCTTGGCAGGTGTTGCAGGGGCAGCCGGCCGACTGCCCGGATGCTCCGCAGGATCCTTGGGTTCGTCCTCAAGGGCATCGTCAGCCTTTTCCTCGGTCTGAGCGGGCACCGGCCCAAACTGGAAGGGTGTCGGCCCGAGCCCGGGGGGGGCTGACACCTCCGCGGGCTGTTTGGCCGGAGTGCGGAGGGCCTGTAGGTTGGCCCTTTGGGTCTCGGTCAGAGCCTCAGGCGACAAGCCGAGGGCCTCCAAGACGAGATCAACCTCGCTCTTGGGGGCGTGGAGCAGGACCCCAGTTTCGTAAGCATCCGAACACTTGCGGGCTATGTCGGTGGCCTCCGAGATCGCCTTCTGGAGGGATTGCATGCTGCGGAGCAGGTCGTGAAGCTTAGACTTCGTCTTGTTGATGTCCTCCTGCAGCCGCAATTTTTCCTGGCCCAACTGCTTCAGCTTCAGAATCGAGCGCCTCAAGGCGTTGCCCGATTCACGTCCTTCTTTGAGGGGATCCGGCACAGGCTCTGGCGGAGGAGGGGGCAAGGCCTGACGGATACATTCCGGAAGGTGCTCCAGATTCTCTTGGAGCAAGGTGAGCAGGTCAGGCTCCATCTCAATGTCGGGCGCCTGGGGGGCCTCGAAACCGGCGTCGTTGAGCTGGGATTTTGCCTCAGCAGGCAGGTCACCCCACACCCTGCGAAGGGACTTAAGGATGCGGGTGTTCCTCTTGGAACGGTCGTCCTGGGCCTTCGTGGGGCGAGGAGGGGAGGGCTCATCAGGCGAGGAGTCCCCAACCTCAGCCTCGTCATCAAAGGTGACCTGTGTGCGGGGACGGGAAGAGCGCCTGCGTGGGGTCCTCGTTGTGGGGACTGGGACGGTGTGGGAGAACCACTACCTTGGCCAGGGGGTTTCGGGAACCGAGCCTGGCAGGCCGGGCAGTTGGGGTGCTTCCACAACCTTCTGACAGCGCTTGCAAACGTGGTAGGCGCGTTGCACCATACCTCGACCCATAGGTGAGGGACCTCAGCCTCGGGCGAGGGGCTAGGCAGGCCTCCAGCTGCACGAAAAGCACAAGCCTCTAGCCAGTCCGGGAGCAACTGTGCAAGCCCCAGACGGCGAGGGAGTGCGCGCAGCGAGGGGAAAAGGACTGCCTGGCACAGCACGTGCAGTACAGCCTACCGGGCCGCCCACCAAACCCTTGCCAGCTGTCTGGCCTGACGACCTCGAGTGGTTGGGTTTGGGGCCTCTTTGGAACCTCTAGAAAAGTAGGCCCCAAGGCTGGCCACGACGGCACTGCAACGTCTGAGCCGAAAACTTGAGCCAGGAGCAAACTTTTCACACCCCCTCATGCCCGAGAGTCCTCTTTACTTCTCCTCAAAAGTCTTCTTCGCGTTCTTCAAGAGAGCGAATCCTAAACCCGCTGGATACACACCTGACTCAGGAAGAGGAAGGTAGTAGTGGCCGTGTCCCTCAGAGCACTGAGACGAAAGTCCCCACACAAACTCTGTGCGGTTAGACACAAACCACCATCTTTTCCAAGGTCGTTGGTCACCCTTTTCAAAGCAACAACGATCCACAAGGCAACCCTGATCCAAACGAAGCTTCTTAGAAACCCTCTTAAACACAGTCTCATCCCACAGTCCTGACCTCTCAGGCCACTCGTGAGAAAGAAGAAGGTTCGGGGAGCCCACGTAAGGCTCCAACAGCTTCTCGATCCTTTTCCAGGACCTCTTGTGAACGGCCAGAGCCGCTCTCCACTTCTCCAGGGCCTTTCCTCCCTTCTTAAACCTCAGGTGCCTTAAACCACACCCAGCAGAGCACGGAGTAGACAAGTGAGCATACACCTTGACCTCACCTTCAGCTACGACTCCGAAAACCTCTCTCAGAAGACACAAGCCATTATAGCTCAGAAGATCAACTTCCTTAGTCACCCCAAAGTAGGCGATCTCGGGGACCTTCGAGCAGGCTTTGGACAACGCACTTCCTTCTTCACAACACAGTTCAACCACTACGTACTTAGCTTCACCACGAGCTAGCTTCAAAGCAGCGGCTTTCCAGGAAGGCGGAACAGACGGAGTAAAACGTTCGTTTTCATTGGGCTCTTCAAAAGACACGTGCACCTCAGTAGGCTCACTCTCCCAGGCCTTCGGTTCATCTACAAGGCCAGAGGCATCGTACAAGCTAGCCAAACTTTCGTTAGTGGGGCTTTTCGTGAGGGCGTCCGCAGGGTTTATCACTCCCGGTATGTGTTCTATAGTAAAACGACCCCTGGCCACCAGCTCCTGAAGGAATGCGGCACGCAGTTCGATGTGCCTCACTTTCCTCAGGAGGGTCTGCATCTTCGATATACAAACCGCCGATTCGGAATCAGAATATCCCTTAAGAACATAATAACCGGTTTCCCTGTCTTTCGGCATACCCTCGCGGATGGTCTCCACAAGCAAAGCAATGTACAACCCTTCACGAGCAACCTCTGTGAGTGCCGCGAGTTCTGCTTCCGCACTGGAGAGTGCGGTAGTCGTTTGTTTCTCTGGTCGTGACAGAGCCGCCCAGGCCAAACGGCCCAGAGTCCTTCTGTACCTCTCGTGAGCAGCTGGACTGATCAGCTCAGTCTGGCCTTTCTTCAGTAACTCAGCATAGCGGCGTTCAAGGGAAGGGAGCTTTGGTGCAGGTTTGGTGATTCCGTACTCCTCGCAACAGGAACTCAGGTACTGTTCGTCTAGCCCGAAATACACCGTACGTTCCCCTTTCTTACGGCGAAAGATCCGCCGACCGAGAAACGAAACTTCCCCGGGGCAATCTTGAATCAACTCGCCCGTAAGTTTCAGTTTATATCTTTTACGCAACTCCTCGTAGAACCGGCGCCCCTCAGCTTCATCTTCACTATAGATCAGCAAGTCATCCACATAAAACAACACAATCGTCAAACCCTTCCTCGTAAGACGACGGAATATAGTGGGGTCCAAACTCGCTTCGAAATTCTGAGAGCGCAAGTATTCAGCCAACTCGCAATACCAAGATAATGGAGCAGAGCGCAATCCGTTCATCGCTTTCCGCAATTTGACGAAAACTCGTTCCCCAGTCCCCTGGGTGCTCACATTATTCGGCAACTCTACGAATTCTGCCCTCGCTACGGGAGCATGCATGAACGCTACCGAGACATCGCAGGACAACACACTGCCACGTCGGCAGAGCATTGACAGAAGCAATCTCAGACCCTCCAATGAAGTAGTAGGAGAGTAGATTCCCTCACTCAAGGTGGTGCCTCCCATAGAGGCATAATCCCGCACGACTAGCCTAGATCTATACAGTCCCTTCTTCTTGACCGTGTTGACCCACCTGCTAGTCAAGACTCGCCTGCCGTTTTCCTTAGCAAGACGGCGAGCTTCGCGCTCAGGGATCACTTCCCCAACCTTGAAGGATTCCAACTCTTCCAACTCAAGCTTCATTGATGCGTAAAGAAGATCGGGTTCTAGCTTCTCTCCCGAAGTCTCAGACACAGCGTTCTGAGGAACAGCACACCTTATCTTCGTACCCCCAAACTTCAAATCAAACGACTTTGCAACTGCAGTGGAGGTGGCTCGCAGGTCAGGCCCTCGAAACAGGGACTCAAGATAGTGATTCGTGAGCCAGTCTATTTCCATATCCCCCTCATCGTTCACAACCTCCTGGTTCTCAGGTGCTTCCGAAGGAGAATAGTCAGCAAGCTCATCTTCAATCATCTCTTCATCACCATCTTCATCCATTCCCACACCAGCCCCCTCATCAGGAGCATCATCATCACCAGGAGCCTCCAACGGATCAAACAGTATGGGCCTCTCGGGGTCCTCAGTGTCCTGCAGAAGAGGCTTAGCTAAAGATAGCTCTTCCAGGGTCTTGGCATCGTAGATGTCACCTCCCTGAATCATTCTGGCGACGGGGAATATATCTATTTCCCTGCTTCCGATAGGGACGGCAAAGATGCCGCCACCTTTGGCGTGCACCGGTCCCAGATAAACCGCTTTCACGGTCCGGGCGCCCCTGAACTTATCATGGTGCGCCTTGGACTTACTGACCTGGGCTTGAACCAGACACCCGAACGGTCTCGTCCGAGTCCGGTTCACAATCTCCTCATGCAGTCGATCGATGCTAGTGCTCGAATCCCCGACGCTGGTACACCAGAGGTTATAGCACCTAGCAACATAGAAAACACAGGCTTGCCAAAGCAAACCTCCCAAAGGTAACCGATACTTCCCAAGCTCAACGGCTTCCGTTTCCTGCTTCACCTTAGCAACCTCTTTCTCCAGGTCCAACCAAACAGACCAGAAACCCTGCTTCATAGTTTCAACCTGCCGCTCAATCGATCCCTTCGACTGGGGCCTGTAGCCCGGAACCACGTCAATCAAAGTTGCGCTGGCAGGGCTGCTATCGCACTTGGTGAGTTTCTCGGCAAGGGCTCCAAGAGCCGCTTCTTGGTCCATCCGAAATGTAACCGCTTTACCGACTAATCCCATTTCGCGAATCACACGGTTGATGTTGTGGAGCAGGTCAGGGTCATCGAGGTGCATCGCAGGAAGAGAGACAGTATACTTAGAACCGAGGTGCATCATCAAGAGTACCCTCAGTTTTCCGAAATAGAAGAAATCAAGACCTATGGTCTGGTTCTCTCTCTGCAGCTTCCTCCTCAAGCGACGCGCTGGAACGCGCCCTTTCGAAGAACAACACGCTTCACAATTGGAATCAAAAGGAAAATGCCCTCGGCTCCGATGATTATACAACGAAACAGAAGAAAGAGGAACCCTCAGGTCCTCCTCGTCCTCAGGTCCAACCGGGTCGTCAGGTGGTGTTGGACCCTTTTCTTTTCGAGGTTTCTTGGAAGAGCCAGGGGCAGATCCTAACGGTTCAGGGTCCTCATCAAAGATTCCTTCAGGATCTAAAGGATTACGACTAGAAGCTTCAGGTTTTGAGGTAGTTTCGGGAGCAGGTCTAGAGGAAGGTTCGGGGTCTAAGTCAAACGGATCAGAACGTGTACCGGTCCCCGGCGACGGTAAACCTCTAAAGCGCACGGCTCGGAGCACGTGCTCAACTTGTTCCGTCTTCTTTGCCGGGGCCGGTTCATCATCTCCGGCACAAAGCATGCCAAACATGCCGCAACATGCGCACTTCAAGTTTTCACAGACATGCTCACAAACGCGCTGCCCAAAACCTTTCACCTCACGACTCAAAAGAAGTTTCCTACTCACCTCGACGCGGGCCCAACGGTCCCGCAGCTTAATCCTAAAGTAGCTTCCGCGTTTTCTAGAAAACACCCTGTAGAACTTCCGTGGCCTCTTTCGCGAAACCACTTTCCTGAAACACCGAAGTAACCCTGAAGAAACCCACAAAGCTATACCACAGAAGAGGCTGTAGACCGTCAGGAGGAGCACGATGATACCAAGATCCAGTCCTGGCGTGAAACCATTCCTGAAAGCGGCCGTGGTTTTAAAGGTGCGGGTTTCGAAGGTAGTAGGGTTCGAGGTACGTTGGGTTGGTTCTCGAGCAAACGCAACATGCCACAGACCATGCCAACGCTCATGCCACACAACATGCTGCTGCAAAACGTGCTGCTGCAAAACGTGCTGCTGCAAAACGTGCTGCTGCAAAGTGTGATGCTGCAAAGCGTGCTGTTTACCCCTCGTTGCGGAACGCCGCAGAGTCACTCCAAAAGCCTCTGGCCCTCTTCGAGGGCTTGCCTCACCTGCGCAGTCACTTGACTGTGGCTTAAAGATGGCGGGCTGAGCACAAATGCCCGTTCCTGGGCAGTCTGTCCGGTGGCAGAACCACTCGCAGACGCACTCAGAGCTCTCGGAGGCGTTGGTAGCCGAGATCTTTTTGGAACCGACGGCGGGATGTTCACGCCGTGTCTTTGATAGTCCTCCCTCTGCATTCCCTCCGGAAGCGTAGGTGCTGAGACCCTCGGAAGATTGAATGCAGTAGCCACCAGTTCTCCAGATGGCATTGAGGAAGCCGGGCTCGGCGGTGCCGGCTGTCCCGCCTCGGCGGGCTGATTGGGCTGATTTCCCTCGTCGGCCCCAACATAGCCATCCAATTGGGACAGCCTCTGGCCTGTAAGTTCTTCCAACGTGCGCCATATGGCGATGTCGGATAAATCTTCTTGGCCCTGGGCCCTGTTCAGCGCTGTGACTTCTCCTTCTCCAAGGAGCAAGGACTCCTCGTCGGAGCTCGAAGAGGTGGTGTCCACAACACCGCCCTGAGGGATCGCTGCCGATTTGGCCCTTGCCGCTCGCATGGATTCCCGGGCCTCGTGGAGGCGCTCCTCCTCTCGTTTTCGCCGGTAGTATCGGGCAACACGGAGATATATGCCCGAGTCTAGGTACGCCCAAGCCGTTTTGAGCTCGAGCGAGGTGACCGACTGGGGCACCTTTACGAGCAGACTCGAACGTCCTCCCACCAGTCCCTTGTATCCAGCAGGCGTAGCCAAATAGGTTTGCAGTACAGCTCGACAATGGAAGATATAGTGTAACATAGACACAGGGTTGGGTTCCTGGAACCTTCGTTTCCACGCTGCCCGAGCGGCCCGTGGAGCCTCCAGAAGTTCGGTAACCCTGACAGCGGACTCCACGTCTACCATATGAAGCCCGTACTCTGCCAGGCTCTTGCCCTCTAGGCAACGTCCCAACCAAACCTCCCATTCCTGCTGCCCAATGATACATTGGGCTTCCGATTCCACCATCTTCGGCCTCGAAACCCTCACTGGCTCCTCTGGATAGGCCGCTGTCACAGGAATCACTGGAGTGGCTGGTAGCCAAGCAGCTGGATGCTCTAGGTCGGGCAGGCCTATCGGACCAAGCATCGTCGCCGCCGGAGAGCAAAGTGCTCTCAAGGCGTGGCCTGGCGCACAGAACGCCAGGGATGGGGCATCGTAGGCATCGTTCATGTTCGCTGGAATCCCCGCCAAGTGCGAGAGCAACGGAATAGGCTCGGTAGAGTCGACCGAGACCTTTGCAAGGCCCAGCGTTTCCGCATGCTCCCATCTGCGGCCAGCCTCCAGCCTCAACGCCCTCAGGAGGAGTTGGGTTCCCACATCCATCTGAACCGCACCAAACGGAGGGCTCAGCGAGCCCGGCGAGATATTCGCCGGGATTCCAACCCGCCGTGGCGTAGGCCCCTCGACCTCTGAAGGACCCCCAGCGCGCAGGCGCTTCGAAGGATTCGGCCACTGGGTGCCCCAACTCTCCTCCCCTTCGCTCTCCTCTGAGAACAAAGGGCTCTCTGCAATATCCGCCTTCGGCGGACTCCTCGCAGCATTCTCCTCCACAGGGCCATCTGCAGAGCTCTCCGCTGCTTCCGTCACCACTGGCGACGGGTAGACCGCCACCGGCGACGATGGTCCCCCACCCGGCGGCTCGACCCCCGGTAGTTCGAAAGAGGGGCTCTCCAAAGCCGGTGGAGTAGGCGGTTTCCCAGGAGAACCTGGGCTGCTCAAAGCAACACTCGGGGTAAACTCGTCCCCGCTGGCACCGTCCATTATGATCTCCAAAGGGAGACCTCTCTTCAACAAAGAGAAAAACGGCTGCAGATGAATCGCGCGCAGTGCTAGCGCAAACATTCGGCAACATCAGCGTTTGCAAAATCAAGCCAAGCATGCCAACATGCCACTGTTTCCTAGGTTCACGCAGCTGTTTCCTAGACTCACGCAGTTGCTTCCTCGGCTCACGCAGTTGCTTCCGAGCCTCATGCCGCTGCTTCCTAAGCTCAGGCAAATGCTTTCGCAACCCTTTTTCTACCCTCTTGTGGCTGAAGGGTCTGTCTTCTTCACTTGCCATCGAGCAAGACCCAACCAGCTGCAATGCTACCATCAGCATCGCTCTCAGAATACTGCGAATCTGGAACCTCGTCGTGGGCACGTAGCCATTGCAGCCCCGACCAGTGCTGTATACAGGCCCAGCAATAATGATGGGTGTGCGCAGGTTTGCGCCTGACGCACCCCTGCTTTCCGCACACTTCGCACCGGCACTCGCATTCTGGCTTTGATCCGCCCAGATAGTTTCCCATAGCAGGAAAAAGAGGCGTATGCCGAGTCTTTCTGCAAAAGCCGTAAGGGTAAAAGCCCGCTTGAGCACAGCAGCAAAAACCCACTGCGCTTGCACAACCATGTCCCTCATGAAAACATGCCATCGCAAAACCATGGAAAAACATGCCAAAAACATGCAAAGCACCATGCCAACATGCGACTGTTTCCTAAAATCAAGAGCCATGCCAACATGCAACTGTTTCCCAAAATCAAGCGACATGCCAGCATGCAACTGTTTCCTAAAATCAAGCGCCGTGCCCTGCCTAAAGTCACTAGACTCTTCTAGAAAATCACAAAGCTCAATCTCCCGTGGTGCAGGCGCTCTTGGAGCAACTTCCGCCCTAAGACCCCGAAGCAGAAACCCAAAAGGAGTGGCAGCCAAAGCGTGGCGGCCAGACTCGTCTTCTTCCGAAGTCTTTCTTCCTTTCTTCAGGATTCCTTCTCCAGGCTTCTGGGGTCCTGCGGTGGACTCCTTGCTCGATCCTAGCAGGTCGCGGTCCTTCAAGGCATCTATCTCCATATCCTCGATCCCTTTCGGGGGGCGTCTGGAAGAATTCTCTTTCCCCCGGCCCTTGGACCTCCCGCTCAGAGCCCACCAGGCGCGCGAAGCGCCCATCAGCTTGATGCTCTTCTTTCCGTTTCCTTTGTACAATCGTGATCCCGATTTGGCTAGATAGGTTTTCCAGCCCCGTTCCGACCCGGTCCAAGGCGAAACAACGTTGAACCCAACATCCGCCACCAAGACCTCTTCCAACCTCAGGAAAACATCACCAAAATGAACCTCAAGGTCGACAACCCCCGACACGACGATCGCACCACCCGAGGCGTTGAACAGATTGGCCGTTCGGTCGTACTTCTTGACAACACGAAATCCTGAGAGATGTTTGTCTGAAACAATGTGGCAGGTGGCTCCACTATCGACTAGCCACAGGTCCCCAGGAGTAGTCTCGAGGGCCTTGCAGACATGAGCTACGTCGCCGTGCTTCAACACACGGGATCCTAAGGAGCCCATAGACTCAGAACCTCGACTCTCAGACCCAGGCGACCCTTCGGGTCCTGAACCCGGCTTCGGAACTACAAGGGCGGACGGCTCAGGTCTCTCAGGCTGGCTCAGAACACGGCGTTCCGCAGAAGAGGGCTCCGAAGAACCACGCCCAGGACAGGAAAACCTCATCGCCATCACTGTGGCGCTTCCTCCCGACTCGGCCTCGGACTCCGGCTCTGTCAAGGAGCGTCCCTTTCCAGGCTGTCCCTTCTTCTTTTTCTTCTGCTTCTTGCCTTTGTCCTTTCCTTTGTCGCCTTTTCCTTTGCCGCCCTTGCCCTTCTCGGAACCACGGGGCGTGCCAGATCCCTTTGGAGTCTGGTCGCCTTTGCCTTTCGGCTTTCCTTTGTCTCCTTTCCCTTTGCCCTTCGGAGCACCACCGCGCTCGCGTTCTTCCTTTTGGCGCTGCCAACACTTGTCGGCTGTGTGTCCCTTCTTCCCGCAGTAGTCGCAAAGCTTCTCCTGCAAGGCTCGGCCCGAAGACCCAGGGGCCTCACACAGTCGCAGCTGCTCCTCGTAGTAAGTCAGCGTCCTTCGAAGAGCTTCCCAGTTCGAGCTGGACCCGTGCAGTACCACGTACTGACGCACTTCTGCACCCAAGCTCTGCAAAAGGACAGAGCAGCGGTCAGCCTCAGACAACAGAAGCTCCGGAAAGTTGCTCAGCTTCGCTTCAGACTTCGAAAACGAATCCTCAAGATGTCGAATCAAGTCGGTGGGCCTCTTCAGATGCCCAACGTGCTGGTACAACTTCAAAGCCTGTTCTCTCACGAAGACAGCTTCCATCCGCGACACGATGGAGTACTGAGAGGTAATCGTTCTAATCACCTCGTAGCCGCAGGCGCTCTGCCCCTGCCTCTTCGAGCAGGACCTCAAGAGCTCGCTTCCCCGCTCCCACTTGGCGAGGGACTGCGTCAAGTAGTAGAACAGCTTGGAGCTACGCGCGGCAGTCTCGGGATTCAAGTCAGCTTGCACAATCTCCTTCTTCACAGGGATACAAAGCTGCAGTTCCCGAACAAACGCTTCTTCCTGCAGGGCAAGCCAGGAACTCAGCGTCTCCATAAAGGAGTGCCAAGTCTCTACCTCCTTCATGCGCCCTTTCCCCATGCCTTGATGGTCTATAACCGGAAGGTTCGGCAGATACTTCTCTGCACGGCCTCCAGCACCAGAGTACCCAGAGTGAGACGGAACTGCCGGGGAAACTGCCGAACTCGCGGCAGAACTGCTCGCGGGAGCAGTGCTCGGCTGGAAGGGGTCCCGAGTCTTAGCTGCCTCTGCTGCCTGCTTGGCCGCTTCAGCTGCCTCGTGAACTTTCTCTTCCGCTTTGTTCCTTCTCTCTTCCTCCAGATCCATTCTCCGGAGCATCGTCGCAACGAGCTGCTGGTTCATTGCCATCATCTCTCTCTGCTGACGAAGCAATTCCATCATGAATCCAGGCATCTGCTCAGGCGTAAAACCTGCAGAACCAGAGCTGCTACTCGGAGCAGCAGCCTTCGGACTCTGAACAGGTGGAGCCGACGCCTTTGGACTTTGCACAGGAGGCACAGTAGCACCAGTCGGCGAACCCGCCGCTGGCACAGAAGGCTGTGCTTGCGTAGGAGCAGGAGCCGGACCTTGGACAGGAACAAACGGATTCGCTCGCTGCTGAGCAGCCGCTTCAGGCGCTGCCGCACTCTTCTTCTGCAGTGGTCTCCGGCACAGGAACGTCTGCGATGGCTTTACTAGGAACGCACTCAGCGCTCCGCTACCATGTGAAAAACGCAAAGCAAGTCTCTTTTCACTCCACGCTTGAGCCAAACACCGAAGTGTTCAGCAAGGTCTCTTGCGCAGTCTCGCGCAGCAAATTCCGTCTCAACTTTTGCGAAACAAAGGAGGACTTCTGCACTCACTCAAACAGCAGTGCACAGCCCACTCTGTCCCTTGGCCTGTTCCCACCGGCACGAGCGAAGCGAGGGTCGGCGGAAAACAGCAACAGTGCAGTCAGAGCAACACGCACTTCTTCAAGGATGCCCAAAAGCATCTCTAGTGCTGTAAGCGCTCATCATGGTCTTCAAGACAAGTGCAAACATGCTAAAACATGTGTTTGCCATGCATGCCTGTTCAAGCTTCCAAAACAAAACAGTTCAAGGCAAAAAGGATGAAACCCTTTCTCATACGCAAAACAAGCATGTCGGTACTCAAGCGCACACCTCAAAAGGAGCAAACTTTTCACATTCTCGATGAGAACCTTCGCAATTTCCACACGAGAGACTTCAAGCATCTCAGCCAAGGAAGTTCTGGCTTTCAGTTTTGTGCGTCCTGGAAGTCGACCTCTCTTTCTTGTTGACTGACCTGTTGACGGCGAGTGTACAGCCGTTCCAAACGCCGCGACTACTTCGAGGCATGACACTTCAGGTGGTAGAGTCTGCCGTCTTAAACACCGCGCCCGCCCAAATTCTTCTTCGGCTGAGCAGTGACCAAGCTTCGCTTTCTTTTCCAAGGGAATGAATGTTCACGGCTCAGCCCGGCGCTCAGAGTGGTCAGCTGTACGAGCCCTGCCGGCAGTGGGTGAGAGAGCTTGGCTGTGATGGCAGCAAGTAACTTCTTCGTCGTGAGCGGTTCAGCAGTGTGCTTGGCTGAGACAGGGCACGAATGTTTCACGGGCTTTGAGCCCGGCACTAAAAGCGATGATTCTGCGGAGTGGGGTTTGCCATCTGGCAATGAGGTCTGCCATCTGAGCCTGTGAATGTATGAGCATTGCCCAAACTGTTGCCTGAGCAGCTGGTAAACTTTCCGGCCAGTCAGTGACGAAGCCTTGCTTTGACCTAATCCCGGTCTTCTTTTTCTGAAGGCCACAAAACGTGGTTGCGTTGCGGTGTAGGATGAGTAAGTGAGCCTTGCTGTAGTCCATGTGGGCAGCCGAAACTCTTTGTTGACATCTAGCAGGTTTTTCCGAATGCACGAATGTGAGCCGTCATGTCATGCTCATTCGCTTCTGAAATGTTGAGCCTGTTGCAAGGTCGAAGCTGAGCGCCGTAGTCTTTTACGTAGAGCAACTCGCAGCATGGGAAATCTGGATCCGAAATTGTCCGCTTGCAGAAAGCTAGGACAGGCAGACTCTACTGATCCGCCGCAGTTTGATTCGAGATTGTATGCTGCAGGGTGTGAGGATACAGACGAGGGAACCTGAACGAGCCCAGAGGTGGCGGGCAAATGATTTCACCCTTAGGACAAAGCCGGTGGTATAATATTCAGCTGCCAACTGAGTTTGATTGACTCCGGCATGTCTGGGACCTTCCACCGTTCTAATAGTGTTATACTACCCAAAGGGGGTGGCTTCCCTTGTTTTTTGCAGCACTTCAGGTGGGCTATATATGGGTGTTTTTTGCAGCATTTCGGGTGGGTCTGTGTATGTTCTTCATTTAGCTTTCTGTAGATTCCCATGGTTTTTGCAGCATGGACGGTGGGTTCCCTGTGGGTTCCCTAGTTTTTGCAACATTTTTGAGTGGGCTCCCATGGTTTTTACAATATCGATGGTGGATTCTCTGTGGGTTCTCTTGTTTTTTGCAACACTTCAGGTGGGCAACATATGGGGTTCCCTGGTTTTTTTGCAGCATTCGGGTGGTCTGTGCATGTTCTTCACTTAGCTGTCTTGTCGATTTCCATGGTTGCAGCATGGACGGTGGGTTCCCTGTGGGTTCCCTAGTTTTTGCAGCATTTTTAAGTGGGCTTCCTGGTTTTTCACCGTCGATACGGTGGGTTCTTTGTTTGGTTCCTTGGTTTTTGCAGCATTTTGAAGTGGGTTCCCATGGTTTTCCAATGGGCTCTTTTGGCTTTTGCAGCATGTCAGCTAGGTTCCCTGTGGGTTTCCTAGTTTTTTGCAGCATTTTTAATGGGTTCCCATGGTTTAACAGCATCGACGGTGGGTTCCGTGTGGGTTCCTTGCTTTTTGCAGCATTGCAAGTGGGTTCCCATGATTTTCCTAGCATATATTGCGCAAAGGTCTGGACGGGCTCCCTTGGTTCTTGCAGTGTGTCAGCTCGGTTCCCTGTGGGGTACATGTGGGTTCCCATGGTTTCTCCAGCTCGCGCATTATGTTTCAGAGAAGAGTGGAACTGAAGAAGATGTTCAGGACAGTGGCTGCAGGTGTGGCCCAGTTCCATCGCACATCTTGCGCTGCATTTGGATTTGCTGCTTTGAAGTAAGGCTGCAAAAAGCACGTCTGCTATCTGCAGTTTGGGTCGAGACCAAAGACGTTAAACAGGCTCACCTCTGATGCACATGAGGCTCGCCGCCCTCCTGTGGTAATGCTCTTGATAAGTTTGCTGCGGCTAAATGCTGGCACGCTGATGCGAGGATTTTGCGGCATCTACTGGCAGATGTTAATCTCAGCTTGTAGCTTCAACTGTTTCGATTGCTTGCTGTACGTGGGCTGTTTTTGCGCTGGGAAGCTCCACTTGCAGGAGCTCTTTTTTCCTACAGAATCGTAGGAAGCCTCGAAGGGCCTCCCCTGTGCGGGAAAGATCTTGTACGAACAAGAACAGAAGCACTTGTCTTGAAACGGCAGCCGATGGCAAGTTTGGCAAATTTTCCAAAAGTATCTCACATTTCACAGCATGTTGGCTTTCTTGGACGTTGATCCAAACAGCATGCGGAAGGAATTTTGTTTTTCCGTGCAGTTTTCCAGCTGAAACGGGTTCCAAAAAGCAGCTCTAGTCCGGGCACCGAAACGGGGCTCCCGATTTTGGCTTTCTTCGTTGGACATACAAGCTCACGCAATTCGAGGCCCCAGATTCGAGCTCAGATGTGGGAGCCATTTCTGGGGCCCAGTTATGCCGTTTTTTCGTCGAGCAGATGCCACATCTGCGTGCACAGCTGGCCGTTGCGTGCAACAGTATATAAACCTCGCCAGCTCTGTTTTGCATTTTGCCGGTGTTCCTTCAAAACTCAAAATAACAAGTGGAACGCTCGCAAACATGTGAACCTTGCAAACAGAACTTTCTCACACAGAGGAGGCCCTTCCAAGCATCCTAGAGAACAGCTTCCGGAATTGGCTCCGTAATTCGAGCGTTCTTTTGGCCCATGTGTTGCAACGATGTCCGACGTGGAAGCACCTCCTGTTCCTCCCCCTCAAAGAGTGGAGTTGCCGCAGGAGTGTAGAACGTCCTTCGTAAATAAATGGTCCTTCCTCGTCTGCCTGTTGCTAGGAGACTTTGTCCGCCCGTCTGGCCCGCCTGCGACAGGAGCGTCAGGATGCAAAGGTGTGGTATTGTCTGCGTGTCTACAAGATGTCTTGATTGTCTTTCGTCCAAAGCAGGTAGAAGCGCGCAGAGTCGCTAAGATCCTGAAAGCAGAGCAAAAACGACTTCGCAAGGCATGGTTCTGTCTGCTGCCCCGTCGAATGTAGATGTTTGAACTTGCCCAGGCCAAAACAGTAGCACGGCAGCTTTCTGAATCGCAGTAATTAACCCTTGTCGTTTCTCACACGATGGCGCGAATGTTTTAACGCGCATTGAGCCCGGCACTGAGAGTGATCAGCGGTCAGTGAGCTTCGCTGTCGCTTCTCTGGTGTTGAACTGTTGCCCCAGCAGCGAGTATCTGTTGAGCAGTGACTAAGCTCTGCCAGCTTTTAGTACGTGAGTCAGTGAGTGTGAATGAGTGAGCTTTGCTGCGACGAACGGCTGCCTGCAGCGCGTAAATTCTTCTTCGGTGTCGGGTGAGCAGTGACCAAGCTTCGCTCTTTCTTTTCCAAGGGAATGAATGTTTACGGCTTTGAGCCCGGCGCTGAGAGTGGTCAGCGGTGCGAGCCCTGCCGAAGCAGTGGGTGAGAGAGCTTGGCTGTGACCCGAACTGTTGCGTGGCAGCTAGTAACTTCTTCGTCTTCGGTTGAGCGTGAGCGGTTCAGCAGTGTGCAAGCCTTGTCTGAGGCAGGGCACGAATGTTTTACGGGCTTTGAGCCCGGCACTAAAAGCGATGACTCTGCGGAGTGGGGTTTGCCATCTGGCAATGAGGTCTGCCATCTGAGCCAGTGAATGTATGAGCATTGCCCAAACTGTTGCCTGAGCAGCTGGTAAACTTTCCGGCTAGTCAGTGACGAAGCCTTGCTTTGACGTAATCCCAGCCTTCTTTTTCTGAAGGCCACAAAACGTGGTTGCGTTGCGGTGTAGGGTTTAGGATGAGTAAGTGAGCCTTGCTGTAGTCCATGTGGGCAGCCAAAACTCTTTGTTGACATCTAGCAGGTTTTTCCGAATGCACGAATGTGAGCCCGTCATATCATGCTCATTCGCTTCTGAAATGTTGAGCCTGTTGCAAGGTCGAAGCTGAGCGCCGTAGTCTTTTACGTAGAGCAACGCGCAGCATGGGAAATCTGGATCCGAAATTGTCCGCTTGCAGAAAGCTAGGACAGGCAGACTCTACTGATCCGCCGCAGTTTGATTCGAGATTGTATGCTGCAGGGTGTGAGGATACAGACGAGGGAACCTGAACGAGCCCAGAGGTGGCGGGCAAATGATTTCACCCTTAGGACAAAGCCGGTGGTATAATACTCAGCTGCCAACTGAGTTTGATTGACTCCGGCATGTCTGGGACCTTCCACCGTTCTAATAGTGTTATACTACCCAAAGGGTGTGTAAGTGGGTTCCGTTGGTTTTTGCAGCAGATGGGGTGGGTTCCCCGTGGGTTCCCTTGTTTTTTGCAGCACTTCAGGTGGGCTACATATGGGTTCCCTTGTTTTTTGCAGCATTTCGGGTGGGTCTGTGTATGTTCTTCATTTAGCTTTCTTGTAGATTCCCATGGTTTTTGCAGCATGGACGGTGGGTTCCCTGTGGGTTCCCTAGTTTTTGCAGCATTTTTAAGTGGGTTCCCATGGTTTTTAACAATATCGACGGTGGATTCTCTGTGGGTTCCCTTGTTTTTTGCAACACTTCAGGTGGGCAACATATGGGTTCCCTTGTTTTTTGCAGCATTTCGGGTGGTCTGTGTATGTTCTTCACTTAGCTGTCTTGTAGATTCCCATGGTTTTTGCAGCATGGACGGTGGGTTCCCTGTGGGTTCCCTAGTTTTTGCAGCATTTTTAAGTGGGCTCCCATGGTTTTTCACCGTCGATACGGTGGGTTCTTTGTTTGGTTCCTTGGTTTTTGCAGCATTTTGAAGTGGGTTCCCATGGTTTTCCAATAGGCTCTTTTGGCTTTTGCAGCATGTCAGCTGGGTTCCCTGTGGGTTTCCTAGTTTTTTGCAGCATTTTTAATGGGTTCCCATGGTTTAACAGCATCGACGGTGGGTTCCCTGTGGGTTCCTTGCTTTTTGCAGCATTGCAAGTGGGTTCCCATGGTTTTCCCAGCATATATTGCGCAAAGGTCTGGGCGGGCTCCCTTGGCTCTTGCAGTGTGTCAGCTCGGTTCCCTGTGGGGTACATGTGGGTTCCCATGGTTTCTCCAGCTCGCGCATTATGTTTCAGAGAAGAGTGGAACTGAAGAAGATGTTCAGGACAGTGGCTGCAGGTGTGGCCCAGTTCCATCGCACATCTTGCGCTGCATTTGGATTTGCTGCTTTGAAGTAAGGCTGCAAAAAGCACGTCTGCTATCTGCAGTTTGGGTCGAGACCAAAGACGTTAAACAGGCTCACCTCTGATGCACATGAGGCTCGCCGCCCTCCTGTGGTAATGCTCTTGATAAGTTTGCTGCGGCTAAATGCTGGCACGCTGATGCGAGGATTTTGCGGCATCTACTGGCAGATGTTAATCTCAGCTTGTAGCTTCAACTGTTTCGATTGCTTGCTGTACGTGGGCTGTTTTTGCGCTGGGAAGCTCCACTTGCAGGAGCTCTTTTTTCCTACAGAATCGTAGGAAGCCTCGAAGGGCCTCCCCTGTATTATCTGGCTTATGTTGCCACTGAACACACTACGCAGAAGTTTATAGTCTATCTTAGGTGCAGGTTGCGAGCGCTCGTTGGATCCACCTATGACCCCTCTTTTCGATTCAGCAATGCCGGTACTCATCCTTGAAATGAGACTCAGATTGAATGCAACGTCATTGACCTTTTCCAGTTGGTAGGCGCTTCCAGGCCATCTTAAACCGAGGCCTCCGTGCGGCTAGGTTGGCCATATACGTACCAGGTGCTCTGCAAGCTGGTCTGCTGTCCAGCGTCTTGGCGAGAATTAGACAATGGACGCGCCAAGAAGGTTACTACCTGTACGCTGCGTTGGCAGTCTGGCTGGGACCAAAGCGGATCACCATGTGCTGCCTCGAACGCTTCTATTTGCGAAGTTCTTCCGTTAAGAGCTGGCATGCTAAGATTGTTGCTAAGATTATTAGACGGATCTTTGTGGACGTTCCTATAAGCCCTTCATGAAGGGGGAGCTTCGGTTTGCCGAAGACTTCGAAGTCTTCGGTTGATTTTGCTGACTGGGCACTCATGTTACGGCGCTGTGCTGACGGCGAAGTATTTTCGCGTCTGTCTGACACCCATACTGGCAGTATCCGTCGCACTCGCACAGTTTTGCGACCCAGTTCTGCGCTACCTGAAGGGCAAGGTCTTTGACTTGTCCTGGTATGAGCTCGCTCGGCCGGAGATTTGGTGGTGGCTGCTTTTGGATGAACTTGCTGGGCTCAAAGAGTCGCTTCCCTGTGCCTTGGAAGGACAGAGTCTCCAGTTCGGGACGGCAGCTTGGTGCAAATGTCCTTGGCTCCCAAGCGAGGGCATCTGCCGGCCGACGTGGCCTCGGATCCAGCCGCGCACTACGGAGGATGGCGGCACGAGCCTTGACTCGAACCAAGGGACCCCGCTGCTTCACTGTGGTGTGTTATTGCTAGTGCAGCTGCTGCTTTATGTCACACGGGCATTAGCAGACGACCCTGCGGCTGCTCCACTTTTGCAGCTCACCAACGTTACTCCGTCTCGTGACGGACAGCACATTGAGGTGCGAATCAGATGCGAGGTGCCGGCTCCTGGTGGGCCAGCCCAAATTGCCATGTTTCGATTCAGGCAGCGGGCCTCGAAATTACCAGCTGCTCTACCTCTTACATAAGCGTCATTTTCCTTCGAGCGGTCGTGACATGCAGCGCCTGCTCGACAGCTGGCGGCGCTCTGCGGCGGCTGGCTCTTCTAGTTGACCATCTGTCATCATCAGCCGCTATCTTTTTCTCTCTCTCGAGAAAGCGGCAATTGGGTTTTACACGGCTTCAGCTTTGCTTGGCCGAGATTGGACCCGGGCCGGGGCCCAAACAGTGGACAGGCAGGCCCACGCCACCATTGCACCCCCTGTTTGGAAGCTTGCCACGATCGCCAATGGGCTTTGGAATTTTGGATCTGGGTGCCATGGTTGTGACGGAACAAATGGAGTTAGGCGGTTCATCTCTGTCTGTGATCGCTTTCCCCTGTGGCAGCCGTTGCGACCGACGACATACGTCGTTGAAGTCATTCTCACCCGCCAGGTCAAATGCCCTTGCTACAAGTGATGCACCTTCACCTTGAGCTCGGACCTGGGCTCTAGAGTGCACGTACGAGACGGAACGATACATAGGGACTGCTGAGACTTCGCCTTTTGGGCCACAGCTTACGTGGTCCTGGCCGTTGGGTTGATCTCCTTGGCGGACAATGAGGGTGGCGGATCTGCTGGGCGTGGGTGCAGTTTCGTTCTGACGGTCCACGAGCGGAGAACGCCACCCCCTGCACGACGCTGCCCGTGTGGGTCGCTACCAGGCCTTCATGACCCCATTCCGTACCGCGGACAGTACCGCACCGCAACTTGCTCCTGCCGGTTTGCACTCACGCGCTCTCAGCCACATGCGGACGTGTGCCTCTAAGCTACGCCGCATGCCTGCGACATACGTCGCTCGCCCCTTCACCTGTCCATCGTGTCAGTTCCCACCTCCGAATGGTCTCTTCAGGTGCTGCCATGGCCGCCACAATGGTTTGACGATGCTGTGGAAGCGTGTGATCTGCACGTCAATGTCCGTTTCGGCGATCTCTGCCTGCGGCTGACCCAGTGTTCCAGCTCACGGCGTGGGACATTGATTTGATTCTGCTGGCGGCGGCAGCCATGCGCGCTAGCGATTCGTGGTCGAGCCACTTTGTCTTGGTAGGTCGCCGGCATGACCGTGGGGTGTGGCCCACGCAGGTTACCAGTGTCCAATGACGGCGGTTGCTTGAGCGGGTTGCTTGCCTGCGGCACTGGTCTTCGCACTCCTTATCTGGAAGCAGCCCTCGCATGCAGTGGGCCTTGGACTTTTGGACTTTGGTGTGCACGATCGTGACGGAACAAAACACAGGGGTTGTCCGTTGTCTGGCGAGACTAGAACGGCAGACGGAGCCTGGACTTGGCTCCACCTGTTGTTTTGGGCAGCTCTGAGCGACGGCTCATTGTTGCTCCTGACCGGTCGCTGAGGCTCCGTAGTTTGCGCTGAACGGCTAACACCGGCAAAGCCTGTGCGCCGCAGCCCTTTGTAGAGCTTCGCTTTGCTGTTTCACCGCTTTGTTGTAGTTTGATGTTTGGATTGTAGTTTCGCTTGTTTGTAGGGACCGAGAGCTACAGCCGTAGTCGACGAGGCCCAGTCAAGCCAAAAAAAAAGGCTTCGAAGTCGCGCCAAAGGGTCTGAAGCCCCTTCAGCTTCACAAAGACGAAGGGGGCTTCGAAGGCTTCTAAGGCTTCGAAGGGCAGGACGAAGCCCCTTCGGCTTCGGCTTCGAAGGCTTCGAAGCCCTTCCCCCCTTCGTCCTCCCCTTCAAAGCCTTCGAAGCCCCCTTCGTCCTTGCTCTTCGAAGGCTTCGAAGCCTTTGTTCTTGCCTTCGAAGGCTTCGAAGCCTTCGTCCTGACGTTTTCTTTCGTGTGGCTTCTTCTTTTTTTTGTTTTGATTGCGTTTTGCTTCATTAACTCTTATTTTTCTCATTTTATTTTCTTCGCAAAAGCCACCATAAAGCGATTTCGTGTAGCTTCTTCTTCTTTTGTGTTTGTGATTGCGTTTTGCTTCATCAACTCTTCTTTTTCTCATTTTATTTTCTTCGCAAAAGCCACCATAAAGCGCTTTCGTGTGGCTTCTTCTTCTTTTTATGTTGGTGATTGCGTTTTGAAGGCTTCGAAGCGCCCCCCTTCGTCCGCCCCCTTCGAAGCGTTCGAAGCCCCCTTCGTCCCCTCCCTTCGAAGCCTTCCTCCCTTCGGCGCCCCCCCCCCCCTCCCCCCGCCCCCTTTCGACCCTTCAGCTTCGAAGGCTTCGAAGGCTTCGAAGCCCCCTTCGCCGAAGGGTCGCTGGATGCAGCCCCTGGATTGCTGCTGCCAGGCATTGGCTGGTGGTCTCAACTATAAGTTTTTGGGCCTCCGACTGGTTCCAAATTACCACAAACACTCGCCCACGTACTGCTGAAATGCACAGAAGCTGAAAAAATGCCATGCGACTGGACATTTCTCTACAGTCTCAAGAACGTCCAGATGGGTCTCACAGCAGGGTTCTTTGGAAGCTTGCAGTGCATTATTGGGACGACGTGCTCCGCATGTCCACCTTGCACTAAGATGATGAGGCGCCCAGGGTGCCCGGATCCAGCGCAGTCTGGGACGCCACCCGGCTTAGATCCCTTGCCCGTCCCGTCCCAGCCATTCAGCTACGGGCGTGCACCTGCACTAGCTACCTGGTTCATAGGTCTGCCGGAACACCTTGCCGCGCTTGTTCTTAGAGCTACGGTTCAAAAGCCCCCGTCTGATGATCCGGCAGGTAATGCGTGCATTGGTTCTTAGGAACAGAGCAGCTGCTTAGGTGCTCAGGCATTTGCCGCGGAATGCCATTGTGCAGCTTGACCTTAAGCTTGTTGTTATCATCGCCTCTGTGTCACGTTTGTTTACAGAGTGGTCAGCTCTCTTACCGGAACAGCTTTACATGGAGTCCATGCGATACCCATTAGTGGAAAGCTGGGCATTGCGGTTCCACAACCTTCTTCGATAGGGAGACGTCTTTCCTGCTTGCTCGACCAATGGCCTTCTGCGAACCAGGCTTTCGCTTACTGATCCCTTGACCGGCCACTGTGTCCATACCTGTTGACACACGTCGACGGTTTCTGGACTTTGGGCGACGGCTTACTGATGTTGTGGAACGGTTGCTGGACTTACCGTTGTGTTTGTTTGCTGGTTTGTTTGTTTGTAGGAACTAAGTGCTACAACTGTAGTCGACGAGGCCCGCATACGCCAAAAAATGGGCTTGTGGAACGACAACACATGCCAGCAGCCGCGGTCGCGTGAGGCCCACCGCCAAGGAGTTGCAGCGTGGCAACCAGCAAGCTCCGTGGGTCCCAATGTGGCACTCCACGGTGGAAAGCTGGGCAGTGCTCTTCCTTTCTCTGGCTCCACCTTGGCGATCTCCTTGCCGCGACACCAAAAATTGGTAAAAAAAGTGGGTCGACTCCGGCTGTTTCTCTGTATTAACCTTCGGTCCCTCTGCAACGAGGTTCTGGCAGGTTGGTGGACGACGCTGCACGACTCGGGTATTACGATAGGCCCTTGCGATGCCCCATTGTGGGAAGCTGGGCTTGTCTGGTTGCACCGTCGTGACTCGTGCTGCCACCCTTGGATGCTTGCACTGTGAAGCCTTGTCAGGCGGACAACTGGAAGTCGACGCATCTTATTGCGATGCGCTCTCGGTGTGCCCTTGCGACACCCATGTGGTAAGCTGGGCTGGACCACTTTGCCACATAGATTAGCCCTCACGATCTCCTTCCTTGGAAACGGGGTCTTCTTGGTCTCACGACGTTCGCACCGAGAAGCCATATGAGGCTGACAGATGCACTGACCCAACTTGTTGCGATGCGTTCTCGCACTATGCCCTTGCGATACCTGTGTGGTAAGCTGATCTGGACCGCTGTAACACTCTAAGTTGGTTCCTGCGTGGTCCATCTATGGGATGCTGGGTCTTGCTGGTTACTGCGCTCCACCGAGGATGGCCCGCCTCTGTGCGTCCGCTATGTGGCTGACAGCTGCACTGACCCAACTTGTCGCGATGCGCTCTCGCACTATGCCTTTGCGATACTCGAGTGGTAAGCTGGGCTGGACCGCTTTGACACTCTAGGTTGGACCCTGCATGGTTCATCTATGGGATGCAGGGTCTTGCTGGTTACTGCGCCCTATTGTGGATGGTCTGCTTGCGCGACCTCTTGTTGCTCCGCTGACGATGGCGCCCCTCGAAGCCTACAGGTCGGGGAGCCGGGACTTTTCAGTATGGCACCTGAGAATGGAGCGGTGCAATTGCTTTTTGCCCGGCCATTGCATAGCCTTGGATGCACATGAACTGCTTGGTCCATCGGAGAAGGTCACTTGAGACGCGCTTTCAGAAGGTCGAACGATCCCTGCTGGCTAAGCCCGCAAGTCGCGGCCTGTTTCACCATTTAGAATCTTCTGTATAGCTCTTCATTGTCTTCTTGCTTCTTTCTCTTCTTACAGGGACCGAGTGCTACAGCGTGTAGTCGACGAGGCCCGCCCACGCCAAAAAAAAAATCAGCAGAGGACTTGAGGAGGGTGCAGTTGGACAGGTCATGGCCTCTTTACCCACGCCGAGTTACGACGTCCGTGTTGCAGGACCTCGGTGCCCTCAGCTGCCCTCCCCCACATTTAGTGAATGATCTCCGTTTGGCTACGGCAAGCACTTAGACACAGTGCGTGGGAGCGGTTTAGGGATTGGTTATCCAGGAGGTGCGACTCCGGTGCTACGATGATGACCAGCCTGTCAGCCTCCCGCTGCCCGCTCCAGTCCAGCGTGCCCTGGGGGAGCTGTCTCTCGAACGTGTCGTGGACTTTTTGCACTTTCATGTGTACAGCAAAGGCTGCACTGGAGGACAGGAGGACTGTCTCAGCTTTGGCACATACGTGCTTGGCTTATCCTGCCTCAATGTGCCGTCGGCAGCGCCGAACACTGGCTGGTTCTCCCATCGCCAAAGCGGCAATCGCCCCCGTCAGAGGGCTGCCTTCGGCTAGACTTTCGCCAAGCACAACTCCTGGCTGTCTTCGTGGACTCAGTGGTCCCAAAACGGGTCAACGGGAACACGCCCGCGAGGCGGAGGGCACAAAGACGCCACAATCGCCTTAATCCCACAGCTGCCCTTCTACTTGTTAGTCGATGGCCTGCTTTCTTGGGAGCTGAGCCCCTTGCCGGTGGGTTGCACCAGTGGGAATATCCCCTGCGCAGCCTTTCCTGTGTGAAGGTGGGAGGAGCACTTGACGTTTTCTTGCAGGTTTTGAAAATCCCGCGGCACGGGTGCCACTTGCCATTGGCATGCCTGTTCGACCTCACACTCAGCCGGCGCCGCGGCCACAGTGTCACTTTGCAGCCGAAAGGTATTTTGTGCTCACTTTCCTGCAGGCCGTGGAGGCTGCGGCGAAGGCACCGCGCTTTCCGTCCACCCCGGCTATGACACCGGCGCAGTATGTGATCTTCCGTAAGCGGGTTTTAGACCTCCGCTTGTTGGCGCGGAACGGGCCAATCCGCGGGATGCTTTCCGCAGCGACTGTCAGTGACTCCCTGATTCCGAACGAGTTCCACACCTTGGCTGCTCTCCTGGGCGAAGCCTTTTGTCGCCACATCGCCGGACTGCTGGCCAGCCCTGATGGCCTCCTTATCAGGCACATCACCCCAATTCTGGCGGCGCGAGCCACCAATCGCAGTTCGCTGGGTATCCTTGGCTGCGCAGGGTCCTCCAAAACCTTCTCCTTGTGGTGTGCACTCGTTTGCATCGATGCCGTGTTGGAGCAGAACGTGTGTTGGACCGCTCAACAGCACTCTGCCCTCATCGCGGTCGTGCGCATTGCCACCAATCTTCTGGCCGATGCACCGAGTTGGTTGCGCCCGCTCATCGTTGTTCGGCGCGTCTCTGGCGACGCTGAAATGGTTGAACCGGATTATGACCATGTGCCGTTTACGGAGGCGGCTGAGCACACGGCTGCTGGGCTGGGGGAATTTGCTACGGACCGGCCTGACACAAGAGGCCGGGACACACGGCACACCTCTCCATCCATTAGCAGCACGCATATGCTTCTACTCACGCAAGGATCGGGTGCCCTCCAGTAGGAGTTTCTCAAAAACGCCCATGTCATTGTCATTGACGAAGGGCAACAAGAGGGCCTTCCGGCATCGGCCGCCATCTTGGCCAATGCGGATTGCCAGCTCGTCATCCGCACCGGAGATCCGCGGCAACCCACTGGTGGGGGTAAAGGCGATGTGCAGCTCAACACCCTGCCGGTTGGCATTCGTGCTCCTCCACCCTGCCCTCCCGGGCGCATGGCTCACGCACTCCGCGGCTTGGTGCACTCCACCTCGCCTGGGGGGCCGCTCCATACTGTCCACTGGTCCAGCCTTGGACATCGCTATGATGGCCATCATGGGACGGAGCCCCCGCCTGGCACCAGCTTGGCGGTCTGCCCGTCTATTTCCGAGTGCCTTTTCGGATTGGATACCCCTGCGGATGTGGGGCTTGTTGAAGATCTTTGTGACATCCGGGGATGTAGGGTGAACTATCAGGGACAGATTTACTTCGTTCCCTACTCCGGCATAGTGCGAGTTGGCGATGTGCTCTGTCCACGCCCAGGCCGCCTTACACCAGCAGCTATTGCCGTGGACTTCCTCCATCAGTCTTCCTCCCACAGTGAGGCGCTCTTGTGCTACCTCAACCGCCTGTCGGCAGTCGGAGCAATACTTGCTCCGGCTCATTCTGCCTTGCAAGCGGAAGGACTAGAGCCAATCAACGGCGTGTGTTTGAACCTCGCCCTGGTTGCCTCTACGCGGTTGCTTGCAGATCTCTATATGTTGATAACTGCCATTAGATATCCGCAGTCCAATCTCCTGCTTCCTGCAACTGACTCCTCACCGTGTCCGGTCACCATTGGGGAGTTGGCTGCTGACACGCCTGCGAGGCGGTTGCAGCGGATCGCGGCTGATGACGCGCATCAATCGGGAGTCTACTTTGTCAGACTCCCCAGACAGGCATCCAGCATTGCTCAGAGAGGCCTGGTGGTTGAGTGGTTCTGTGTTCTCCTTGTCTTGGCCTATAATATGTGCGGTCATCGAATCGCGGTGCAGGCTGGGCGGAAAATCACCGTCGTCACGCCAACCACCAATGTCTTTGATATCCTGAAACATGGATTGGGGCTGAGCAACCCGCGTCCGGCTAATGCAGAGACCGGCGCCGCGCGCCGGGTGGTCGCTGAGGGTACTTCATTCTCTGATTTCATTTCGCAACGGTTGCCCGATCTCCCCCCACCGGGATTGCTGACTACCGAAGCGCAAGCCAAAACTCTGTTCGAGTTTTTCTTCGGTCACCGAAATGAATTGGGAGTGTTCATTGACCTCTTTACCACTACAGTGTGTGCCGGCACCACTGGAGCGGTGGATATCTGTTTGGTTGACAAGGCAGGTAGGTTCACCATGAAGGGGGAGGATGCCCACCAGAGACTAACGGCCGAAAGCACGCGGCCCACCGGCCCGCTGATCATTGCGGCTCCATCCCATTGGTGGGGCATTATCGCGGCCTTGGAGCTCCATGCATCGCTCCACAAAACCCTCATCAGCTGGGAGGCTCTTTATCGAACCTACGGGCTTGCGCGCCTGGGGTTGCAGCACCCGCCGCGCGAGGACAGTGACACGGCCCGTGAATTCTACCAGCAGTGGTCTGTCAACAGCGCCCCGCCGCTCTGTGTTGCCTGCGCACTGGTTGCTGCTAGCGGCTTGCCTGGCTACCCCGTGCAGTTGCTCCTGCGCGGCGTGGATTTTGAGCACAGCGGCCCCACTGGGCAGCCCATCCGAGTACGCCCGTTTTACCCTGTGATCGACACCAAGAACCCCGTTTTTGGGTTGCTGGAGTTCACAAACCCACCTCGCTTCAGTCTCCACCGCCTTCGTGCACACAAGGGGGTGGGCTTGAAGCCACCAAAGCGAGCCTATACCGCCTTCCGCTCCCCGCATCACCGGTCTTCGTTCGGGGCACACATCACGGTTGATACGCGGACAACTATGTGCCGGGGTCAGAACGAGGCCGCGGGGCTGTTAGTCGCCTCTGTTCCAGGGGTGTTTTACCTATATGCTGTTGCTTCCGACACAGTCGACACGATGTTGCTGGGGCGACTCCAACACTTTGTGTCGAGCCGGTCGCCACCACCGGTCTGCCCCGTGCCCTCTATGATACAGATGGATTTGCCTCGCCCGACCCGGAGGATGGCGCGCCAGCTAAAGAGGATCCTGGCTTGACGGCCGAGCTTCGTAGCCAAAGTTGTGCCGCCTCCATCCCCATGGCTCCTGACACTGCGTGGAGCCAGCGAGTGGCTGCATTGCTGGACGCCGTCGACACCCCGCCTGACCGCCTGGTGCCAGGGGTTGACGCCATTCCCAGCAACTGTGTCCCGCCTGAGGAGGAGGATGACTTTGCAGAACAGCACGAGATCCTTCGCAGCTACCAGGCCACGGGCAGGCGACAGCAGCTCATCGAAGGCTCTGCTAGTGCAAGGGCGCCACGGGATCTTCTCCCCGGCAGGACGGATTGCCTCTCCCTTCTTTCGCTGCCCCTTTCATTGCCCGCATGCGAAGTAAAGATCAGCCCTCAGAACTTCGGAGCGCGAGTGGTCGACTTTGCCGATCGTGCTCTCATGCTGCATTGTACGGCCAGTGAGGCTTTCCGGGTGTGTCTCACACCCATATTGGCAGTTTCCATAGCCCTTGGCTCAGTTCTGCGACCCGGTGCTACGGTTACCCGAAGGCCGTGTCTTTGATCTATCGTGGTATGAGTTGGCGCGTCCGGAGATTTGGTGGTGGTTGCTATTGGATGAACTGGATGGACTCCGGTTCTCGCTCCCCAATGCCAAGGCAGGTATCAAGTCACCTGTCCGTGACGGTAGCCTCATCCAAATGTCTCTCGCACCGCGGAGAGGGCCCACCGAAACCGGCAAACGCCACCGTGGCACCGGCTCTAACACTCGGCGACCCACGGCAGAGGGGGGCTCGAACATCGATCCGCAGCAGGGTACTCCCCTTCTTCACTGCGGAGTGCTGCTCCCGGTACAGTTGGTGTTCTATTTAGCCAGGGCCCTGACAGACGAGCCTGAGGCGGCTTCCCTCCTACAGTCCTACAGCTCGTACGCGTCGCACCAGTCGAGCACAATGGCTCGCGGTTTGTTGAGATCAGGGTCAAGGCGGAGGTGCCGGCCTCTCTCGTAGGCCAGCCCCAAATTGCGATTGCTGCCCGCATGATGGAAGGCTTCCATCGTGGACTTCTCCCAGCTAGGCGCGGCCACCACCTCTGGTTGGGGGCTCAGTGCTGTTGTCGTGTTCTGGTTGCGCGGCCCTCGAAAAATGGACTTCTACTTCCCAGTACGCCTGTGGCGCTATGCCCTTTTCGATGCATGGGACTGCCGGGCCCAAGTTCTAATCCCATCGCTTGGTGGCACAAGAGTCCAATCAAGATGCTATGCCCGACGGTCGCCGTCCACGGTAGGCAACCCTTGGGGACAAGACAACTGGCGCGTGGCGGTTCAGACTTTCATGGAGCAGGGTGGAATTGGCCCGGGCATTCAGCTTCCATTCATTTCCGAGGAGCTCATGCCGCATCTTCATGAGCCAGACAAAGACACGCTTCAGTATGGCTTTCACCGCCTCAAGGACTTGTATGCTGAGGGCCAGTACCAACTGCTGTACCTCCTGCGGGAATCTCATTTCCCGAGCAGCGGCAGCGACATGCAGCGCCTGCTGGATCAATGGCCCCCATCGGCTTCGGAGCGTGCCCATTAAGGAAACTGGACCCAATCGGCCAGTCCCAGTGTCCATGACTATCGACATACGTCGAAGGGTCTTTCTTTGGCCCTCGCCACTGGTTGTCGGCTCCGTGGACTTGTGGATTTTCCGTGCACGATCGTGACACAACAGGACCTCGGGGCTGACCGTTGTTCGACTGAACTAGAACGGCGGCCGGAGCTTTGAATTGGGCTCCACCGATGGTCTTGGACAGCTCTGGGCGACGGCCCACTGTTGTTGTGGATCGGTCGCTGAGGACCCGTAGCTTGTGCTGAACGGCCAACACCGGCAAAGCCTGTGCGCCGCAGCTAGCTTTCGCCCTCCTTTAATTAGCCGCCATGTTTCACCACTGTTTTCGTTTGTTTGTTGGTTTGTCTGTTTGTAGGGACCGAGTGCTACAGCTGTAGTCGACGAGGCCCGATCACGCCAAAAAAAAAAGTGTACTCGATCGTGACGCAACAAGATCCCGGGGCTGACCGCTGTTCGACGGAACTAGAACGGCGGCCGGAGCTTCGATTTTGGGCTCCACCGGTGGTCTTGGACAGCTCTAGGCGACGGCCTATTGTTGTTGTGGATCGGTCGCTGAGGCCCCGTAGTTGTGCTGAACGGCCAACACCGGAAAGCCTGTGCGCCGCAGCTAGCTCCAGCCTCTCCTTTTGGCAGCTCTGTTTCACCACTGTTTTCTGTTGCTTTGTGTGTTAGTGTTGTTTGTAGGGACCGAGTGCTACAGCCGTAGTCGACGAGGCCCGCTCACGCCAAAAAAAGTGCGCGACCGGCCGCCTGCGCGCGTGTGGGTCTGTGGCGAACCGTCTGGGCTGCAACCTTGGCAGCAGGTCTCTGAGTTGGTGTAGTGCTTGCTGCAACCTGGGAGTCAGCGGACTCGAGCCAGGTATGCGACCTACGTGGTTGAAGACCCACGTGCACGTGAAGCACAGCTTGCCTGTGAGCTGCGAACACTCGGAGGCTGACATGCGACCTGAACCAAGGCGCGTGTGCGAAACTGCCACGGGGGGTGGCTGCCTTCCAACGCTCCATCGTGCCGGGGCTTTCGGAGCGGCGCTTCTTACCTGGAGGTTCGGGGCCTTGTGTGCTCTCAGCTGGTGTAGTTATAAACAAGGAAACCTAATGCGCCCCGAAGTGACTTCTTCGCTGAAGGACGCAAAAGGGCAGGACTGTGCGACCTATCGGGGAAAGAGGGTGCTGTTGGGTATGATCTCCCAGTGTCTGTTCAGTCGGCGCCAACGTGCTTGACCTCCCAAAGCGACAGGTGGGCGGAGCACACGGGTCTTAGGGGGGCAAGGGGTGGGATCACCGTCTTCCCCGACGGCTGACCGACGGCTGAGGCGGTCCGAGCTGTCCCTAGTTGGACGGCGCGGGCGGGACGTCCCCTGGGGAGCGGAAGTGGGGGGGCTGCTGCCAGTCCGGGGAAGGGCGACCCGACTTGCCTTTGCCACAAAGGGCCCTTCTTGCCCTTCTCGCCCCCTTTCTCGTTGCCTTTGAAGGGACGGTCGGGTGGCACCCACCGACTCATCGCGTCCTGCTTGGCCTGCGGGCAGGTGACCTCGGCAGCGGCCTCCCAGGAAGCCTTCTTCCAAAAGAGACGTATCTGGCCGAACTTTGACGGGTTGTCCCGTGTCAGGTCTTCCCAGAACGCGAAGTAGTCTGCGACCTCTGGGTTCGGCCCCCACCGTGCAAACATGAACGCGAACTTGCAAGCCTCGAAAGCGTCCAACATAGTGACGAGCCTTTGGTTTTTTTTGGCGTGAGCGGGCCTCGTCGACTATGGCTGTAGCACTCGGTCCCTACAAACAACACAAACACACCAAACAACAGAAAACAGCTGTGAAACAGGGCGGCTGCCAAAAAGAGAGGCGAGAGCTAGCTGCGGCGCACAGGCTTTGCCGGTGTTGGCCGTTCAGCACAACTACGGGGCCTCAGCGACCGATCCACAACAACAATAGGCCGTCGCCTAGAGCTGTCCAAGACCACCGGTGGAGCCCAAAATCGAAGCTCCGGCCGCCGTTCTAGTTCTGTCGAACAACGGTCAGCCCCGGGATCTTGTTGCGTCACGATCGTGTACACAAGTCCACAAGTCCATGTAGGTGTCCACCACAGCCGTCGCGATGCCAAGAAGGACTCCACAACGTATGTCGCTGGTCGACGGGCAGAGGGCTGCTGGGAGCGGCATCCCCCGCGGGGACTGTGTTAAGTACAAGAAGTTGGGATTTGTGTGCGGTCAAGCGGACATGCCCAGCTTCCCAAGGGACTCGCAAGGGCCAAACTGCCGAGGCCGCCAGAAAGCCGTCCCACAAGGGCCAGCGCCACGCAGGACAGTGGCACCTGCGAAAGGAAAAGGCGCCAGAGCGTGCCAATAGACACCACACGACTCCAGCTTCCCACAGTGGGCCGTGCAGGGCAGTACTAACAAGGGACGTTAGGCGGAGTAGAGCCAAGAACAAGCGCCCGTCGTTACCCAGCTTCCCAACTCTGTGGATAGTGACGAGCCTTTGGGGCTCTGGTCTTCGCGACCTTGGACAAGATGCCGTCCTCCGACAGTTTGGTCGAGGTCTCTGGCTTAGTTGTCGAAGAGAATGGGTTGACCTGCTTGGAGGCCGTGAAGTGGCGCGAAAAGAGGATCTCTCCGAGGGCCAGGGCAGTGTAGAGCCCCGACTTCTTCTCCGCGACCATGCGACCAAGGGTCTTTTCGGCACCCACCAACAAGTGGGCAGGAAACTTGCGGTTCCTCCCGTCCACCACGGCGGCCTCGTACTCGGTGACGAAGTCGTTCCAGTAGCCAGCCGGGAGCTCCTGCGACTTGTCGGCCGAACTGGGGTGCAGCGTCGCACTTGAGCGAGCGTCAAACTCTCTCTTTTCACTTTGGGACGAACTGGGCAAGACTTTGACTTTGCCAGTTTAACTGTGGGTCTAAACTCTCGAAGCTTCGTACCAGCGTAACTTTCTGCTTTGCTTTAGCTGCTACTTCTCGCGTTTCCTGCAAAGTCAAAAGGCCTCTCAGCTCTGCTTTGCTGTTGCTTGTAGCGGATTGTAGCGTGTCTTGGGCTAGGTAAAGTTGAGCGTTTCATGTGTTTAGTGATGGGTGTTTTGCTTTACTATGCACAAACACAACATTTCGGCCCAAGACATGCGTGCTTCAGCATAGCTTCTAGCTCAGCTTTCGCTTTAAAATTTTTGACCCGCCCGCCCAACCCTGTGATTAGCTTTATGCTTGTACTTATAACTTTAGCTTTATTCCTATTCGTACTTTTGTTGCTTTACTATGGGCGAGGGGGGTCTAAACTCTCGAAGCTTCGTACCAGCTTAGCTTTTCTGCTTTGCTTTAGCTGCTACTACTTCTCGCGTTTCCGGCAAAGTCAAAAGGTCTCTTAGCTCCGCTTTGCTTTTGCTTGTAGCGTGTCTTGGGCTGGGTGAAGTTGAACACTTATGTCCGTTCAGCTTATGTTGTACCTCATGCGTGCACTCGTCGATGCGCCCGATGACTACCCATTCCTCGCCGTGCGACAGCCTGAGCAACATCCCAATGGACGAGGCGGTGTATGCCTCCACTTGTGTTGAATTCTGTACATAGGAACGCCCCACACCTTTGGTGAGCCCAGGCTACGGTATAGTATTGTATACTATGTGACCGACGCAGCGCCTTTGGTTCAAGAGTAAAAGCGTGACCGCTCAGGGTTTTACAGTTTAACTTGGTAGCGGAGCAAGGAAGCCTGAAGATCCAGGAAACCTGTGGGCCGAAGGAAACCGGATTGGAACCGGAAGAAGTACACGAGGATACCTGGAGACTGGACAGTAAATCTTGGAATTCGCCATGGAAGTGATCATGGAGAAGATGTACAAGGACCTCTTGCGATTTGTGTTTGGATTCTGTATGAGTATCACGCTGAGCCAAGGAAGTATTCAGGAAACAAGTTGCTTGTGGATGAACATGTCTCACCTTGTTATTCGACCGCAGCCGTTTACCCTCGAAGAGGAAATTTCGGATTGTGTATGGGATCAACTGTATCCCCAAGGATGGGAGAACGAGCGGAAGAAGGATCTCTTGTCCCAGCGGCAGGAACTATGGAACTCAACGACAGTGAAATCTTCCAGGATGAACCCCACCAGAAGGTATCTCGAGTCACCGAACATGAACCGTTGCCTAGAGTGGCAAGGCCTGGACATGAAGATGTCATGGCTGAACGAACTGCGGAGTTGGGAGAAATGCGACAGAGTGCAGAAGAAAGGCGAGCTACCTTGGTGGAGCAAGCTAACCTCCTGCAGACGCCAGGAAGGAAAGCTGAAAGTACTCCAGCAAAGACTCTAGGGACAACTGGAGGAAAGTCGCGAGAAGAAAGGAAGAAAGAGAAGAAGACTGCCCGGAAAGAAGCCAAGCAAAGGCGTAAGGCCGAGAAGGCTAGGAAGAAGCAGGAAGAAGAAGCCACAAGTCCTCAAGGTGTTCGACGTAAGTTGGATGAAGCTATGGAAGTGGCAGGATCGATTGAGAACGTCATGTTGCTTGAGAAAGAGTATAAGCGATTCAGACTTGACGGAAAGTATCAACCCCCCTTCCTTAGTATCTACAGCCGGATGTTGCAGAACAATCAGAAATTCAAGCCCAGATCTTACTACGATCCCCCAGGAAAGGATCCAGAGACGGAACGTCTCGAAGCTCTCAAGGAAGAAGAAGAGAAGAAGTCCGAGGCAGAGTCTCGGAAGCGTAAGCTTGAGGAGCTGGAAGAAAAGAAGCGTATCTTGGAGGCTGAGTCAAAGCGGCAGCAGCAAGAGCTTGAGGATGAAGAAAAGCGTATCCGAGCTGTGGAAGAAGCTGAACGGAGAGCCAAGGAACTTCAGGAAGCCAACCGTAAGAAGGGCAAGATCACCGTACCAGTGGAGACTGTGGATCCGGATGAATGGTACCGCAACAAAGCCCGTGAAGTCGTGGACAAGCTGCGATCTCGGAAGGAAGAGCAAGTGGCAAACTCCCGTAAGGCCAAAGAGGATTGGCTCCAAGCCTGCAGGAATCTTGAAAAGGCTCAAAGTGGATTCCTGGTGGCATCGGAGAAGCTGCAAAGTGCCATGGGACAAGCCATCAATATCGCAGTACGCCACGGAGAGGAAAAAGGCCTACTTCAGATCTTGCAGTCCATCCACGATGGAACTACCCAAGCACCGGAACCAGCTGAACCCGCTGTTAAAGCGATGCCGCAGCCAAAGAGAATGCCCAAGTTGGGAATGGATGCGAAAGCTGGAGAGGACAAAGAGAAGAAGATTCCGGAGAAAAGAAGGTCTGGAAAAGGTAAGAAGCAACCGCCTGAGGAGACCCCTGGATGGGAATGGACAGAGCGGATCTACGAGGAGGATTGGCCTGAGTCGCGCCCTCTACGAGACGGAGAAGAATACCTCCCAGGAAGTAAGCCGTTCACCAGGGAGTGGACGAAGGAGTTGGTACAACTTCTCTCTGGATTGGCCATGCGCGGAATTGGAGAGAAGGACGGAGAGTATCAGCCCCTCTGGGAATTCCCTTGGCAGATCGCTTCGTATGAAGACTTTGAAGCAATCCAAGCGCAATTGGAACCCTACAGCGTACGACTCATCCCGTCTCGACGGCAGAGTAAGGGTGCCGGACGCTTCACTGAAGTATGGAGTATGCATCCTGCGGGGAAAGGTCGTTTGGACATCGAACCTACAGAGACCACCCGGAAGCGGACTGTGTATGGAAGCCTACCTCCAGGAAAAAGTTTGTGCTCGCTATGTTGGCATGGTGGACACTGGAAGAAGGCATGCAAGTTTAGCCAGCTATGCTTTTGCCTGTACGAGCCCATGCTCACAATATTGGATCGCGGAAACAAGACAAGGCGACTGTATCCGATGCGAGGAATTACTCGCCCTGGATTCCAAGGAGACACTACGAATCCGTATAAAAGGTTTTTCCCAATGCTCGCACTTTGCGACTTTGGGAGTATGTCCAGGGAAGTCGCGGAGAGCAACAAGCGATTCTGGAAGCAAGCAAAGGATGAAGGAGGCTTTCCAGTGCTGTACCAGGAAGAGCAAGCCAACCGGAAGAAGGAGGCCAGTCAAGCTGCTACAGCAAAGAAGAAGGCCGAGCCGGAAAAGCCCAGTATCTGGGCAGCAAAGGAGGATGAAAAGAATGTGGTGGATTTGGTCGAACCTACCCCGGAAGCACCGACCCGAGAGGAGCTTCGGCAGAAGTACGAAGAGCACCACAAGGCCAAGCTACGCAGAACGTTGGAGTCGCGTGAAGCACAGAAAAGCCTGGACGCCAAGGAAGCGGATGCAGGAAAGGATCCAGAAGTTCCAAAGGAAGCAGTTCCGGAAGAACCGACAGTACCGGAAGCACCCGCAGTGCCGGAAGAGACGCCTGGCAGGGACAACCTACAGGACGAAGCAGGTAGCGACAGTAAGATGTCGGATGAGGCCAGCGAAAGCGAATCCCCTGTGGATAATTCGGAGTCGTCGGAAATCAACGAACCAAAACGCCGTAAGACCGCTAAAGCAAAGCAGCGCGAGGAAGCTGGAAGAAGTGAGCCAGCAGAGCAGATCGACAAGAATGATCTGTGAGGCGCTTGAGCAACTCGCTGCCCAGTGTACGAAGTTGCGTACATGTTAAACATTCTGCCAGGAACAGTAACACAGCTAGTGCAGTACAGTTAATGTACAGGAACAGCCGTCACGCACACGCGACGTGCAGGCTCGAGACCCCAGGACACACCGTGCCCAGGAACAAAAGTGTCCGACAGTCTTTGTGGGTAGGAACCCTTAGTGAAGCCCGTTCTTTAACATGGTAGCGGAGCTGCCTCCAGGAACCTCCTTGGCAGCGATGATGCTACTCGTAGCCATAGGAACCATGATGCTCGGCGCCATGGCAGTTTGCCTCGTTGCCGGATGGAAGCAGATGCGCGCAAATGAGCAGATCACCAAGAGACGGAGACAGTGCTCAACATGCCCACGCTCAGGATCGCAGTCCGTTCAGGAACAAAGTACCACCGCAGAGGTTGTGGACACCTTCGCAACCACAACGTGACAGCAGGAAACGCGCGAGACTTTGACGCTTGCTCGATTGCTACCCCGACCGAGTGTTGGTGGAAGAGAGAGAGAAAAGGAACATGAAGTGCTACGGTTTGGCAGCATGTATGGTGCTGCTGGTTGGTTTCGCACTGGGAAGCCTCGCAACTTTGTGCGGGATGATCTTGGTCCCAGGAGCAAGAAGTATGGCGGTGAGACCGTGGCAGGCCCTTGGCAACAACGTGGAGACCAAGGAAGAACTTGCCATTGGAGACGTCTTATCCTCCAAGGATGCGAGCCGTGGGAGAAAGGAACTCACTTACGTGGAGAGCGACGAGAGCGAGCTCATGGCAGTGTGGTCGAGCAGAAGGAAGCCCAATACGCACCGGAACCGCTACAGGAACTACGACGTGTACGGCGAGTACTACCAGCAAGGCTACAACGAGTGCAGCGTGAACCCCGACGGCACCAACGTGAACACGATCAGGAACACGAACGCGTAAACGATTAAGGACTATGTGGAGATAGGAAAAGTCATGGTACCGTACGCTTTGTTGTGCATGAACCAAGTGATGAACGAGCTCTACAGCGTCGTTAGCGTGACCGGCGAGTACTACACGGAAGAGAACAGGAACGGCAACCAGAACACCGAGAACCAGAAGAGTGAGAGCCTTGAGTCAGGCTACGCCCCTAGGTACCTAGTAAAACAACAGCGAGAAGTACTGAGGAAATTTGTACAGGAACATGTTCGCAGTTTCGTAGAAAAGCTAGCAACTGTAGGAAAGAAGTTTCACGACGTCGTGCATGTGATAGTTCAGGAAGTCATTTCCAACAGAGATGTATTTCAAGGAATTCGCATAGCAGTGTTCTTAGGAACCCCAATGGGACTGATTACTTGGATCACCCTGTCGTACTATTCTAGTTTGTTTTTCGCAAGAGCAAGCAACCGCTCGAAGCACCAAAGGAAGACAAGAGGAGAAAGGAGAGCACAAGCAGTGAGCAGGAAGCAGTGCAAGTCACTACTTTTAGCAGCACTAGTGTACAGCAACCTTGAAGCAGCAAAAGGAATGGAGGATGCATTGAAGGCACTTGCCGAGATCAATGCACAGACCTTACAAGGAATACAAACACTAGCAGAGGAGATCAGGAACTCAGCAGCTTCAGGAAGTCAAAGAGAAGCAGGACTTACACAAGCATTCCAGGAAACCCTGACAGCAGGTCAGGAACAGCAGAAGACAGCGCAAACAGCGTTGGCAGACGCCCACACGAATGCAGCAACGACACTTGAGGAGATAGGAGCATCTCTGGAGAAAGCAGTAAAGGAACAAAGAAAGCCTGGAGAAGTGGAGTTGCACAAGCTGATTAAAAGCCCCGAAGCATTCTCCCCAGGAACATGGCAAGAAGAGAAGAGTGGATGGACAGAGTTCAGGAACAGGATGCGGATCTGGCTTGGAGCAGTGGATTCCAACATGGTGAAGATCATGGACATCGCAGAAAGGAACCTAAAAGATGATAAGCAAGTGAAGATGGCCGAGATGTCTGCAGAAGCAAAGGAAACAAGCAGACGCCTGTACAGTGTTCTTTGTTCGTACACTAAAGGAAGGCCGTACCGAGTTGTAAAGCATGTAGCTGAGGAGAACGGTATGGAAGCTTACCGTATGCTACTCAAGGAATATCAGCCAACGAATCGTGCGAGATCGTTGGAGTTGTTTCACAACATTCTCAACTACAAATTCGCTCACAACAAAGGAATTGCTGAGAATATCCTCGAATAGGAGGAACACATCGAGAAGTACGAGAAGGCTACTGGAGAAAAGGTACAGGAGAATTTGAAAGTATCTACTCTTATTCAAGGTATGAAACCTGACGTGAAAAGGCACTTGTTGCTCAACATGGATGAGAAGACACAGTACAATACTCTTCGTCAGTACCATGTGAACTATGAGTCAACTGAGCGTTGGACTAACTCTTTGGCAGCCCAGCAAGGAACACCTCACCGAACCACAACAGACTTGATCGACAAAGGTGATGACCATGGTGGTCTTGCAGCAATGGATATCAACCAAGCATGGTACAAAGGAAGGAAAGGCTATGGCAAAGGTTATGTTCACCATAAAGGCAAAGGTAAAGGACAAGGCAAGAAAGGTGGAAAGGACTTCGGAAAAGGTTTCGGCTTTGACAGCAAAGGCAAAGGTAAAGGTAAAGGTTTCGGAGGTTTTGGCAAAGGCAGAGGTCGAGGCAACTAGAAAGGCCGAGGTAGAGGTTTCAGAGGTTACAAAGGAAAAGGCAAAGGTCGAGGAAGAGGTTTCTTCAGACACAAAGGAAAAGGTAAAGGCAAAGCCCAAGCAGCTACAGGAGTGTGTCACTACTGTCATAAGTACGGACATTTCGAAGCACAGTGCAGACAGAAGATGCGTGACATGGGTTATCAGGCCAGGAACGTTGACCTTGAAAACCAGAGCGAGCAAGCAAGCACTACAGGTACTTCGACTCAGGCCCCTTCGTCAGCCAACAAGACCTCAACAAGCCAAAGCCAAGCAAGCCAAGGAACCCAGAGACCAGTGATTAGGATGGTCTCCATGTACCACATGGGAGACGAGCCCACAAGCTTTCCGGAGGAATTCGAGATGAGTGAGAACTCTGAAGAGATAGAGATTGAGTACTTCGGAAGAGTTTTGCGGGGTGTTGGTGAAGAAGTTCAGGAAGAGAGGAGTGAGACAGAAGAGTTTTGGATTGGTGATGAAGATGATGAGTTTCAGGACTGTGATGAGGTGAGTGATGATACATGGTTGCAATGGCATCTAGAAGGAACTCCGATAGGAACTCAGGATCGTGGATACTACTTTGAGTGTCCCAATGGATGTCATGAAACACCGTGGCACCCAAACATGCAGGAATGCGAGAACGGATGTCACCATCCTCCTAGAAGGAACAGAGTAGAGAGAACAGCACCCTCAAGGACCATCACCAGGTTTGCGCGTGCAGCAAGGAACGCGAGAAGTCGAGAGATCGAGGTCGTGCTGGATTCAGGAGCCGACATTTCGTTGGCACCGATGTGGATGAAGAAATATGGGAGAAAGGCACCCAACACTACCAAGGTAGTTTTGCGAGATGCACAAGGATCTCGGATTAAGGTTTCAGACCAAAGGATCATTGAGGTTGAGTTTCGAGATGTACAAGGAAACATTGTGAAGGTTGAAGAAGTGTTCTTGATTTCATCGGTTGTGCACCCTCTTTTGGCAGTAGGTAAACTGTTGAAGAAAGGCTGGGAGTTCAGAGATGGAACAGCAACAGGCACTTTCCTAACAGAAGGAACAACCAAGATCGCAGTGAACTACAACAACAACTAACTTACAACAAAAGCCTTTGTGAGAGCAGTCAACTGGGAAGCAGAAGCAAAGCCTATCCCTATGTACTTGTGCGAGAACTTAAAGGAACTCATTGAAGAACAGCGTGTTGGTTGGACCAACTGGCGAGACCCTTACCAAGTCCACTTCAGCCTAGGAACCTCAGAACACGTTGATACTTACTTGATGTTTCCACCACGAAAGTTCGCATATCGAGCAGTGCTTATTGAGGATGATGATCAGTGGTATTTGTTGCATCACAGCATCATGTTTGAGGAACTTGAGGAACCGTTTGGAACAATCTTCGATGGCAGCAAGGAGTACCGCACGCTTACGCTAGTATCGCTCAAGGAATTTCCGCTGAACCTCATAGGCACCCCCAAGGAAGATGAGGACCGAAAGATGTTTGAAGAGTACACTGAGGATGCATGGTCAATCAGCATGGATGGCACTACACTCACGAGGTACCACAACTCGTTGAGGAAGACTTTGTTCAATCCTCGAGATACCAATGACATTCCAGTAGACATTGGAAACCTCAAGCCAGACAGGTACACGTATGGAGAAGAACCGATCAACAAGGATTTCTTTGATTATGACAAGTTCTGGACTTTGGATGAGCCTCACAGAGACCCAGAACCACTAGGAGGTTTATCCTGGACAGGACGGAGTGTATTCGAACTCATTGAACCAGTGAACCCCAAGGCCAGAAGACCAAAACAGAAGGTTCACCAACTGGACACGATCCCAGAACAGGAAGAAGAAAAGGAAGAGACCTCAGAGGCCCAAGCACCAGCACACAGGCATGAACTTGCAGGAGAATTGTCTTTTACATTCAACGGTCATGAGTACAACCAGCAGAACAGCCTCAAGGCCCTGAGAGAGTTGTGCAAGGAACTAGGAGTCTCAAAAGCTGGCTCTAAGCAAGAGATTCTCAGAAGGCTCAGTAGATCCATTATGGAAGCAGAAAGGCATATGGAACTTGTTTCAGGCCAGAAGAAGTACAAAGAGTTTCTAGAAGCTGAACCTCTGAAGGTACCCAAACAGCCAAAGCCGGAGGAAGTCGCAGTTCATAATCTCACACACTTACCTTATGCATCGTGGTGTCCGACGTGTGTAGCATGCAAAGGAAAAGAGTCTCCACACCTTCGTGAGAACCCAGAGAAGGAAAGATCTTCAAGACAAACTTTCTGTATGGATTTCTGTTTTACAGGAACAAGTCATGATGAGGCACCAGCGGCAGTAAGTCTTGTGTGTGTTGATTCTTGGAGTAGGAACATGGTCTGTATCCCGACAGCATCTAAAGGAAAAGAGCTTGTAGAGCACCTTTGCGAAGGAGTGACCTACTTGAGTACTCAGCTTGGATATGGAACCATCAACTTGAAGGCAGACAACGAAGGAACAATGATGAAGCTGAAGCAGGTCATCCAGAAGCAGCGAGCAGCTTTAGGTCTAGGAACAGTCTTGCAGGATGCAGTCAGTGGCAAGAAGGAAACCAACGGCATGGCAGAGAGAGCAATCCAGACCATTAGGAGACAAGGAACAACCCTGATTAGGCACCTTGAACACAGAACAGGAACATATATTGCTCATACTCATCCAATCTTCAGTTGGGCTTTCAGGCACTCGGCATGGACCTTGAACAGGTACCGTCGCCATTCCTCCACAGGAATGACTCCGTATGAATTTATGGCAGGAAGGCCTTATGAGGGCCAACTCGCCGAATTTGGCGAATCACTTTTGGTTTTGACCAATCGTTCAGGAACACGTGCCAATAGGAAAGGTGACCCTATTTGGTTGAGAGGAGTGTTTTTAGGAAAAACAGACAACACCCTCTTCATTACATGGCACATGGACGGCATCAAGACAAGCCGTAGCGCAAAACGTTGCTTGGAACACTTCGACGTGAAAGGAATAAGTAGCGTAGGAATTCACACTTGGGAAGTGAAGCACACTACACTGGCAACAAGGAACATTCCCAGGAAGAACATTCCAGGACCAATTGCAGAGGCGCCACCTGTCATGGATGGAGCAACTCAGGAACAGTCGGTCGAGGACTCGGCACCTTCCGCACCTTCAGGACTGATCGCAGGACCGATTGTCATCCAAGGCGGGGACTCTGCAGGGAAGTCAGGACCTACTAGGACAACCTACCTAGAGAGCAAAGCGAAGCAGGCACAGAGCAAGAGAAAAGCAGAAGAAGAACTTGAGCAGGAATACGACCAAAACAAACACGACGAAGCAGCTTCAGACACAACGTCTTCTAGTAGCAGCAGTAAGGAAATGGACGCAGCCTCAGAAGAAGAACTCATCCCAGACAGCGCAATGGCAAGTGAGCTTCTTTCAGCTAGAGGACCAGCACCTCTTAGGAAAATGGAATTTGACGATGTAGGAACAGGTTCCAAGATCCCAAAGATTGATTCTCCGAAGAAGAAGTACCCTCCGTTCAACGTAGGAAGAGTATTTGAGCACAATGATGAAGAACTACCTGAAGCAGAACCAGGTACAGAGGACATTTTCTGGGAAGATTCATATTCGGACATTGGCGATTCCGATGAGGAACAAGACATCTTCAAGAGCGAAGATTCTGGACCTCCAGAAGTTGCAGAAGCCCAGTTGCAGGAACTGGATCGTGAGGCGATGCTCACAGAAATTAACAGGCTCACCGAGATGAAGGCACTGGCAAGGAAACCTTTGCAAGAACTCGAGAGAGAAGAGGAGAGAGAGACAGAAGAAGAAGAGAGCAACCAAGGAACAAAGTGGTTGACGACGAAATTCGTCTTCGATTGGCGATTCAGGAACGGCCGATGGATGCGGAGAGCTAGGTTAGTAGCGAGAGAGTTCAAAGGAGCAGAAGTAAGGAACGACACGTTTAGCCCAGCTACGAGCGCATCGTTGGTGAGACTTATCCCTATCTTGGGATTACAACAGGAACATTCCCTGTACTCCATTGATGTCAAGGACGCATTCTTGCAGGTTCCACAAAGGACTCGATGTGCATGTCAATTCCCGAAGGAATATGTGGATCTGTTTGGCGACCAGGACCCCAGTTGTAGGAACGAAGGTTTGTTACTGCTGAGAGTACTTCCAGGACAGCGAGATGCAGCACTACTATGGAGTGATCATTTTGCAGGAACCCTCAAAGAGCAGAACTTTGATAGGAGCAAAGCTTGCCCTACTTTGGTTCGTGACGACAGGAACAGCATACTTGTTGTGCATGTAGATGACATTCAGGCAGCAGGGAAAACAAGGCACCTAGAGCCCAAGCTAGGAAAGCTAAGAGAAACCTACGAGCTAAAGGTTGAAGGCCCCTTCTTGACAGAGCAGGAACTTGAAGTAGGAGAGTCACACCAGACAATCCGATTCCTTAAAAGGAAATTCAGCTACCACAATCACGAGCTCCACATCACGAGTGACCCGAAGTATCTTGTGAAGCTTAAGGAAGAACTGAAGCTTACCAGCAAAGCCTCGAAGCCAACTCCGTGCACCCAAGAGTCGCAGGAACAGGACAACACTCAGACCTTGAACCAGGAACAAGCGGCATCGTTCAGGAAAAGCGTTGGCCCACTCTTGTATGTCAGTCAGGATCGCCCTGACGTGCAGTTTGCCGTGAGAGGTTTGGCCTCCAAGATGTCGGAACCAACACATGGTTCTTGGAAACACTTAGTCCACCTAGTGCAGTACATGTCGAGAACTGAAGGATACCATTTAGTGTACAGGAAAACGCCTAGAGGACTCAGTAATCTCCATGAATCCATCAGGAATGGTAACTACGACTTTACAGGAATAAGGCCCAAGGAACACCACCTTTTGGAAGTTCTTCAGCGATTCAGATTGGGCAGGAAAGAAGGACACAAGGCGCTCAACATCTTCAGGAATTGTTTGCCTAGACGGTCAGTGCATTTACTCCTTTTCTAGGAACCAGAAGTCGGTTAGCTTGAGCAGTGGTGAAGCAGAGTACTACGCAGGAGCGTCAGCAGCGTCAGATTCTATATTGTTGAAGGAAGCAGTAGAATTCTTGACCAGGAAACAATGCAAGGTACACTTGTACATGGATTCTTCTGCAGCTAGAGGAATTATTACAAGGCAAGGTGTAGGAAGAGTCAAGCATTTGCAGATCAGGACCCTTTTTCTTCAAGACCTCCACAAAGAAGGAACAATTAGTGTTCACCCAGTAGGAACCAAGGAGAACACAGCCGACATAGGTACCAAGCCCCTTTCAGCGAAAAGGATCAGACTGTTGTTGCACTGGCTAGGTTTTCAGACCAGCGAGAACGAACCAGTAGGCAGAGAAGAGCTCAAGGAACACAAGGCCCAAACACAAGCTAAAGCAGTTGTAAGAATGATTAAGAGCCCAGGAACTTTGTCTTTTGCAGCTTTGTTGTTTGCAGGAATTTCAGGTATTTCAGACCGTCTTCAGATTCAGAGTTTCAAGGAACAGTGTTTTGAGAGTTGTGTTCAGGAAGAAGAGTTTCAGCCAGACTTTCAGGAACATGTTTTCTGTTGTGCAAGGGCATGTGAGCAGGACGGCATATGCAGTGACACGAGTGCATGTGAGCTAGGAACGTCTGCAGGAACAGCGCATGGAACAACATGTTGTGAGATGCTTTCGCAGCTCAAGGAACTCTGCGGAACACTCGCGGAACGCTCAGGTATCCAGGAACTAGTTCGCCCGGTAGCAGAAGGTCAAGGAACCTTAGAACGACAGAGTCAAGGAACCTTAGCAGCCATGGAAGCAAGCGCGAGTTCGAGCAAGAACACAGCGGAAGTTTTCAAGGAACTTGAGATTTTGAAGGAAGCGGCGACCGCCTTAAGGAACGCTTCTGATGAAAGGAACTTGATCGCGGAGTCGATCAGGAAGAACACAGAGGAAGCTGCGCGTTTGCGCAAAAGCCAGGAACACGTGGCTGGTTGTGTGGAGTCCTTGACAGGACAAATCTACGACGTCAAGCACCAGGTTCAGGAAATGGCCGAACAGAACGACAGAGACCGGCAACAAGTCAAGGAACACATGGCCTTCGTCCTAGGTACATGTGACGACGTAAAGGAACAGCTGAACCAGATGATGCAGGACTTCTACGAGCAGCAGCAAGAGGAACAAGAAGAAGAGGAAGAAGACGAAGAAGAACAAAGGAAAAGAGAAGCCAAGGACCGAGAACTAGAAGGTGAACTACGGCGTGAAGGACACGGACAAGGAACAGCACCGTCGAGAGCTACGTCACCTACGTCCCAGGAAAGGAAAGAATATTCGGACCGAGGCTACTTCGAGGGCATCCAGGAACGAGAGCAGGAAGCCGGCAACGAGAACGAGGCCTACGTCAACAGCTACGTTGGAGGAGAAGATCCCGGGGAGTACCCCGATGAAGGAACAGCAGCAGCAGAGGAAGAAGAAAGTGAGGAAGCAAAGGAAGAGAGAAGAAAGAAGAAGATCGCGGAGATCAACGCCAGAAGCAAGCAAAGGCTCAAGGAAAAGGAAGAGGAGAAGAAGCTCTTTCCGTACCCCTACGACTACGCCAGCGAATGGAAGGAATACTCCGAGAACGGCGAGATCTACAGGCAACACAGAGTGACAGGAGAAAAGCAGTGGGTCGACAAGGACTACACGTACAAGCACGAGAAAGGAACAAAAGGAAAGAAGGAAGGAAAAGGAAAAGGAAAGCCAAAGGCAAGAGCAGAAAGCACAGGATTTCGACCTCGAGATGAAGATGATCGCAAATACTGGGAAGAACAGGACAGAATCTCAAAGGAACAGAAAGAAGCAAAAGCAAAAGCAGAAGAGGAGAAGAAGGCAAAAGAGGAGCAGATTGCCAAAGCAAGGTTGATTCTGGAAGCGGCAGCAGACGAGCAGGAGAAGAGAGACAAGGAAGCAGCAAGGCAGGAAGCAGCCGCAGCCGCCGAGAGAAGGCGAGAGGTAGAAGCAGCAGCCAAAGCCAAGGCAGAGAGAGAAGCAAAGGAAAAGGAGGAGACCGAAGCAGCAGCAGCAAAGGAGGCAGAGGAGAAAGCAGCAACAGCAGCAGCCAAAGAGGAGAAGGAAAGAAAGGAGCAGGAGAAGAAAAGAAAGGAGAAGGAAGCCAGGAAGAAGAGAGAGGAAGATCAAAAGGCAGCGTCAGCGTACATTGCCAAGAAGGAAGCAGAAAAGAAGGCAGCAGCAACAACAGCAACAGGATCAGGTGAAGCAGACAGGATCCAGAAGCTTGAAGAAATGATGAAGGAGATGATGAAGGAACGCAAAGAGGATAAAGAAAGGATTGCAAGCCTTACACAGGAGCTTGAGAGCAGAGGATCAGCAGCCGGGTCGCAGGCACCCACAGAACCAGACACAACACCAGCAAAGGAAGAGGAGAAGCCAGAAGCAAAAGGAACAGGAAAAGCAACAGGAAAGGAGCCACCGAACGTCACACAGCACAAGCAGAAGGAAGAAGACAAGGACGACCCAGAACTGTCCGCCAAAGGACCAGTGAACGAAGCATCGTTCATGAAAGGAAAAGGAAAAGGAGAGTTTGAAGGAAACTGGTTTGCAGTCTACAGTTTCCAGAACAGGAAATACCAGTGGAAGTGGAACGAAGCCAAGACACAGTGGTACTGGTATTCAGGATCAAAGGAAACAGGTTGGAAAGCAGCGTCAAAGGACAAGCAAGGAAAAGAAAAGTGCAAAGCGCAAGCAAAGATGAAAGAAGAGTGGCTAAAGGAACAGCTTCAAGACCAGAAGGAAGCTAAAGACAGCGAAGAGGAAGGCGAAGTAACCTTCCAGTGAAGCAAAGGAACCAACGAGCAGTACTGAGGCCAGAGAGCCGAGGAAAGAAGCAGCAGGACACAGGAACCGTGGCACAGCCCTTTTTGTTTCTGTGGTGATCTAGGTAAAGTGCAGGAACGTCTTTTGTACAGTCGAGCAACCTTGGAGAGGATTGCGAGTGAACGTGCGCATACGTTTGCGATGAGGAACAGTGTTTGTTTTGCAAGTGAAAAGGAACTGCAGCGTGTTTACTGTTTGTCAAGGAAAAGTCGGAGTCACCTCAGTCGAGGAACTTTCGCTAACTCCGAAGGCGGGGTGTTAAACATTCTGCCAGGAACAGTAACACAGCTAGTGCAGTACAGTTAATGTACAGGAACAGCCGTCACGCACACGCGACGTGCAGGCTCGAGACCCCAGGACACACCGTGCCCAGGAACAAAAGTGTCCGACAGTCTTTGTGGGTAGGAACCCTTAGTGAAGCCCGTTCTTTAACAGTACAGCAAACGCCGTGCTTGTACTGTTAGCACTTCAGCTCATTTGGAGCTGCGTATTCAGATCAACTCTTCTTGCAGGAAGAATGCAAAAAGGAGTGACTTGCACTTGTATGCGAAGGAAAGTGAATCGGATGCACGGTATTCGTTGGAGACGTAAAGTGAGCGGATGCAAGCGGAAATTCAGAGCAATGGTACTTGTTTGTTTGCTTGTCAGGACGGAAGCTATGCAAGGACCTCAAGCCGCAAAACCGTCATCAGCCGCCGGAGTACCAGTGCAAGATGGAGCAGATGGAGATGGATTAGGCATGGTACCTACTCAAGAGATACTTGGACAATTGGTTCAGAACTCCAGAGTGACTACAGAAGCTATTCACCAGCTAGTTACCTATTCTGGTAATCAAGGAAACGCAGGAAGCTCGTATGAAGGAATACTTTCTAAGGCATTGGAAGGTGCAGTGAAGATGTTGGGTAGACCACCATCATTCGGTGGAGGTAAAACTGATGCACAAGATTTCATGGACTTCAAGGAGCAACTGTACAACATTCTTGCGTATGCGGAACCCAAGTATTCGGATGCCTTTAAGAACTTGGAGAAGTTGGGAGACCATGAAGTACTACCAGCTACTTTCTCGGATGAAACGTATCAGACTATGTCAACGAAGCTGTACTCGTTACTGAATTCTTGGTTGTCAGGAACCACGAAGCAGCACGTGCGAGATCCCAGTATCGCTGGATCCCGGAATGGATTTGCTTTGTGGAAGTCATTGCTGAGGATGTATCAGCCAAGTACGCGGAGTCGTAGTTTAGCTTTGATGCAAGCGATTCATGGATACCCAAACTTTTCACCCGGACTAAGTGCTGTTGCACAAATTTCGAAGCTGGAAGAACTAGTCAAGGATTACGAGAGATGTAGTGGAGTGAGCTACCCTCGAGAGATTCTCCTGTCGACTCTCTTGAGATGTATTCCTAGTCCTTTGAAGGAACACATCCATCTTCAGCTTACGGATAAAACAACGTACAGCCAAGTCAAGGAAAGCGTACTAGTCTACGAGCGGACGACAAGAAGCTGGATGCCGAGCCAAGTATATCAACCTCTGGAATCAGGACATGGTCAACAGTACCTAGGAGCAGTGGAGAACGCACCCACTGGTGGAGGACACCAAGCGATGGAAGTGAACCGAGTAGAGTACAAAGGAAAAGGATGGAAAGGAAAAGGTGGAAAAGGAAAAGGCAAGAAAGGTTATGGCAAGATGTTCGGAGGATTCGGAGCCATGCAGGCAGGTAGAGGATTCGGAAGGTTTGGTCGAGGTCGAGGCAAAGGCAAAGGTCGAGGTAAAGGTAGAGGAAAAGGTAAAGGTAAGAAAGGTGGAAAAGGCAGAAAAGGCAAAGGAAAGAGCAAAGGAAAAGGAAAGAAAGGAAAAGGGAAACGACTTGGAAGGACAGTTTGTAGACTTTGTCATCAGGAAGGACATTGGGGAAATGAATGCCCCAACAGACATTCTGTTCGGAACGTGGAAGTCGAAGAACAGCCCCAAGCGGAAGTGTATCCCAACAATCCACCGAACCAAGAACCTTACCCGAAACCTAATGTTGTCGAAACTGGTAGTATTCGCCAGACAACAAGTCGACCGGACCCAAGGATTGTTACCCGAAGAGTATGCTCCTACTCTGGAACGTCAATTGGATCAAGTGGATTCAACCCAAAACCATTTTACCACATAGCTACGCCGCCGGAAGAATATCCGGAGACCTTCCCGATCAATTCAGAGGATGAGTCCGACATTGACATCACGTATGTCAACACCATCCGTATGGTTCGAGATGTTGCAGATGAAACTGCAGAAGGTGAGGAAGTCACCAACCCATTTTTCGGTGAACTACCCAGTCCAGGTTTTACAGACTCAGAGGAGGAGCTTGGATCTGGAGAACCTACTGGAATTTGCCAAGGTTGTGGTACACGCCTGGAACCAGTGTGCAAGCCAGTTGCGCCACCGACAGAGTCTGGAATCCCACGAGTACCAGAACATTATCCAGGAGAAGAACACGATCTGAGGCAACAGAGGAAGCTGAAAAGTGAAGGAAAACCTTACGACAAGAACGCCATCGATGATGCGGTGAAGCGAGAGCATGAGTGGATCGAGTCTCACCTCAAAGCGATGGAGGAGAAAAAGGAGACCGAGACTGATAAAGTTCGAATGGTTCGTGAAGAATTCCATGATGTAGCAGAGTGGTATGTGATGGATGCAACGGATGAAGATGGAGATTGGTTTGTTGTAGACAACCACGAAGTAGTTCGAGCAGTCCAAGCAGAAGAGACTGTACCCGAAGAAGCACTTGAGATTATCATTTTGGATTCAGGATCGGATGCTAGTTTGTTACCTAGGTCACATCCGAAAGCTACACGCATGAACGCAGGAACAACGGGTATCATGTTGGAGGATGCCCAAGGGAACGCAATTAGGTCAGCAGGAATGGTCACGGCAGTGATCGCAGTGGAACAAGGAGAGGACTGTTGGACAGCCCCCAGTATTTCGGAAAGCTTTATTGTAAGCGATGCGACAAACATTCTGTTGTCGATGGGAAGACTGCTGAAGAATGGCTGGAAACTGGAGTATCAGCCAGAAGTACCTGAGGGTGAGAAAGCTCTTAGTGCTCAGTGGAACCTTACAGTGTCGTCAATGGTTCTGGTTAGCCCAGATGGAAGAGCGAACGCAAGGATCTTTTACAAACGGAACAGTTGTTGTTTGTTAGGTAGATTATCTGTTGTCGGAAATGATCGTAACACCCGTTGGACGGGAGGAACAAGTCGGAGCGATGGAAGCTCACGAGGTAACACTGACAGTAGGACTGCAGTGGAGAGAAGCGTCACCGTACGTATTCCAAACTATTTACGGGAACTGTTGGACAGTACACCCAGTGGTAATTGGACGATCATGGAAGACGGTACACCATTTATTTTGTATCAAGGAACGACTTATATGGATCCGAAGGATGCTTTTCCAGGATGGAAGTACAGGACGACAATGGTATCAGAAGGAGGAAGTGAATGGTCACTAGTCGAGTTGTACTCGGACTATGGTTCTATCAGGAGCCACAATGTGGAAATTGCAGAGTGTCATGGGAGACCGAAAAGGATCTGTGTTATCCTACATGCAGTGAGTGGAAACTTTTTCACTTTCTGTCGAGACTTTGAAGCTATCATGGTTTCGAGAGGACCGGAAACACCTTTTGCTAGAGGTGAAGGAAGAGTTCCAGAAGAGCTGAGTACGCCGGTGGTACCGGTAAGTATCGCCCCTGGAAGGAGCGAAGGAGTATTGGGACCAACCTACGATGGAGACGGAAATCCGTTGTCAGAGTTGGAGATGCAGAAGTCTGCACAGAAACTAAAGAGCGAAGAGAAGGAGAAAGTACGAGTGGAAGCAGAACCGTACAAACCCTCGGAAGAAGAGCGACTTGCTCACGAAGCAACACACCTACCTTTTGCTCATTGGTGTGAGTCATGCGTAGAAGCTAAGAGTAAGCAGGATCACGAAAAGAAGAACCCAGAAGCAGGAAAGGACTCAGTGGGAGTACCTTATCCCATAATTCAGTTGGATTTTATGTTCCTACAAGGAAAGGACACACCAGCATTGGTTGGAATCTGTTCGTGGACAAGGATGTCAGTTGTGATCCCGGTATCTGGAAAGCAGACGGAAAGAAAGACAGTGGAGAAAGTGTTGAAATGGGTACACAGTCTTGGACACTTGGAGGAAGTCGGATTTGTTGGAGATTCGGAAGAGGCAATGTTGTCTCTGATAGCTGCAATCGTGGAAACTCGGAGGAAGATGAACCGCAAAACACACGATCAGAACAGCAAGCCGTATCAGAAAGGAAGAACGGCAAGAGTGGAAAGGTTTATCCAGACGGTGAGGAACCAAACAGTTTGCTTGGTACGAGCAGCCGAAAGAAAGCTTGGTATAGAGATTCCCGAAGGCCATGCAGTGTGGGCCTGGGGACTATGCCATGCGTCATGGTTGCTGAACAGGTACCACAGACACGCCGCGATAGGGTCAACCCCTTATGAAAGTGTCGTTGGTAGACCTTACCTTGGGAAGATTGCCCCATTCGGAGAGTATGTGTATGCGCTGAAGAAACCCGAGAAGAAAGGAACAGCGAATTGGATTGGAGGAATCTACCTTGGTAAGAACTCTCAGGATATGCACTTGGTAGGAGTTGAAGACGGAATCTTGGCAACAGGATCTGTAAGGCGAATCGCCACTGGATGGAGAAAGGAGCCAGTACTGAAGCTGAGTGTAACTCCATGGAACCCCAAGAAGCCAAAAGGAACGTACACCAGACAGCCGTTACCAGCCCCAGCGTTGGCAAGTATCGCAGAAGAAGAAGGAACAGCACAGGAACCAGTAGTTCGTGCGGAGGACCGAGGACAGTCCCAAGAGGAACAGGTCGAGGAACTGTTGGATCTGCTGGACACAAGTGGAGCCTCAAGCGGAGGCAGGGCCTCAAGCGGAGGCAGGGCCTCAAGTGGAGGCATGGCCAGCACAGGATCTAGTTCTCATTCCCGGAGTTCAAGTTCAATGCACGACGCATCACCTGGAGAACCAGAAGGACGTGTTAGCGACGATACTATGCTGGAAGACCTACGGAAGAGAGCCGTAGAAGGTGGACAAGAAGTCGAAGGGTCGCCAAAGAAGTCACGAGAAATGCCATCAGCACCATCATCGCCTTCAAGAGGAATCTACCCGAGTTTGTTCGCAGGCAGGGTATCTCAGGAAGATGACCCCTTTCATTGGGATGAACATGAGGATCTCACGGCAGTAGAAGGAGAAGACGTGGAGTATGAAGATCTCATGGAAGAGGAGATGGAAGAAGTTCCAAAGAATGACCAAGGAGAAACACCACCGGAATCAAGTCCAGAGGAACTGGTTGCCTTGGATCAGGAAGCAGCCGTGGAAGGATAACCTCAACTTGTTGACGGTCCTGTCTTGTTTCGGCTTACCTCCTTGAACCCCCCCCCTCTGTGTGTGTGTGTGTGGGTGGATGGGCACTTGGTGCGTCGACAGTGACAAAACAAAACATTACGAGGAATCCCTCTATTTGTAGTTACGATAAAGAAGGAATTTATGTTTTATGTTTTCTTTTCATGTTTTCCTTTTCACAGTTCCATGTTTGCTTTTACTTACACTCTGGAATGCAGAAGATTGTTGCAAAACATGAGCAGCATTGTGCTCAAGGAGCACAAAATTTTGTTTCACCACTCGTGTCGTGCACTCAGCATGGATGCGACGTCCGAAGACGAGTCATGGCCTGTGAACTCCCCTGCTGTGTCAGAGTCATCCAAAGAGGAGGTCTGCGTCGAGGAACCTGCGCCTACTGGCGCTGACGAGCTCTGGCCTCCTTTGACTGTGACCGATTTGCAGACGGTGCAGCTTGAATGGTCTCGCAGGCATAACCTGTTGGCCGAAGATGTGGCTGCCTTGGAGTTCCAAGTGCAGTCCCTCAAGGATGCAAACACAAGTCTCCGCAGGGAGTTGGCTGCCACTCAAGATGCGCTGGCGGAGGTGAGTCACGCATTGACCTGTCTCGCCTTGGAGGTTCGTGGCCAATCTTGATGAACAGCTTCCACGAGCTCTCTGGACTGGCCCTGCGCTCTGCAGCTCGTTCGTCATAGCTGCTACTTCAGTTTTGTTGCGAGGGCAGAACTGCCCCCTTTTTCATGCAGGTGCCCCGCTTTACTGCAGGCGTGTTTACACATCCAGGTTCGTCATCGAATCTCCAGTGGGACCTGCATGTTAGGGGCTTATGCTGGCTAAGACCAGCTCAACTCTCAAGCTTCGGTCTGTGTGACAAAAGGCGGCCTGAGCCTCATATCTTTGGCAGTTTTGGCATGAGTTGCTGCAGATTTTTGGCATGTAAACGTCCTTTTGCATGGTCGCTGCATGGCACTCATGTTTCTGAAGTGAGCTTCGACTCTGCGGCATCACTTTCGGTGTGCTGCTTCAGATCTGCTGAACTTGCCGCGATTGCAGGTTTTGAGGCTCCTTCTGCTAGAAGGGAGAGATCAGGAGCAGACCACTTGACGGCTAGGGAACAGTGTCGCTCCTCATGGAAACGACCTTGACCCGTCGAGCAGTCTGGATCCATGAAAGCTTCGAGTTGCATCGGCCTCATGTCTCATTCCGCACCGCTGAGTTTGCTCATCGTGCCGCTTTTGACAAATTTTGTGAAAACATCCAGAAATCCCAGGAGCCGTTGGCCGAACAATTGAACCGAGAGGCCTGGGCTCGTCATGACATTTGCGAGGATGATGCTGCTTCTCTGACGCCTTCGGAGTCTGGAGATGCCGGTGAGGAAAGGGCTCCTCAAATCATCTTTGCTAGTCTCTCGGATGAACGCAAGGAGTCTTTGGCTGCCGGGTGCAGCCTGACAGCACCGACGCGAATCATGCATCGCGCTCCTTCTGGGCGCAAGCGCCCGGCGAGCTCCTCCAATTCGGACCGAGGCCATGGTCATTGGCTGCGCGGCCTCAGTGGCCGTCTTGATGACGTCGAGGGCTTCTGTGGGTCAATCATCGACAATAATTTCTCTCGCAGCCTTCATGCTCGCCTCCTCCGTGTGGAGCGACTGCTGCGTGTGCCCGAACCTTCTAATCCATTAGGGCATTCTCCGTGAGATGCATGCAGCTAGCAAACCAGCACTGGTGCCGCCTGCCATGAGAAATCTTCAGAACTGCTTGTCTGCAGGAACACTTGTGCTTCTATCAGCGTCGTGCCTGTGCCTGTCAGGTCTTGACGGTTTCTAGCCGTTTGCAGGATCCTAGACCTCCATAGCGTGCCGCGGGCACTCTGCATTCGCGCTCCGCAAGGTGCGCCTGCCTGTGCTCTCCCGCGTGCTGTGCAACTTCAAGTTCTTGCAAATTGCCGAAAAGTGGGGCTTAAGTTCTAGGCATTAGGGTAATGGAGTTGCTGCGTGCCGAGCAGCATCAGAAGAAGAGACCCAAGCATGCTTGGGAGCAGGAGCCTCGGGGCATTGCGACCTTTACATCGGTCTCGATGGGGGCCTCATTCAAGTTGGGCCGTTCTGAGCACATGCTTTGGGAGCTCAGGGCTCAGCAAGGATTGAAGCAGGTTGATGCGATCGAGAATGTGAAACTTCCAGTGCTCCCATACGCAGCTAGGAGGGCGAAGATGATGGATTGGCCTGAGATAGCTGATGATATGAAGAGGAAGTCGTTGCACCTTGTTAGGATCATGGTGGAGTCTGATTTCCACGCCACGAAGCTCGGGACCATGCTTTACGAGCTTAGCGGGAGCCTCGACAAGGAACCTCAGATCCAAAGGACCATCGAGCTCACCTTTGCCAAGAAGGCCGCTGCTACCCTGCATAAAAGGACTCTGGCATTTTGGAAGATGTTCGTGTTCCACGTGGATCGGGGCCACAAGTCGGGGCTGCATATGAGCGAATCCAGCATCTTCTTGTACTTTGAGTCGCTGCAGGGTGGGTCTGCAACTGCTCCTCAAAGTGCCCTTGAATCGATATTCTTCATGCACACCCTCCTGGGCATTAGGGCGCCGATCGAGGACCTGGTGTCGCATCGCATCCGGGGCTTGGTCCACGAGGCTGCCATAACGAAGAGACCCTTAAAACAAGCGAGGGGGCTCACGGCGGAGGAAGTGCGATTTCTTGAGAAGCTTGTGGCGAAAAGTCCAGACACGGCCGTTGTGTGCATTGCAGGGTTCTTCCTCTACGCACTCACCAATAGCGCAAGGTGGGGTGATGCCCAGGCATCCACTTTGCCAACCATCGATGTCTCGGGGTCGCGGCCGGTCCTGAGTTCTGGGACGCTTCGGCACAAGTTGGCCAGCACAGCTGAGAGGAAGACCACCTTGCTTCCTTTTGTGGGGTTTGGTCAACTGGTCACAGGCACTGCCTGGGCACCGAAGTGGCTTGACGCCATGAAGAGGGCACGCCTGCCTAGGACTGGTGTGGACTACATGCTGCCCTCGTGGAATGAATCTTCCAGCCAGTTCATCCGGAGGCGGATGACGAGCGGGGAGGCCACTCTCCACTTGCGCGAGATCCTTAGTCAGATGGAGCATCCGCCGCTGCAACCTTTGCCATCGTCGCATAGCTTGAAGGTGACGCTGCTGGCTTGGATGTGTAAGTCAGGGCTCTTTTCCTTGTCCGAGAGACAGATCATTGGGCATCACCTTGATCGGCCAAGCACCAGCGCACTTACCTACGGGAGGGCTAACTTCGTGGGCCCTTTGGGAAAGGTGGCGGGCATGCTTACAAAGATCCAGGATGGGTCTTTCAGGCCGGATGCTTCTGCGGCTGATCTGATAGCGCAGCAGCTTCATCAGGAAGAGGTGGCATCGGACGAGTTGGAAAGGAAACTGCATGGTGCTCCCTGTGCCTGCGAGGACAGTGCCTCAGATGACATGGGGCATGATGATGCGGATCAGGCGGTGTCTGCAACGGTGCCGGCGGCTGAACGCCGCATGGTGGAGGCTCCTGATCCGGACCAGTATTTGGTCCACCTGTCCTCGGGTACGCTTCATGCATTGGACCCGGATTCTGATAGATTCCGATGTGGGAGGCCGAAAACACCGAATTATGTCAGGCCGAAGGCTTCCACTTCAAGCCCATACCCCTTTTGTCTGGTGTGCCAGCGTGCACAGGACGCAGGGGGTGAGGCAGCGGCTGCGAGCTGAACTCTGTCAGTGTTACTTGTGTCTGGGAGCTAATGCAGGACGGCATCGCAAGTGAAACTTGTAATGCCTCCATGTTGGGCCGTCGAGCCTGGCAAGGTTTTGTCTGCATCCTCCCTAGTGCGTGAGCCCCACACAGCCGACCGAAGTGTGAACAGCAGCGAAGCCCGGGCTTGCCCGAAGATAAGCTGCTTGGGGACCGCGCCGTCGTGCCGACCAAACACCTTCGGGGCTGGGCTTATATCTGGCAGCGAAGCCCGGAAAGACTCTGAAGATGAGCTGCTGGAATTTTTGGGCCGTCGTGCCATGGACGGCCTCTGGGAGTCTCGGAACCCGGGAAAAAGCCGACGTCGTGCCTGCGCGGAACTGGCCAGCGGATCAGAAGCTGCTGGTTGCGCTCATGTCCAGGTCCCATGTCGGTGGACTCGCAGGCGGCCTTCAGGGCGGAGGCGATTCGCCTCGGGGTGTCTGAGGCGCATGCCGACTTGCTCATCACGAAGGGCATCCGTACGCACTCGCTGTTCGCCTTCATCTCCAGCTACCAGCCGGGTGCCAGTGACGAGAAGCCGTTCGTGGATGCATTGGTTGCCAAGCTTGGTGAGGAGGCTAAGGATTCGTTACCAGCCTTCCGGCACTTGTTCTACACAAGCCACACGCTAGCGGTCCAGGAGCTCAAGGACAAGCTTGAACCTCGCGAAGAAGCCAAACGCCTCTCTATGGCAGACAGAGTGGATCGCCTAGAGCGGCTCAAGAAGGCGCTGGGAGTCACGATTGACACCTGGTTGGAGCCTAGCCACTCCTTGGTGGACAAGGCCGTTGGCTTTGCGGAGGAGGGGTGTCTGGGACCCTTGGAGCTTTCCCGCTGCACGTCGCGGGAGGCGGAAATGAGGTCAGAAAAACGTGACGCGGAAACTTTCCGCTTGGAAAAGCTGAACATCAAGGTCACGAAGCTCCCCACGACCTTGACAGCTGACACGTCCACTGACCTACATGTTCGGACTTGTATGCAGCGTCGTGCTCTGGCATTCCACATGGCCGGCATTGCTACGTTCGTGGTGCTCGATAAGATCATCTCTCGCTTCTTCGGCTTCATGATGCGCCCAGTGTACCCAGGACAGCAGCCGGTGACCCTGAGCCAGGTCGTGGACGCCGACAGAACGCTTTGGGTCTTGGTTGCGCAAGAGACTCGGGGCAAGGTCCTGACATCCGGGACTCCATTGCCGATTGATGCCGCTGTGGACGCCTTCAAGGACGCTCCAGACGTTGCTTTTGCCTTGATGCCCCGCACCAAGGGGTCAGTGCCTCCGCCTCCGAAGCCGTCTCCGACTGCTGGAGCTGAGGCGATGAGCCGTGCCAAGCGCCGCAGGCTTCAGAAGGCGGCCAAGTCCAAGCCGATCGCGGATTCAGCACAGCCCGGCAAGCCGTCGGCAGGAGGTTCGAAGGGCGGCGGCAAGGGCATTGATATACCACCGGGGGCGAAGACTCGCGATGACCAAGGCAGGCCAATCTGCTTCCGTTGCAATCGCAAGGCTTGTGACCAATCCAAAGAGAAGTGCCAGCGCGGCTATCACGTGTGTTGGTTCTGCCTGAAGAACCACGCAGGGGTGGACCACAAGGAGTGACTAGGGGCACAAGCCGTGCCTGGCCCCTCCGGCACCCAGGCCATAGCTTTTGGACCGGAAAAGTTTTCCGCAGTGGGGCATTCTCCCACCGACCTTCACTGCGCCGAAGTTCTTGCAAGTTCTTTCAGCTCTCCGCCTACGGCGAAGCAGCTCCTTTCACTTTTGGATGTGCTGCCACCTGAAGTACCTGCCCGCGGACGACCGGGCGATTTCTCGTGGACCACGGGATCGTGGTCGAAAGACGGTTGCTACGGCCTTCGCCGCCACAGCCACATGTTTCCGACGGTTACCTCTGCCCTGACGGCGTATGTCCGAAGCATTGCTCCCGAGCATACCTTTACAGCGGTGGCACTTTTTGCAGATCTCCAAACAGCGCCCCATCGTGATGTGAACAATGCTGTGGGGGCTCCTAACCTCTTGCTGCCGCTTACTGAGTTCCAGGAGGGTCAGGTCTGGCAATATCACGAAACGGGGCCTTCCTGGCAATGGGTCGAAGGTCGCCATCTTCCCGGCATGCTTTTGGATGTTTCCAGAGGCCCTTGTTATTTGGACTCCCAGGCCTTGCACTTCACACTTCCGTGGCGAGGCAAAAGGGTTCTCGTGGTGGCTTTCACGCCTCGCTGCGACGACCAAAACTTCGACTTCGCACAGCTTGTGGCGCTAGGCTTCAATGTGGGTCAGGCGGGCCAGTCCCCGCCTCAACCTTTACGACAACATCTCGAGCTCTTGGGCTTCAAAGTCCAGTTGCCACCGTGTGACCTACATGCAGTCAGCTTCTCCTGCGAAGCTTCCGAGGCCTTAGCAGTCGAGGCCTTTTGTGGTCGTGGGCGCTTGTCCGTGGCACTTCGTGATCAAGGCCTCAGTGTTCTTCCAGTTGATCACCGCGTTCGCTGCACTGATCTACAAGTTCTTCGCCTTGACCTTCAGGATGATCATGATGCTTCCATCTTCTTGGAGATGCTCTCCACGGCTAATGTTTGCTTGGCTCACTTCGGGCCGCCTTGCGGCACCTCAAGCAAGGCCCGCGAGCTGCCGTTGCCTCCGGAGCTTTCGCATCTGCAGTCTTCCCCGCTGCGATCCTTGGCATCCCCCTTTGGTCTGGATGGACTTCGGCCGTCGCAAGCAGCTCGCGTCCATTCGGCCAACAAGCTCTATGTGCTCACCTTGGTCTCGATTTGGATCCTGCATGTGCGCGGCGCACTGGTCAGCTGCGAGAATCCTTCGTCTTCCTTGTTCTGGCGGGTGGCCGATCTCCTGGCACAAGATCTGCCGGACCCCGCGGCTTGGCAGGTGTTGGAGGATGTTGCGTTCCATGCTTGCATGTGGGGCTCCACTCGCAATAAGCGTACCACCTTTCGCGCAACCCCGGGCCTCTGCAGCGGCTTGCGGCGCGATTGCGATGGTTCTCATGAACATTTGTCGTGGACACCGACTGCAACACCTTCCGGTGTTGTCTTCCCTACATCAGGCGAAGCCGAGTACACCAAGGAGCTGGCGGCTGCGTATGCCGCCTTTTCTCTCCGTGCTCTTCAACTTCGAGGACTCCGCACAGAACGCTCTCATGTGGGCCCCGGAGTCCTTCGGCCTCGGGATCTACGTTCCTTCACTCGTAAGAGGGTGCCACCGCTTCTTGCAGAGTATTGGCTTGTGGCTCCCCGCGACTGCGTACCACCAGAATGGCCTCAACGGCCCCTGCCAAAGCATGTCCTTTTTCCGAAAACGGGGGACGAGGTCATCACAGTATCTTCGGTCGCTGAAGTTAGGGCTTTGGAAGCGACTAATGCTGTCAAACCGTCAACATTGGTGGCTCTTAAGGCATTGGCGGCGACTGGCGCCGAACCAATGGTTGGGGTGCTTCGACGACCCCAACAAACCGTGCTGGCTACCAGGTGCTTGTCCCACCCGCTTGAGCTGAATCTTCCTTTGCCGGACATCCTTGTGAAGGCCGTCGTGAACGTCCTCAGAGTAGGACCTCGGGGCATTGCTTTTCATCGTGCTACGGTCTTGCAGAAGCTGCTGGTCAGGGCGGAGGCGCTCAAAGATCGTGAACGCGAGCTTCATTGTGGCTTGCATCCGGATCTTCGTAAAGTTCTTGCGGGGAAAAACACCATATTGTGGGAGCAGCTTCTGAGGGAGTCTCACTTTCCCGATCTGGGCCTTGTCGATGAGGTAAGGGGAGGCTTTGAACTCGTGGGTCCGGCGAACTGCTCTGGAGCCTTCCCCATGGCTTACAAGCCGCCGCAGCAGTCAGTGGAGAAGCTCATGCAGCAAGCCGTGTGGCGCCGGAAGAACACCATCTCCAAGTGCAAGCCGACTGGCGATACGGCTGCAGACGACGAGCTGTGGTCGCAAACTCTTGGTGAGGTCGAGCAGGGCTGGATCGATGGTCCCTATTGGGCTGAGAGCGAAGTCAGTGAGAGGCTCGGCAGCGCCGAGTGGATGTGCACCAGGAGATTCCCCATCGTCCAGGGGCCGAAGGTTCGCATCATAGATGACTGCCTTCAGAGCGGTCTGAACTCGGCTTATGCGGCATACAACAAGCTCAGGTTGATGGACGCTGATGCGTTTATCTCCCTGGTTCTCTTGCTTATCCGATGCTCGCACCAGCCCGGCAGCATGATTCAGCTCGATTCAGGGGAACAACTTGTTGTGAAGAGACACCCCGAATGGGGCGATGGCCTGGATCTTCTCGGCAAGACTTTGGATCTCTCCGCAGCTTACAAACAACTGGGCTGCCGGCCCTATACAAAGTTTAATCGAGTGTTAGTCGCTTGGAGTCCAGAACGCCGTGCGCCGGCGTTCTTTGTGTCTACTGCCCTGATGTTTGGAGCGTCATCGGCAGTCTTTTCCTTTAACCGCTGCTCGGCATCCCTGTGGCACCTGGCAGTGACGATGGGTTCAGTCTGCTGCACTGTGTACTTCGATGACTTTCCTTGTGCGGAACCATCGGCCTCGTCGGGCTCAGCGCAGGACTTCATGGTGGGGCTTCTGTCCACTTGCTTGGGGTGGAACGTCGCTCTGCAACCTAAGAAAAACCAGCCTTTCTCTCAGACCTTCACCTTGCTGGGCATTGAGCTTTCATTGAAGACGGCGGACCAGGGCATCCTGAAGGTGCGCAACAAGCCGGACCGCGTCTTGGAGCTGCGTGCTGAACTTGACCGGCTTTTGTCACAGGGCTACATGAAGAGGTCTGAGGCGTCTTCCTTGCATGGACGCTTGAACTTCGCTCAGGGACAGCTTCACGGTTGTCCCATCAAGCCGGCGCTCAAGTTCTTGTCGCAGGTGGCGGCCAACGGCTGGGATGATGCCCTGGCCGACGATTTCAAACTTGTGATTGGCTACATCGCAGCTTGCTTCGCTACGGACTCCCCGAGGGTGATACATGCTCTTGATTCGCGGTATGCCATCAAGCTCTTTACAGATGGCGCATGGGACAACAGAATCGCTGGTGCGGGGGCTGTTCTCCAGTACGCCTTGGACCAGGGACCGAAAGTGGCGGAGGTGGTCGTTCCAGAATGCCTTATCGAGCACTGGGGCAGGCATGGCGGCACTCAGCTCATCTCGCAGCTGGAGCTTTTTCCCGTGTTGGTGTCACTGGTCAGCTGGGGCCCCCAGTTGGCGGGCAGGCGCATCCTGGCTTTCATCGACAACAACGGCGTGCGCGACTCCTTGATCAAGGGCTCTTCTCCGCTTCCTGACCACTTCGTCATGCTTTCGATGATTGCCTGGGTGGCTCGGCGGTATCACTTCACGCTGTGGTTCACTCGTGTGGCATCAGAATCTAACCCTGCAGACAAGCCGTCTAGATCGCAAGCGCGGGAGGCTGCTGAGGAGCTCGGTGGATCCCTTGAGCTTCCCTTGACCTTGGACGACGTTCTTGTGAAAGGATTGCTTAGCAAGCGGTCCTTCATGGATATGTGCCAGGGGTCAATGCCGTTCGGTGATGGGGAAAATGTGGGAGAGAGACTGTGGCAGTGATCGGTATGCCTTCGTGCGACCATCATGTACCGCCTTCGTGCGGGTGTGTGTGCATTCGCTACCTTTGGTCTCTTGTGATTCCCGTCGCGTGGCATTCGAAGTTGGGCAGCAGCATCATCCCCTTTTGCGATCAAAATGAAGACGGTCCGAGTGATTGAGGCAATTTGATATGCTTTGAAAATATTCGATGTCCCATATATCAATTGGGAAATACTGACTTGATTGCGAAGTAGATTGAACCACGACCTTCGCGATGCATCTATGTGCAAGTGCATCATGGTGTATGTTGTGTTGGTGTTGGGGTTCAAGAGTAAGCCAACAAGACGGATAACCTCAACTTGTTGACGGTCCTGTCTTGTTTCGGCTTACCTCCTTGAACCCCCCCCCTCTGTGTGTGTGTGTGTGTGTGTGGGTGGATGGGCACTTGGTGCGTCGACAGTGACAAAACAAAACATTACGAGGAATCCCTCTATTTGTAGTTACGATAAAGAAGGAATTTATGTTTTATGTTTTCTTTTCATGTTTTCCTTTTCACAGTTCCATGTTTGCTTTTACTTACACTCTGGAATGCAGAAGATTGTTGCAAAACATGAGCAGCATTGTGCTCAAGGAGCACAAAATTTTGTTTCACCCGCCCGCCCTCCCGGGAGAGAGACTGTGGCAGTGATCGGTATGCCTTCGTGCGACCATCATGTACCGCCTTCGTGCGGGTGTGTGTGCACTGTGGCAGTGATCGGTATGCCTTCGTGCGACCATCATGTACCGCCTTCGTGCGGGTGTGTGTGTGCATTCGCTACCTTTGGTCTCTTGTGATTCCCGTCGCGTGGCATTCGAAGTTGGGCAGCAGCATCATCCCCTTTTGCGATCAAAATGAAGACGGTCCGAGTGATTGAGGCAATTTGATATGCTTTGAAAATATTCGATGTCCCATATATCAATTGGGAAATACTGACTTGATTGCGAAGTAGATTGAACCACGACCTTCGCGATGCATCTATGTGCAAGTGCATCATGGTGTATGTTGTGTTGGTGTTGGGGTTCAAGAGTAAGCCAACCAGACGAATTGAATCGCCTCAGCAAGCTAGGAGTAATCGAAGAGTTCATGGAGGCGAATGCGACAGGTGATGAGAAGCGTATGGATTTGCGCGAAGTCTACGACTGGAGGCATCGTGACGGACGTTGGAAAAGGAGGTGCCGCATAGTGGGCAGGGAGTACAGGGCAGGTGCGAGGGAGAAACTTGGATTTGTGTTCTCAGTACATGTACCCGCATTAGCTAGACACACCACAAGGAAGCTGTGTATCTCTATCCATGTAGACGATGAGCTACTAGCAGGAGAAAAGGAAGAAACCATTTGGTTGGTGGAAGAACTGGAGAAAGTATTCAAGGTGGAGAAAGAAGGACCGTATCCAGCGAATGGAGTAGGAAGTGGAGAAGAGATGCGATATCTCAAAAGAAAGTATGTCTTCACCCGAGAAGGAATTGTTGTCCAACCGAATGAGAAGTATGTTCGGAAGCTCATTGAGTTGTATGACCTTGGAAAACTGAAGAGTAAGGCCACGCCAGAGCATGTGGATCTGGTGAAGGAAGACCGGAGCAAGGAGTTGAGTGCTGAAGAGACAAAACGGTTTAGATCTGGACTCGGATCTATTTTGTACCTTGCACAGGACAGAATTGACATTCAGTATGCCTCAAAGTGTTTGGCATCAAGTATGTCGAAGCCGACGGTGCAGGCACTAAAGTGTCTGAAGCACTTGATTCTGTATTTGAACGGAACAGCCACAAGGGCTACTCTGTTACCGTATACCGAAATCGGAAGCCGGTTGATCACGAAGTTGAATGGCCACGAGGACGAAGAAATTGCCAAGGACGCAGGACATGTTGTGGAAGCGTATTCGGATACTGATTGGGCCAGCCTGAAAACACCGGACAGAGCCCGAAGGAAGAGTACATCATCAGGAATCATTGTACTGAACGGAGTACAAGTGTTATCATTTTCGAGGACTCAGAAGGCCACATCATCATCAAGCTGTGAAGCAGAGTTGTATGCACTAAGTGGAACTTGCGGAGAAGCTATTCTAGTCGGAAGGCTATTTGAGTTCCTAGTAAACGCGCCTGTACGCGTGGAGATACGGTGCGATTCATCATCTGCACGACAGTGGAGTCAACGACGAGGAGTTGGACGTCTGAAGCATGTGGACGTTAGGCTATGTCAACTGCAAGATTGGGTACGAGACAATCCTGTAAAACTTGGTACAGTGCGAACCGCGCTCAATGTAGCGGATCTGAACACCAAGAAGTTGTCATATGCCCGAAGGTCATTTCTACTGTATCACTTGTCTCAAGTAGAGTATGATGAAGAAGGAAACTTGGAGTACACCGGAGAGAAAGAGTATGAAAAGCATGAACAAGAGAAGAAGTTGAAGGAGTATGTCGGAAGTGGACAAATCAAGAACCTCATTAGAGCCATACAGGTATTTCATTTTATGAAGCCGATTACCGCAGCAATGCTCAAGGAGGACGTAGTGGACGCCCGAGCAGAAGCCAGTGGAACCTTTGGAAAAAGGATGGAAGCCATGGATGGATTCACGAAGTTCGAGGTCGGCATGATCGTATGCGTAATGCTACTGGCAGCCCCGTATGCAATCAGTATGTGGAAGAAGTTTATGCGAACTGTGGACCAGATCAAAGGAGTCGGTATGGTGAAAATATCGACAGGGTCAAAGGCCCGTGTGTTTCACAAGGGAACATGTTGGCATGTACAAGGAAGCCATATGCGATCTGGCAAATGGATCTGGAAAGAAGAAAGTGAAGCTGTAGCGGACGGCTACAGACACTGTTGGGTTTGTTTCCCGGAGACGAAGCCAGAAGGAAGCATGAGAAAACGCCGTGGACGCGTAGAGCCGCCAATCCCAGACGAAAGCGACTGGGAAGTGATGGAGCTTGACTTCGAGGTAGAGTCAACTGGCGGATGCACAAAGCAGTGCTACTGGTGCGGAATCCGGAAGTGTACAAGGGAGAAGGTAAGCCACCAGAAATGTTCTTGCACGGAATGCATCAAGACGTATGCAATGGAACAATGGAGGAAAAGTTATGACAGAACTGCGACAGAAGGATCTTGGGATGCCACGGAAAAGGAAGAGACCCGTGTAACGGATGATGGAAAGCATGCATGGAATGCTGGACAAAAGAGTGGCAATGGTAAAGGATCCCTGAAGAGACGTGGAAGAGCAGCAATGGGAACGCCAGCAATCGTACATACGGACGGAACACGTATGCCGATAATCAGTGAGGAAGACCACGCACGTGGAAGCAGAGTCATTTCAGGAGTGACTCGGAAGGGAGCTGAGATAAGCGATGAAAACTACGTTCGTGCCATGGAAGCCTTGAAAGGAGTTGTTTCACCGGAAACTCAGGAAGAACCGGAAAGGAAGAAGGAGCCGGAGAAGATTGAGTACCCGCGGAAAGATGATCACTGTGGAAGAGATGGGGAACATGATGCTATCCCCAGAAGCACAGGAATCGTATGAAGAGTATTGCAGACAGTGCAATGAGACGTATGAAGAACGCGGACAAGGATCAGAGATGCCGATGGATGTAGATCCCGGTACGCCGGACAGCACGGAAGAGAGAACGTTGTTCGGAAGTCAGTAAGTCCTACATCGTGTACGAGTATGAGGCAGAGAAGTGAGTGTAGGCAAGACTGAAAAAGTTTCACCTCGGAACACACAGCAGCGAAAGCGCAAAAGAAGGATGAGCGCTAACGCAGGAAAGTTTGTGTGGAATGTTTCACTAGGACGAAGTACTTGTTACTGTACGAACGTCAGGACAAGGACGGTCTGACACACCTCCTTAATTGGGGGACGGTCAAAAGGTGGGTTGCACGGAGTGTTTAACCCAAGGACTTGCAATGGCTAAGCCGATGCAGTCACGGGCGGAGGTATGCCCGACCGCGGACCGATCGAAGTACAGCACAAGGACTTCGAGGCAGGGTGTTGAATTCTGTACATAGGAACGCCCCACACCTTTGGTGAGCCCAGGCTACGGTATAGTATTGTATAGCTGTATACTATGTGACCGACGCAGCGCCTTTGGTTCAAGAGTAAAAGCGTGACCGCTCAGGGTTTTACAGTTTAACTACTTGCGGGTCACGGTCACGGTGCCTGCTCGAGCAGTTTGCCAGCTGCAGTATGAAGTAGCCCAACGCATGGTGGACGCCATCAATCGTGGACGTATACTGCTGGGCGATCATGAGTTCGACCCTGGCATGTTTGTCCACCCTGGTGCGTACACTGGCACCTTCCGTGTTATGCTAATTACCCATGGAGGACGTTGCCCTGGGCTTCGGCGCGGCTCCCTCCTTGCAGATTCAACCTGCTGGTTTATTGCGGAATGCGCTCAGTCGATTGCGGAATCGTGCCACCTCGTCCGGGTGGCAGCTCCCACAAGTCCTCGTGTATTGGTTGCGTGGCCCCATGCGGCGTGACCTCTACTTCCCCCTACGCCCTGCGCTTCTTTAGACTAGGGTGGTACAAGTTGAAGGATTTCCGCGCAAAAGTGATGCACTCTATCTTGGAAAGCTTCGACCAAGACAGCGAAGCTTACCGCAACTTACCCAATGAGCACACCCTGGGCCCTTGGCCTGCCCATGAACTGTGGAGACAAGAAGGACAAGCTTTCTTAGACGAAGGGGGCGTGGGACCTGGCCTCCCGGAAATTTTCATCACCCCACAGCTCATGCCGGAGGTGCATGCTGCGCCCAGGGCTCGGGCCCGGTACAGCGCTCGCGAGCTGCACCAATTCTGGCGGGAGAACAAAACTCGCCTCTTGTGCTCCCTCTGCGAGGATGCCTTCAATGACCCGGATTATTCCTTCCGTCGTCAGGTGGAGTCTTGGCCCCGGTGGGATCTTCGACCCTTGGCTGTTCCGCCCCCTGGCCTCGGGCGGCATCAGTAAGCATCCATTGGCCTGCCAGTCTAACGGACCTTCTTGGAGGTGGGGAGGTCATACTGACGTCTGCCCACCTAAACCTGGCTTTCCTAACCTTGCCACCACTGTCTCTGTCTTTGACTTCTGGACTTTGGTGTGCTCGACTCGTTAAAAAACAAGACGCGAGGGTTGTCCGTTGTCCGACGGGACTAGAACGGCGGCCGGAGCCTTGTTTTGGGCTTCACTCGTTGTTTTGGGTGACTTGGGACGCCGGTCCGCTGTCACCTTAGCTTGAGTCGCTGAGCGGGGCCCCTTTTTTTACTGCTGAACAGCTCATGCTGACCAAGTCCGCACGCTGCAGCACGTACGTAACCTCGTTCTCTAATTCTTCCGTTTCACCACTGTGTTTGTGTGTTTGTTGGTTTGATTGATGTTTACTGGGACCGAGTGCTGCAGCTGCAGCCAACCAGGCCCGCCAACGCCAAAAAAAAAGAGTAACAGCAAGGCTGCAGGGAAGGAACTGTGGGCTCTTAAAGTTTCAAAACCGCAAGCACGCAGAGGGACGTAGGCCAAGGCTGCAGGGACGTAAATTTTGAGAGAAAAGCCCAGACACTTGGGAGGGCAGCAAAAGTTTAGTCAAGTGCGTGTGACTTTCAAGGTTCCAGTAGCATCTTCTCCAAGTTAGACCTGGGGCTGTGTGATATGCGTCGTACAAGACTTGAACCTCGAGTCCCTCCCTTGCATTTGCTTCACAAATCCCACGACCTCGACATATCCAAGCCCTACGCCAAATCCCTTGCGGGCTCACCAGTGCGATGTTGGCCGACCCCGGAGCTGGAGCGGGGATGGCGCTTGCTTCGTTTTCAGAGTTGAATCGGGTCTTAAAGTTTAGCTTGGAGTTTCGGATATGCAGAGCCTGAGGCAGGCCCAGTGTACGTATTGGAAGCTCCTGTAACTCTTGATTTACTTCGCGACTGCTCGATTTTAATGATTTGAGTAAGCGATTGGTAAGTGCGATGCTTCGGCACATTTTCACCTTTCTTGTCGTTACTTGTTGCGTCGCTGTTTCATTTCCTGTGTCTTGCATGATTTATTAAGGACTCTCGTTTCAGGTCGTTCGAGTTCCCTTATTACGTGGTTTTTCAAAAAAGCAATACACGACAGATTTGGAAGATTATGATTTGGTTGTTTTGAGTTTGAAGAACAGGAAGAAAGCGCTAGGATGTGATGATGAAACAACATGAAGAGACGAGAAGCAAACAAAGCCCGATCGATGTGGCAATCCCGAATATGGAGCACGTCCCGCAACCAAAGTCTCTCAGCTTTGAAGCTCTCAAGATCGACCGTGTTGCTTTTAGAATTTTGGCGTCAAAGTCTCTCACAACGAGGACGCAAGTACGAGTTCGCTAAAAGACAAATTTTGACTAAAGAATCAGCTACATATGGGTCATATGTGTATGTAGCATATATGGATGTATATGGATCATTCCCTCAGCCAAATTAGGGATGGCTGGGAAGAGCGAGAAGGTGATGGATGCTTCCCTCAGCTCATGCGAAGCCTTCGGTTGCGTGACCCTCGGCGTGCTGGCCTTCGGCCTGCTGCTGGCCATGGCGCCTTGGGCCATGAACTGCCAGGTGATCATGGGGTGTTGGGTGGGTTCAAACAGTGGTTGACCCAGTCTTATATATGTCTATAATTTATCATGGTTGGATCTATTTCTGTGTTTATCCATGTTTACAATGAATGGTTTTCGAACCTGTCCTACTTTCAAAAATAGTCATTTAGTTAAGTAGCTCGTCGGGGTTGACCTTCATCACGATGTAACCTTTTGGTGGTTGGTTTATCCAACCTTCTGGGTCAAAACTGATGGATGAACCATGAGAAGCCACCATGAGCTGCCCCATCACTCGATAAAGATGATTGGATTCATGATTGGGTTTCAAGTACCGTGATATAGTTGCTTGGACCATGGTGGTTTACTTCTTCCGGTGTTGATCATATTGGGGTTAGATTGAGTTTGTCAGATTTGGTATGTGATGGTTTGCACATATCAATGAATGATTGGTCAAGCGTGGTTTATCCATCCCTGACCTATGACATTGGTCTTCAGTTTCCCCTATGCAAGGCGTCATGACAATGAGCTACTGTAAATCATCAGTTGTGTCGATCAATGAACATGAAGATGGTTTGCAGAACGGGATTTTCAGCCGAGTGGCAAATAATAAGTTTGTTTCTGACATGTTTTGAGTTTTTTTCTAGTTTATGCTCGGTTTAATGCACCTGACCCGCTGGTTGATTGTTCGCTGGTGGCTGGACTGGCTGGACAATCATCCTACTTGACTTTGGGACATTTTTGGTCATGGTGATTAGCAGCAACCAAGTGAATATGATACCAATATTCATGTCTTGTACATGTACATTGTTACATATATATACTCATACATACTCATACATACACATACATACACATACTCGATATTGTCTAATCAATATCATGCCAGTGCCAGTGTTTTACCATGATCAATTGAGTGGTGCCATGCCATGATAATACCAACCAGTGAGCAACCTACAACGGCACAAACGGCCAATGCCTGATGGCTTGTAGCTTCTGGCACCCTTGCGCTGCACATCATTTGACTTACTGTTGGTTAGTAGGGAATGGAAGAATGGTAGTAATAGTAGTTATGATGGTACCCCATTCCTCCATTCCCTACTAACCAACGGTATGTTGAGGCAGCTGCCGTGCTACAAGATCTCAACGACCCCAACAACGGGCCACATGAGGACGTGGGGTTTAGGGGCCTTGCAGTTGCCAAGGGTTTTATGCTTACTGGTTGTTTAGGGTTTAGGGTTAAGGGTTTAGGGTTTAGGTTTAGGGTTTAGATTTAGGGTTTAGGGTTTAAGGGATTACTTATAACTTATCACTGATTGTGCTCACTACTTGCCCATGGCAAGAACCACTGATTAATCGTCAATGCTAGCGAGCCCCATGTGATAGTCCATGTTCGACGCGGGTTTGACCAGAAAGGTATCAAGCTCTGAAACGGCTTTGGGTCTTGAGTCACACGTTCATACCATTCGACAATGATGCTGACAGTTTAGTAGTTTGACTCACATCTTTGTTTGAACTATCATTGGCATTGAGTTTCTCAGCATTGTCAGGGAAACTATTGCAGATTTCTCACAATTTGCGGTGCTTGACCATGTCAAGGTTTTGGGCCCATCCAATCGTCTGTGCTTGCCTGTATCAACTGATATTGACGATTGCAAACCACTGCAAACCACAACCATGGTTCAAACCCAACCATCGTTCACAATCAGCCGCTGACCGTCATCAACCAGGATTGAAGATTGGCCAATGACAACTGGGCGAATTTTATGGGCTACCAGCTGTCCAGCGCGGACGAAACATGATTGACCAACATGTTCACGATAATCAGACTTGTTGAATATTCATGCGCATTTTTCGTAATGGAATTCTTGCTGAATCCTGCTGACATATGAGCATTTCTTCGTGCCAACTGGCAGCTTTTTTAATCAAAATGGACCATCGAACTTAGGATAGTCCATGAGAAGCAGCCACAGGAACCGGCAATTATGCGCTTTGTTGTGCAACAGCCACTGATTTATGTGTCATTCCAATGACTATTTTGTATCAAAAATTGCATTTGCCTATACATAAATATGCATACATGTATGTACATGTATTCTACATGCATATCCAAGATTGTTCAGTCTAGTCAGCGCGTGCATGCAGGTGTACAGATGCACATATCACGTGTATTAATGGTGGTTTTACCTCTATGAATAAGGATCATCAATCATCATACCCTAACTTTTCTTCATCCAAAATTTCAACCACTTCTTGATCCGTAATTCACTACAGATGTCACCACGCCCATCCCAGCCCCCAGCCGTGCACAGCAGGACCCATGCCTGAGCCCCTGGGACCCACAGCGCATGTCCTATGCGGAGTACGGCCACCTGCGGGCTTCCGCCCAGTGCGCGTGGCGGCGGCTGCTGCACCGCTGAGGCCATGGGGAAGTGGCGCCGGAGACGGGGTGGATGGCATCGCTAGGGATGTAGCAATGGTTGGTTCATAAGTCACAAAACCAACATCTGAGAAAGGGGTTTGCTAATCGGAGGGGGGGGGGCATTAATCCTGTGTGGGCATTAAATGATTGAAGTGCTTTCACTGCAATTTTCAGGTGCTGCGCTGAGTTTGCTCTACATGCACAGCTTGAGTCTCCACGATGGTGTATTCGCAGATGAGCAGATGGACTAGGAGGTTCTCTTCTGCCAGATGGTGTTGGTTTGCGATATGTTGGTTTTGAGCATAACGACTGGCCCATGGCATAGTACCTCCAGAAGATCGTGATCGTCAAAACGCGGAGCTGCGCCTGCACAAAGAGCTGGTCGACCTACTGGCCAAGGTTCTCCGAAGCCTGGAGGACGGCAATTGGGATGCCGAAAAGAGGAATCAATTCTACAGACTCTGCCGGGAACCAGCTGTTCTGCTCTTGCAGTTTGCAAGATTTGAAGAAAGTCTATGAGCAGCTTGGTACCACAGCAGTAGAAGGTTCAATGGATTCAGCTCAGCGGCAGCGCGTGACCTTGAGCAGGTTGATGGCCCGCATCTATTTCTACGCCAAGGCCCCCAGTTTTGAGGAAGACGCCAGCCTGCAGTTGCATGCTCAAGAAATGCAAGCACTGCTCGCTGATGATCGACGTAAAGTGGAGGCACTTTGCCTAAGATGTCAGGGAACTGAATCAACAGGAGGCTTGCGTCTTCACCCGCATAGAGATCCGCCTTCTAGCGCAGGACTGCAGGCGCCGTGGCCTGGTGGTCGAAAATCTGAAACCCGGACTGAATGAGGCGGCTCGTTTTTTCGGATGAAGCTGTTGGACTGCTCGAGATGCCGGCTGAACACGGTGGCTGGCTCCAAGCCCCCACATTGAGTCAAAAGGCTTTGATGATGCGCGCTGGCGGCTCTTCGCTGCAAGGTGATGGTTTCGTTGGACGCGCAGGCAGCCCGGAAGCCTTTGCGTTCCAGACCTGTTATGACAAAGACGACGCGGGTGCCCAAGAGGATCGGCTGCTGCATGAGGAAGAGGGTAGGCATCTGCTTGAGACGCTCAGCCTAAACCCCGAACTCCCAAAGGTTCTATGCGTTGTGTCTACAGTCTACAGCATTGCGTGCCCATTTGGGTACTTCACCTTCGCACCCTTAGAAACTTGTAATGCCCTGCAGAGAACCCTTGAAGGATCCGTTGACGGGACCCTGGAACCCCAAACCTCGGAAGTGCGAGGAGATCCGGCTGGAGTCTGGTGAAAAGTTCCAGTGGAAGGAGCCTGTGTTCAGATCTGACTTTCGCTTTCCTCCGCTCGGGAGGAATAAAAGGAATTGCGTGTCCGATTCTGTGCATCTTGAGCCGCAGGGGCCATTAGAAACAAATGATGGAAGGGATCGCAGGACTGCAGGCTCCACAGACTGCCATCTCAAGGGGTTTGCGACAGTGGTGGACCTAAGCATTCCTGGAGCTATTCAAAGATTAGGACTAGGACGGAGTGGTTCAATTCCTCATGCTGACGAAGCCGGACCGCAACTTCCCCGGCTTCGCTTCAACTCGCCGCTCAGTAACCAGCGGCATGCTTCCACCAAAACATGTAGCATCTGGCAAGCTATTCTGTGTATCGGCTGGTTGCTGCGTCGTATCATGAATTGTGTGATTCACGGGCCCGCATCTCCAATGGCTCGCTTTCCAGGAAGGATTCCGAAGAAGGATCCCTTTGAGCTTGCCACGTCAGGCGTTCAGGTCGCCGAAGTTTGGGTTGTCATGCGGCTGCTCATGTTCGCAACAGACCTACTGCTCAGCCGTCCTTCACAGCAATGCCCCCAATGTGCCGCTTCAATGGCAAGTGATGACGGACCCCAAAGCACCTTAGTTGCAGCTTTAAACTTCAAACTCAAGCAGATTTCAACACTCTGGCTGGCGATAGGTATGTGCAACCTTGTGTTCTGCAAACCCTGAACCTGACGTCCAAATCCTACACCTGCCGCCAGTAGAGTCTTCATGTAGGCCAGATTTGGCTTGAGAGTTTGTGAGGATGTGAGGGATTCATGATTCACGGACCTTCTGTCTTTTTTGCAGTTGAGTGTGATGAGTGGCGCTTTCAGGGAGACTTGGGATGCAAGAGCCGGAACATCCGCCTGCACGTAGCGGAGGTTTGGAGGTGATTACTGTTGAAGCGCTTTCTCTCGTCACTTTTGGAGGCACAAGCTCTTATACGGTCAACCAAGCTGTTCCTGTCAATGCCCCTTACTCTCAACACCCTCAACCATCCTGTTTCCGGTTCGTTAACCAGTAACAAGCGCCCATCGATGCAACAAATCGGGGGAACACACCCTGGTCGCAGAACGCGCGGCGGAAGCTGGGTTTGGGCTCCGGCGCTCTGGAGTTTTAGGGTTAAGTTCTTCAGCGGTACACACAAAGCTTGGATGAGCTGTGAGGCAACGATTGGCAAGTGGAAGGATGTCCTGGAGAACCGCAAAGCCGACGACAAAGATGAACTCCTAGTCGCGGTGGCGGATGGAGAACTGCCCGAGATTGAGAGACTCTTCGCGGAGTTGAAGGCCGATCGCAGTGCCGAGGCTTTGATTGCAGCAGTCCGAATGGAGGCCACGACTGAGGTCGTTTCGCTGTTGCTGGAGCAGAGAGCTTCGCCCTCTCTGTCGGACAGGCATGGATGGACGCCGCTCGTGGTGGCCGCGGCAAAGGGCAATCCGGACCTCGTTCGTTGTCTGCTGGATCATCGGGCGCAGGCACATTCAGATCCCGAGACCGGTGAGGGTGAGAAGAGAGTCGTGACACCCTTGCACGCAGCTGCCAGCTTTGCAAGCCTCAAGACGCCCGTCAAGACGGACAAGGAAAAAGGTGAGACGATAGCCTACCACTTTGCCTACAACTTTGTGCGAGTGGCCAGCATACTGTTGCAGAATCGTGCCGATCCAAACGTGGAGTTGCAGTGGGAGGGCCATCGATCCACATGCCTTCTTGCAGCTGCCAGCTCCGAGGCACCGTACAGTTATGCCCTGGACATGATACATCTCCTACTGATGCAACGAGCAGACCCAAAGATCACAATAGAAGATCGCACGGTGCTGTCGGTGGCTGCCGAAGGACGAGCCGAATACTTGCTGGAAGACCTGCTGCGTGGCGAGGGGGAGGAGTACACTGACCTGGTGCAGAGTCTGCTGCAAGAGGCCTGTGGCCAAGACGCATGATACTTAGCCAGCTGATAAGACGGGGCTTCCTTTGAGGCATGTTAAATTGCAACTGCAGCAAGAAGCCGGTAAGAAGAGCATCCTAGTATGTAGTGCTGCAGCTTGAAACTCCTTCGGGCCGCTTGGCTGGGGTGCAGGTCAAACCTGCACAAGGCTACACCCGCCAGCCGCAGAGATTGCAGGAGCCCGTGCGCACCATTCTTGGGCGGGGGAACATTGAGCAGGCCGGACCCAAACTCCTAAGCACTGAACCCAGCAATTTTCGTTGCGCGTTTCTGGCCTGGGTCTTGCCCTGAAGAGGTCACGGGGGTGCTGATGGTGGTGATGATGCTGACGGAGAAGACGATGCTGCTATACGACGATAAACATTGTGAAGATGAGGGAGATGGTGTGCATCTTGAAACTGATGTAACATGACGCAGAGATGGCGATGAAGATGAAGAATGACAAAAAACATTCATATTGAAGTTGAAGTTCAGTTTGACAACAGAGATAAGCTTTGTGATGTGGTGGGGTTGATCATGATGATGATGGTGGTGGTGCAGAAGAAGATGAGGATGGGCAGGGGTCACGGGGATGTTTTCCAGATGGGACGCATATATCCGTAGTAACGGAGTGACAGGCAAAGTTTTCCTGTTGTTGCTTTCGCTCTGGTTGCTTTGATTGCCGTGGTTGCTGTGGTTGCTGCTGCTGCTGCTGTTGGCTCCTGTGAGTTTGCGTGCGCGCGTGCGCGTGTGCCCGGTGCGTGGGTGTGTGTGGGCGAAAAGTTTGCAGGTTCAGAAGAAGCAATGGAGCGAGCGCGGCTGTGACTGGGATTTGGAATTGCAGAACTTGCGCTATGCGCCGACAGTCCAAGTGTCGTTACGATCTCTTCGCATCCGTGCGTCTGTGGCATGCGACCCCCGAAGCTTGCTTGTCTGGTTCCACGCGACCCTTTTCCTTCGTTTTGGTTGCGAAGCAGAAAGTACGATTCTGATCGTTCATCCATTTTATTCGCTTGGCTGACCAAGGAGTGCTGAACGCTGTGGCGCAGGCTGCTAACGACGAAACCTTGGCCAGTGATACCGTGGAGGTCATCACTACTGCGGCATGGCTGCAGTGGCGCGCGGTCACCGCTGCTTGGTTCTGAAAGACGTTTACATCTTCGCAGTTCCGGTGGTTTTCTGTAGTTTTTTACGGGAGGGCAGTTTTCGGCTTGTAAACAAGCATAAGGCCATAGACGTCTGTCTGGATGCTGTGGCGATTGCTTGCCTGTGTAGCGTCACCATCTCCTGCCGTGCTGGTGGTGATATGAAAGCTCGGCCGCAGCCTTGGTTTGCCAGGAGTTTTCCTAAACCCGCAACTCATAACCGTCATAACCCTAAAGCAGCAATCCACTGGATGGTCCCCATCTCACTTTCAGGGCGAAGTCGTGCTGAAGTCAGAACGCTTCCCTTTATCTGAACCGATTTGCTTGGGTCTTTTAGTGGCCCTCAAGCTCATTCCGAGGCTTTCATTCGCTGTTCTGATCCTCATTCAGGTGAAAGAGGCTACTGAATGGATCGTGCACTTCTTCTACTTGTCTAGAGGAGTCTTCGGTTTGTTGCTCAAACAGTATGTCTTCTTTGAACCAGTCAAGGGCGAAGACTGGCATGAAAGCGTGTCTGGGCAGGGTGCAGGAGTTCTGGAAACCTTTGCTGATTTGCTCTTTCTGGTCGTGGGTTGTGCCGCCATTGCAAGTCAGATGGAGCTCTGCAATGAGGAGCGGATGGACAAGGTGTGGATGCCATGGTTTTGCTCGATGTATTGGCTACGATTTGTTTACAGTTTACGCGGGGAGCGATGGCTGGGAATATATCTTCTCCCAATTCTGTCCGCGGTGCGAGATACCTGGGCCTTCTTCTTCGTCACCTTCCTTTGCGTCGGAGGCGCTACCCACGCCTACATTATCTTGGACCCTCGAGGAGGAGACCCCCTCCCGATCTACTCTGCGCTTACCCACACGGTGCGCCTCGCCATCTTCGGAGACTTCGACCTCTTCGAGTACCAGGGCCAGGACACCACCTTTGAACTGAACACGGAGTCCAACGAGTGGCAGCCCAAAGATCCAAGCCCCCGTGACCTGGGCTCAGATGGCTCAGATTGGATTTGGAGCTACGCCTACCTTCAGCTCTCCTTCTTCATCACCGGGATTGGCATCACGGTGCTGCTCATGAACCTCTTAATCGGCATTTTGGGGCATAACTACGATGCACACCAGGACCGCGCGCAGGTCCTCCTCGTCCAAGCCCGGGCCCGCATGTTGCAGGAGCAGCAGCGCAGGCCCTGGAGTAGGGCCTTCACTTGGCTGAAAGGACGCCTGAAGCCTGAAGAAACGAGTCCCGACACGGACAGGCTTGCCAAGATGACGACCAAGGAGTTGGAACATGAATTCTTTAACCCTGCACGCTTGCCACGGCAGTACCGTTACCCTGCTATTGTGGGCATCGTCTTGCTGAGTTCTCTTCGGACGATCATGGGCAAAGACGTCTTTGATCATTTTCTCGCAGGTGCAGTGTACCGGCCCGTGGTACAGAACCGCAGCCTGGCCTTTGTCATCTTGATCCTGTGCCCACTGCTCTTGGTTCTGTCCCTCGTCATTTGGGTGACCTTCTGGCCGCTCTGCCTGCTATTCCGGATCCAAGGCGCAATGTCCGGGGTTGTGAAGCCGCACCTTAGAGAGGCGGATAGCATGCCTCAACTTAAGCAGAAGTTCAGGAACGGCCTCTCGTGTCTAAGGTCACGGAATGTTCGCCCTTACCGCTGCTGCTGCTGCTGCTACGATTGCTACTACGAAACCTACCACTACTACCAGGCATACGGTTGGTGCGTGACGCTGTGTTTGGGCTTGTTGCTTCTCGAATGTTTAAGCTGCTTTTACTCTTTCTGGGGGGGGTCCTCATTTCTGCTTTCTTGCTGTACTACCATTCCAAGACGCCTTTTCTTCTCGAGCTTTCTCGTTTTGCTCGAGACGGGAAAGATCACGACTTGTTGGAGGTGCCGTTTTGACACGTTTTCGAGCCTTCGTTTGCAGTTAGACAGGATTTCTGCCAGCTAGACAGGGGTTCGCCCCTCGAAAGGGTTTCTTCTGCTTCTGGCTGGTGGGGAGGGGGGGTGTCTAGAACCCCGAAAACGCCGTACATTTTGGATGAAAACCTTTCCCAATAGCAAGGAAACGAGCAACTTCAGGATCAGGACCAAGCCACTATGTAAGTAACATTTTTCTTTGACTCGTAGTCTCCAAGCCAAAACCCAACACCGTCATCCTGAAAAACAAAACCTAAGCCCTACATCGTCCGCCGATCCCTGCTCTCACATCCCTCTGTGGTCCCGCAAAGTCAAAGGGTCAGAAGACAGGTGCAGTAATGCCACGTTTGGTCGGTGAAGTCTGAGATACACTGAGAACTTCGGGGTGTAATGCTGATGCTAGCTCTCTCGTTTGTGCATTCTAACTCATGGCTTAGATAGTAGACTCAACACCTCGTAGGACGGAAACCCAAAGATGCGTGCACCAAGTGGGACGATGCGTGTTTACAGAACCCTGGAGACAGGCGTGCGCTATGAGCTCAACCTCGCTGTCTTCGGTATCTTTCACACGAACTTCGCTTCAGAGTGCCACATCCTGGCACTCGTTCGGAGGGAGGATGGAAAGACCGACCTAAAGGACAGGGTTTAGGGTTGAGGATATTGGGTTTATGGCGACTCGCCGCGGATGATTGTGCAGAGGGGCCGAGGGATGCGGAGTTAATTCGAGGATTAGCGAAGTTTGGTCGCCGAAGCGCTTGCTCAAACGAGCAGAGGGTTCGAGGTTGAGTTTGGAGGTATCGAACTTACGGTTGATGTCGACGAGGCTGGGCTCTGAAAACACAGTGCACAGGCCCTTCAGCCCAACCCTGACTTCCAAACCCTATATTTCGAGCCAAAGAAGAGTATACAAAATGCTTAACCGGCTTAACCCGAACCCTCAAACTCTAAAGCTCGGAGCTTAGAGGAACGGATCGAGAAGCTGGAGGACCTCGTCAAGGCCTGCAGCGTGACGTTGTGATACCTTTGTTAGTCATTGTTCGAGGTAACTAGCAACAACGGCATCTCAACACCACGGTACAGTAGCGCATGAAAGCAGTGCCAACTCCAACCGTCGTGGCTTCTGCCGAGCTCCTCTGCTGTCTGCTGCCGCCACGGGTCGGCACGAGTGCAAAGCTCGAAGTGCTGAGCCCGCGCTTCTGCGTGCAATGTTGAAACAACTCAGATTGGCTTGGCACGGTGGCCTAGCTTCGGGAGGTGCTCCCATTCGTGTGGCTGCTTGTCTCAGGACAAAATGGACAAGGTGTTGACTTTGCTCGATGCAGGCTGGCAGGGCATACAGGGCAAGGTCAAGACCTGCGCAACACGAGACCCATGTCATGAACACGCTGCGGCCTGAAGAATGAACGCCTGATTCCTGCAAATCTTGTTGTGGGGACTCCGCATTAGCTGAGAGGGTGCGATCTCTATAGCTAGGGAAGGGGGTAATCGTCGGTAATCTTCATGTGAAAATGTTCACCTTCAGACGCCTTGCGTTGTTCAACATGCAAATTTTGGCTTCCTTTCCCTCCAGACACATCCTAAACCTGAACCCCAGACGCTAGGACTGCCCAAAACCCAAGTGTTCAGAATTGAGGAGCGAACGGCTCCTGCACGAATTCCAGCACTCCGATACCCAAAGTTGCGATTCTTGACAAGGTAACATAGGTGCCTAAATCATTACCCAAACTATTTTGGGGGTTCCTTATTATACTTATTGTATACTATCCCCCAAACCTTATTCTAATTTTTAAGGCCCCTACAGTAGTTGATATTCTTGTAGTATAGGAAGAACACGAGAACGGTGATTCGTGATGGTGCACATCTGGTGAAGATAGTCATAGCAATACTCGGTGCAATGCTCAGACCAGCAGTGGTAGTTATAGCCATAGCAGAACGATGCTGATCGTCGTGAGAATGTTCAGCCTGCTACCACCATCAACGGGCAAGTGAAAACTGCGAGACATTCGGATGTCACCGGAATCATGCAAATCCCCCAAAGAGGTGCATCACACACAGCAAATATACTGGCAATGCTTCCGAGAGTAGGCATCACAGCGCGAGTCATGCCACAGCGACATTATTTCGTACTGCTGCAGCAGCGATAACAGTGAGACTAAAGCCCCAGTGGCTAGAAGGGCCATCCCCATCTTCATGTAGTTAGGACAGCCGTCATCATACTTATCATGCGATCATAGGAAAGGCCGCCGATTATGAAGATTCTATTAATGCATCTATACTGCTGCTGCTGCTGCCTCTCCAGCTTACTGCTATTTCTGGTGCTGTGACGATGAGGACTGCCAGCACAGTAATTGCTGCATCAACATAAACTACTGAAGCTGCAGCAGCTGTGGCTGCTGCAGCGACGACAACTACTAGAACAACAGCAGCAACGGCAACAACAACTAGAGCCACCATAATCGCAACAGCTAGAACTTGAACTACAGCTAGAGCTACGAATTACAACAGCAGCAAAAACAAGCGCAACAACACCATCATCACCATCACCAGCACCCAGCAGCAGCAGCAGCAGCAGCAGCAGCAGCAGCAGCAGCAGCAGCAGCAGCAGCAGCAGCAGCAGCAGCACCAGCAGCACCAGGAGCACGAGCCAGCACCAGCCAGCACCAGCAGCACCAGCAGCACCAGCAGCACCAGCAGCACCAGCAGCACCAGCAGCACCAGCAGCACCAGCAGCACCAGCAGCACCAGCAGCACAAGCAGCAACAGCACCAGCAACAGCAATAGAAACAGAAGCGGCGCCACCGCCAACAACAACACCACTGACAACAGCAACACCAACGACAACAACGACAACAACGACAACAACGACAACAACAACAACGCTGCTGCTGCTGCTGCTGCAATGGTAATGCTGCCGCCACTACTACTACTACTACGACGACGACTACTACTACTACGACGACGACGACTACTACTACTACTACTACCGTTACTACTACTACTACTACTACTACTACGACTACTACTACTACGACTACTACTACTACTACTACTACTACTACTACTACTACTACTACTACTACTACTATTTTCAATTGAGCGCTGCGCGAGCGTCCTCTGCGCTTTGCGGGTGCCTTTGGTCCCGTGCACTCGTGAGACATATGACTTGCAAGCATCAATCGCTCTGATTCCTCTCATTCTACTCCACTAGACTAAGTCTATACAGCGTTGTCCTCCTCCTCCGCCACCCTGTTGTGAATTGACGCGTCCGTCATTCACTTGTTTCAGCAAGTAGGTCGTACTCCTTACGGAGCCGGCGCCTAGAGTACCCGTCTTGTGGCGTCCCACACGGGTTACTCATGCTGAAGACAGAGGGCCGTAAGGATCATTCATGGGTACCTGCAGAGCTGATATCGGAGCAGTTTGCGGGTAAGATACTGCTGGCGCGAGCTGAATGCTATGGCCGACTTATTTTGCATCAGGTGGCGCGCGGCAGCACCGTCTTCCGAAGAGATGGCAAAGCGTCGGAAGATCGTCTTGAATTCCCAGAGGCTGTGCCATGCGGGATGTTGGATGTTGGGAGTCTGTGACATTGCCCTAAGGTCACTGGTTGTGACCGTGTGGCCACTGTTGAGGAGACTGATAGTATCCTCGCCAGGACCACTGTTGCCACCACTCCCAGTCCTCTTCTTGAGAGGAGCGTGCCGGCCTGGCCCACTGACTCGAGGATGAAGATGATGGGGCATCGCGTTGGCGTTTGCCCTCAGGATCTGCCTCCCTCGCTTGCGGCCGCTTGTTCGGTGCAGCAGCCGCAGCTAGGCGAGCAAGACGTTTGTCCTCTTCGATCCCCTTGTCATGCTGGATCCGCATCTTCATGATGGACTGGGTGTCCCTCGTGGGCTTGAGCTTGAACATCCGTGCAGGAAGTCCAGCCAGTTTTGCCGCTTCATTGTAAACTGTCATAATGGAAGTGGCAATCAGGTTGAACTCGATCCTCGTAGGAAAGTGTCGTTGAAACTCGGGTTCCTCCCACATCTTGTTAAAGCATGCATGGATTAATCCATGCACCTTGGTGGGTGCATCCAGCTCCTGATAGGTTTCGCCAGAGCCCGTGGCAATTGTAACTCGCCCATCATTGGTGAGGACTCTGCGCACTGACATAGCAATGTCCCAAGTCAGACCTGATTGAGTCTTCACCAGCTTTATGGCTGAGAAGAGTGGAGGCACCTGGCTGAGTGCTGCCACCCTGGTTGACCAGAGGTTGTGCTGCTCCTGGTTGGTGAGTCCCCCCATAATGACAGGGGTCACCAGGATGTTGATGGAAGCAAGCACTCGAATCCAATCCTGGTGAGATGGGGAGCTCAGCATTTGGACAAGCTCCAGTCTGGCATATTTGATGAGCTCTGGCGGTGCTAGCCCACGGGAGGAGCGTTCTTTGCTGGGGGCGCGTAAGCCGACGGAGGGCGAGAGGCCGGGGGAGGCGTTTGATCTCGCGGGGTGGAGGATGCTGGTGCTGCCTGCTCGCGTTGTGGGGGTGCGTCCTTGGGAAGCTGAGGGGGCAGCAGGAATGGCAGGAGGGGGTGCCGGCGCAGGAGGGGGGGAGGAGACCACCGAGGGGGGAGGTTCAGAGCCAGCAACCGTTGACGGGCAGCGGCCTGTGACTTCGCTTGGTTCGCCTGAAATGCTGCTTTCTCCGCTGCGGTGGAGGTGAAGGGGCAAGGGGGGGCAGGCGGTGGCGCGAAGCCGGCTGCTTTGTCAACCCCTTTGGTACGGGTTGTGCTGGGTGGCAGAGGGATCTCTTGTGGGGGGGGGAGGAGGACAGGGTGTGGAAGATGCTGCTGCCGGGGCTCCAGGTGCTGAAGGCTGTGGCACCGGATCATGCTTGGCGGTAACGAAGTGGTTCTTGATGCCGTAGCCTGTGTGAACTGAGTGTTTCGGTTATGCTTCCGACAGTGGAGGGCAACATAACCACATTGCCCCTGAAACTTCCATTTGTCCGAGTCCCCGCGGGATAAGCTCCAACACATCCTGCTCCGAAGATCTTGGTTGTAGTAATGAGTCTCACGGACTGTGGCCATGAGCTCCGCAAAGGAGTTGTTTTGAAGGCTCTCGGCCACGTAAGACTCGATCTCCTCCTGGGTGGGTGGAGGAGGGGCCGCGGTGGCCTTTGCCGTGGTCTGTGACCTAGGTGGCGGGAGTCCACCTGGATTTCCAGAGACAGCTCTGGGACTTGCTTCTGCAGCATTCGATCAGTTCGCTCCTTGGTGGTGGGTCTCCCTGGAAGCCTTTCTGCCACTTCCAGCATCTGGTGTAGGCAACCGTGGTACGGTTGGCCGTCACGAAGAAATGGCCGTCATTCTCATAGGTCTTGTTCTTTTTGTGCCTGTCCCAGCACTCCTGCAGCAAGTATACGGGCCCGTACTTGCCGGAGATGTTCCAGCCTGGTTGGGGGTCATGACCCAGATCCCGGCCCAGGGTCTGCCAGAGAAACTTGCAGAAAATCATATAATCCAGGTTGGCCTTAGCCGTCAGAACCTGACGGCTGAAAGCGTGTTGTATGGCTTCCCTCATCAAGGGATGGCGGGGCTTGCCATAGATGATGCCCTGAAAAATATGGTCCGCCTTGACTCCGATGGCCATGACCATGAACTCCTGCGGGAGTTGGCCATGTGGGGAGGGTCTGTGACCCACTTCACCTGCCAGTTGCGAGCGAGCTGTGCTCCAATCTGCTGCCATGAGTTGCAGTACCTGCTCCCAAGGTACCACAAATCCGCATTTGATGTCCACATACAGGCCGCCTCGTTGGTAGCGGGCTGCCTGAGGCGATCCAGCAGATTGGAGCCGTAAGTCCCCGCGAGTTTCACCAAGGTGGCTCGAAGGATGTTGTCATCGCAAAACTCGCGTGTAAAGCCTGGGAACATCTTGGCTGCTATTTGAGCAGGCTCTGGCTTCTCGTCGTGGACGTAGGTCTGAAAGAGGATCTTGGGGGGGGAGTCCGCGCCAAATCCGGGAGATGCTGGAAGCGGCTGCCCCAAGGTCCGTGCCCGTACTGCGTTGCAACTTCGGAAAGATCCCGAACAGTGCGGCATTGTGATAATGCCTGAGCCACCAGCATTTCGACATGCATGTCCTGCTGCCTGGCATTCCATCCTGCAACAACAAGTATTGGCAGGCCCGGTCTGTGACGCATTTCGTCAATGGCTCGAGTCACGAGCGCTGAGATGACAAGATCAGCCACCTGCGGTCTGAAATGAAGGTTAGTGGAGGTGTAGAGCTGGTCCACCTGGGGCAGCTGAGCCAGGTCCATGATTTCCTGATGAGCCAAGTTTTTGTCCCCAAAACCGTATTGGACCCTGCCATCGATCAAATAATCATAATTGATCTGCTTCTGAGGGAGTAGGCTTCGAGACAACGGAATGAAGCATACATTGATTTGCCCATCAAGGTGCTCCTCCAGTATGGAGGCCACCGCCTGACTCTGGACAGCAGCGCTGAACCTGTTAGGTCCGAAAAGTCCAAATTGCCAGTGGAGGAGCTCCAAGATGCAGGGAACACTTCCCGCCGAAATGTTGAGGGCAGCACCAGGACAACTCAAGACTTGCCCTGTAAAAAGGGGGTATACCCCATAAGCGTGGCCGCATAGCGTGTGCTGCAAGGTGCTGTCGCTCAGCACCAGGAAGGGCCCCAAGCTAGGGGGGCATCCATGGCTGCAGCCATGATCCTACTCGGCCAGAGGCTGTGCCACGCGGCCCGGAGGTGGAGCTGTGTTCTTTGCCTAAAAAACTTCGGAGTTTCCCTGAGGGGCTTAGTTGAAAAACTGCCACCTGAATGTAGCAAGTATACGACTGTCGCGTCCTCGTTGGGCTGACCCTTAGTTGCCAAGTTGATGTTCCATTAGACTGCGATTCACAACGTCTCCCGAAGGCTGCAGAGAGAATTGTTTGAACCTGGGATGCACACACGAACTAGGACTCAGGACTGTGGTTGCTCAGCGCGGGCACTCGACCAGCTCCGAGATCTGTGGGCTCACCGCAGATGACCTGAAGTTAGTGGGACAGGTTTGTCCCTGAACAGAGAGACAACAGCCAGCAAGCTAACTCTACAGCACGCGCAGAAGCTGAGTTTTCCAAAAAATCAGCTGCGTCAGCTGGTGAGTGGCTGTGCCAGTCGAGTGAGGAGGCTGTGCCATACTCCTAAGTCCACTTCAGAATCCATCAGCTAGTGAGTGGCTGTGCCAGTCGAGTATGGAGGCTGTGCCATTCTCCTAGCTAGGAAACCTACGCCTAACTTGCAACCACTGCCGGATCTTCAGTAAGAACAGCATTAGTCATAGCGGGAGTGGGCCTAGTGAACTTCATTATCCCGTCGTGTTGCATCAGCTTGTCCGAAAAGGCCAAGGGGGTTGGTTATCTTTTGCACCACGATGTTGTGACGGTGCTCAATGGGAATGATGATCTCTTCCGTTGCGAGGTACCGCTGTGGCTCCGAGAAGGATTGCACCATGACTGGCGTGTTGAGTAACTTGGCCAGTCTGGCAGTGCGCCAGCTATTGACGTGGGGCTTGTACTGAACCAGAGGAAGAGCAGCGCAGTACCATGCTTTGCTGACTGCCGCCATAGTCATGGTCAACAGGAGGTCTGGATGGAGGACCGCGACCCTGACGCCTTGCCTGTCATAGTCCACGTCACAGTAGCGCTGGTCAAAGATTGCGATGCCATCGAAGACTCTGCTGTGGGCCCAGAGATCAGCCGCTGCATGTATTTCGTCCCTGAGCTGGTAGATGTGGCGCATGGTGCTGTATGGCACCCTGGTGGCTGGGTCCATTTCCGTCAGCTCCCGGGCCAGCCCGGAGGCTGAGTAAAAGTCAACAATGACAGCCCCCGGCAGAATGAAAGAGAGAGCACGGCGGCATGATTCGATGCAGAGTGCTTGGGACATCGGAGTGGGGGCTACAGAAAAACAGCTTACCCAAAGTGACTGCGGGGAAACGAGTCATTAGCAGGCGGACTATGTGGCTGCTGAAGTCACATTTTGAAGACCTCTCGCTGATCTGGCTCATGGTCTGTGACCATGTATTAGCGAGGCTGTGCCATCCGGTCTAGCATGGACTGTGCAGAACAAGAACGGGAAGGAAGTCTGCCATTCTATAGTGAATGCTCAGAGCTTCACGGGAGATGGTACCGACTCGCTCCGGCTTGACCTCGATGAAGGCAACTCTGCCCAGTTTACGAAGGTGAACGTATGCGCGCCAAACACCAATCCAAGGTCGGCCTTCGAGAAGGAGAACTATTTCTCTGCACCTCGCGCGACAGACTGCAGCCAGGCGAACTGCCAGCAGAAAGTCTGGATTCACAATCCCGAGTTGGGCATGTACTCCAAGATGATCGAGTTTGATTGTGCTCCCGATGACGGAGTACTGCAAGAAGCGACTTTCCTGAGCCCATTGTAGGAGGGAGTCCTGCAGCCGCGCGCGAGCAGCTCTTGCATCCTCATACATCATGTCGATGTCATCCCATACGAGATCAGCGGAATCGTCATAGAAGTCCAGGATGAGCACGCCCGGGATGAGGTGGATGAGCGCATGGCGAAGAGAAGCCCCTTCAAAGAAGTTAAACATGTCGCTGTGAACCGGCAAGCTAAAAGACCGGAGCAGGCAGGGCAGTCACGATGCCCCAGGCTAGGAAGCCCTTTGACTTTCTTTTCGCACTGCTCTATTTGTCTTCTAGTGCGTCTGGGGCTGTGCCCTTGTGACGTTGCTGTTGCTGTGGCGCTGTGCGCTAATGACAACTTAGGCCAAAAGGGCTGGCAGCAGCAGCATCAGTCCCAGGGCATGTCTTCGTCCTGAACAACATCGAAGATGTCAACCAGCTGGGCATGCCATGCGTTGAAGTCCGAAGGGCGGTTCACGGCCCCAGCTGTGTGGCCAACCAGGAGGGAGGACAAGAGCTCCACGAAGGTGTCTATGCCTTTATGTACGGATACCGAGCCGGACTTCCGCAAGCGCGACATTGCCACCAAGAGCTCGACCGTATTGATGCGGGCCTGTCCTGCGATTGCGCCGGCCATCAGGTTGTGCCAGGTGACGTTGACGGCAGCAAGGCGTCGGACTTGGAGAAGGCGCGGCTGCAGCACTTCAAAGACAAAATGCAGCCCCTGCATGTCAGGGTGCGGAGAAGTTGGCAAAGAAGAGATGCGCAGGGTGGGCCAATGCTCAAAGCATTCTCGAAGCGTTTTCCGCATTTCGTCATGAGCCTCCGCCATTCCCGGTGGCAAGTGGCCTGGTGGCATGCCAGGTTCGATCAAGCTCTCCCGATCCAAGGCCGTCATTGGCAGGTAGAAGTCAAGGTGCAGGCGCATCGGCGTCAGGAAGAGATAGATGCGCAGGACAATCGCGTCAACCATGACAGTGCTCATCGCTGACAGCAGGCAAGCAGGGGAAACTGAGCCATCACAAACAAACACTGAGGAGCAGGATCGAAACGGGCTGCGCAATGTTCTCGCCCAATGACGGCCGGCCAGCTTGTCAGAGACTGTGTCTCAGTGGAGGGAGGCTGTGCCATATCCTAAAACTAGTCCTCTAGGCCGTCGGCTGGGAGCCGAAAGCCTAGCTCCCTCAGGCGCTGTTGCAACACAGCAGAGAAGCGTGAACGTACCTTGCACAGTGTAGGCTGCCAAGACGACCCGGTTAAAGGTCGACCAAGGAAGAGTAGCGTGCCAAAGTTTGTCTGCTCTAAAGACTATGCTGAGGCCGCGGAGATCAAAGCAGCTGCCCCTGACCATGTCTCGTTGATTGGGGACCTCGTGGTAGTCAGAGCCCTCTGGATCTTCAATCCAGATGCCTCCCTCATCGCAGAGTGAGAGCGGAATGAGCAGGGTCCCGGTCGCTGCGTTGTGAGCGTCACGGTGCGGAGGTGAGAGCACGTCGACCAGGATCTCGATGGAGGTCCATTGGTGTTCAGGATGGCACAGCCCCACCTTATCCGGACCATTGACCTTTGCGGGGGAGGGGGGGAGGGGCTGCGGAGCGCGTGACCACATATCTGCGTTTTGCTGTACATTAGGTAGAGACAAAAAGAGCAGCCCCGTCACGTTTGTCTTTTTCCACCAACAACAACAACACAGTGCCTAGGGCCTATGGTGTGCAGGGCTTGAATGGTTTGCAGAGGATTTTTTCAGTATTTCCAGCGTATTTCCATGGATTTTGTGTGTATTTGCAACGATTTGGTGTGTATGTGCAAGGAGTTTGTGCATTTTCAGGAGTTTGTGTGTATTTGCAAGGTTTTTGTGCGTATTTGCGAGGATTTTGTGCGTATTTGCAAGGATTTGTAGGTATTGCCAAAGATTTGTTACATATTTCCGTGGATTTCGTGTATCTGCAAGGTTGGATTTTGAATGTATGTTCACGGATTTTGCATGGTTTTGAAAAGATTTCGTGTGCGTATGTCCACAGCATCAGACGTGGATCAAGCCCTTCAACATCACATAAAACCCGAAAATCTCCCCTCAAATCCTTTTTGAACATTTTGAACCGTTCGGTATTTAATGCAAACCCTTCAAAATTCCAGACAAGCCCTTTCAAACACCCATGAGAACCCCTTCTGGATTTCGCAGATTCCCATACCTGCGGTGGAGATGTCTTGAAATGTCGGCGGTTGTTGTAAAGGGGGGGGGCGGTCAAATCAACAGACGGGGCTCCAGTTTTAGATTTTGTCTCTACCACAGGGTAGAGAAAATCAGGACTTTGTCTCTACCCTGTGGTACAGACAAAAACTGGAGCCCCGTCTGTTGTTTTGACCCCACCCCCTTTACAACAATTGCGCAGCCTACACCGCATTTCAATCATGGGGCAGTTGCTGTGTAAACCATGGCTTGCATTCCCCGAAACTCTACAGGCACCCTATGCGGTTGCCGGAAGCATTCCCAATTGCTTCTTATTCACAACAATTGCGGGCTGCTGTTTCTGTCTGTACCAACAACAACAACAAGGACAACAACAACGACACCCCCACCACCACCACCAGCAGCACCACCAGCACCAAGCACCCCCACCACCAACAGCAAGAAAGCAACTACAAGGAACGACGAATAACAGGAGCCCCATCCGAACAACAACTTCTTGCTTTTGTTTCTTCTGTCACAGGAGGGACAAATCGTTGACTTTTCAAAAACCCTCACCGCGACTTGCCCTATAATAGCCCGGTCTAAGCCGCTGATGTGCTAGAAGCCTTGCATAAACAACTTTACCGCGACCAAGTGCAGGCAAAAAGAAAGCGAAAAAGAATCGGAAGCAGGCCCTGCGGTTGAAAGCTTGTGGTTCGGGTGGGCGGGGGGGGTTTGGGAGTTTGGGGTTCGCTCTGGCTGTGTTCGGGTATTGGGTTGTAGGCTTAGGGTTCTGTGGTTTGGTGCTTTCTTGGGATGAGCGTCGCAGGTTGTTTTGAGGAGTTGAGCGCGAACCCTGAAAATTCCGAACCGCTAAGCCCAAGCCCCTCAAGCCCTCAAGCCTTTCAACCGTTTATACCGCAGGCGGAGGTGCCCCAAAGCACGGGCGGCCTCTCAAATCTACCGAAGGCGCAAGCACAGAGAAATTGCGTTGGGTTGGTTTCCCTTGACCCGAATCTGTTTGCGACTTGTTGAGTTTGGGAGTCGACGGGTTGAGAGCGCTACGCGGGTTTCGGGAAGGCTTCGCGACCTGAAAGCTTCAACCCTAAGCCTAAGCTGAGCTTCATACCCGGAACCCTGAACAGCACAATTCAAAAACCTAAACCTTCAACCCCAGACCCCAAACTCGCAGCCATAAGCTCAAAGCCCATTCCCTGAACTTGAACCCAAAATCTTTAAACTGTAAATTCCGTAGTGCGGTATGCTTGCGTTCAGGAGGAGCCTCTGCTACCTTTTTCGAAAGCGGTCGAGGCCAGGTTCTGCAAAGAGATCTACACTTTCTCGAACAAGAGTTTACGGTTTAGGTGTTTAGGGTTTAGTTGGGTCCGGATTCGCACCCTGAACGGCGCGGGGCTTCATGCATAGGGCTTAGGATGAAGAGGGGTCTGTACAATGTAAATGATGGAATATCCAGAACGAGGGTTTAGGGGTTCACCCATATTCATATACCTTAAATTTACCATCATAAGTTTGGGCCTTGGGGTTTCAGGTCAAGCTTTAATATCCCTCAGCCTCAATCCGGCGCCATCACATGATTTCGAGCACGCGAGATGTCGTTGGGACAACCTCAGTCAGTTTCCGGGTTTCGGGGTTTCGAGGTCAAGTTTTGAACCCTAAACCCTAAAACCGTGGGTTCGTGTCACTGATCCACAAGCTCGCCTGAACTCGGCTCCTCGCACCCCAAACAGTCATGGACTCCAAAACCCAAAGCTCCATCTCCCCTTGCTGGCGCCCAACTCCTGCACATTGTGCCCTGAAATCTTGAGAGTGGAGCTCCTTTGAGTCCTTCTCTGTCCCCAGTGTCCTTTCTCTCGTGATAATGGCCGCTGAAGCCCTGAAACAAACCCCCAAACCCCGAAGCTTAAACCCTTGAGTCGCGAAGCCTGAACTCACGAAGTCTAACTCTGAACCGCTAAGCCCCTCAAGCCTTTCAACGCTTTCTACCACAGGCGGAGGCGCCCCAAAGCACGGGCGGCCGCTCAAATCTACCGAAGGCGCAAGCCAAGAGAAATTGCGTTGGGTTGGTTTCCCTTGACCCGAATCTGTTTGCGCCTTGTTGAATTCGGAGGTGGAGGGGTTGACAGGGCTACGCGGGTTTCGGGAAGGCTTCCCGACCTGAAATGCTCCCAAAATCGCAACCATAAACTCAGAGCCCATTCCCTGAACTTGAACCCGAAACCTTGAAACTTTAAACTCCGTAGTGCCGTATGGTTCAGGAGGAGCTTCCTCTGACACCTCCCTCGAAAGCGATCGAGGCCAGGTTCCGCTTTGCTATATAGAGTCGAGGGTCAGGGGTGCAGCGATTCATAGTAGAGATTTAGGGTTTAGAGGTTCTAGTTCAATTCGAGTTGAGGGGCCTAGGGATGTGGAGTGTAGGGGTTATCTAGAAGTTTCATGTCGTGGAATATGCCGCGCACAGTGTTGTAGCACTATGGAGTTCTAATTGTGATGCTCAATACTTCTCACACGAGGAATGTTTGTTAACTGGGATCCTTAATATGATGCAATGACAGGCATGTCGCCTAGTATGTCGTGTCTATCCGGTTTTTGGGGCTCTTGCCCTGAAGCCTCAACCCTTCAAAAGCGTGTCAAAACTTAAACGCAGTGACTGCTGGATGGTTTCTGCCGGAAGCCCCCCCCCCCTCGCCCCAGGCCCGTTCGTGAATCTAGAGCCTCGTTTGTGCTTGCAGCTTGTGAAGCTTCGGGAAAGGCCTGCGTCTTCAAACCCCAGCGCCTTGTAAGGCGAAGCAGTGTTCCGAGCTCGTCAGAACGGGCCCAGGGGTGGTCACGAAGAGCATCGAGGATTTGATGTCCCAGGGTTTTAGGGTTTGCGCTTCAAACTGTTTGGGCAAGGGGTTTGCTGCTGGAGTTTCGGGGTTTCGGATTTTTCCATACTTTGAGTTGAGAACACCACCCTCTTGAGGGTTGTCTTGAAAACAACTACGGTCTAGCATTTACGGGTTTGCTGCGGGGTTCGTGTTCGGGATCCAGCGGCTAAGCGAACAGTAGCAGTGGTGTGATGTTCAGGGGGTGGTCCTTTCTGTGCTGATGCAGTAGTGGAGGATTTTGTCTATGATTCGCCGACCCGCGGCTTACAAGCGAACACTACCGTTCAGCACGTGGGTTTGCATATTGGGAGTTGGAGCGTTGCTGGGTCAGGCTTCGCCAATGTCTTGGGCTCCTGTCTCGGTTCAGAGTTGAGGCCCTAAGCACAAAGCTGCTTTGCAATCAAGCCCGAAGTTCTCAGCCCTAGATTCATCGCGAACCCTTCAACCCTGAATCGCGAGTACCACACCTGGTTCCACGACCTGAAGTTTATGGCAGAATTGGTATATCCATCATATCCTCATGCCATCGGAACTCGCAGCGCTCAGTATCCTGAATCAGTTCCATGTTTCAGTATGCTTAGAGTTTATACAGCACGCCCCTTATAAGAAGGAGCTCATCGAATGGAATGCAGCATCTGGGCTGCAAAGCAAACTGAGGGTCCTCTTGTGATTCGTGGAGTGGGAGATCCGCAAGAATCCGACGGCTCCGGCACCGCAATCAGGAAGGGCACTTAGCCCCGAAGCTTGGGAATTACACCCTAACCCTAAATCCCAAGCCCTAGAAAACCTTAGTTGAAGTATTCCGACTGCTAAGGATCTTCCAGGGTTTCGTGGGTGCCATAGGAGTTGATACCCAAAGTACAGGTCTTCCTCTTCTATTACGGGTAACTTAAGGGCTCCTCGAAGCATATTACTGGTTCTTGGGAGTGTTGCTGGATTTCATGGGAGGGTCAACATGAGGGGTTTTTGGAGTTCGTACATTTCTAGTTTGTGAGCTTTTCGCCTCATGTGCGAGAAACTGGCAGGATTCGGCAGAGCTATCATTTTCCCGGTGTTTCTGTAAGGACGTGACAGGTTAAGTACGTCCTAGTGATCGCGTTGCCGGAACTGCCGGAGTTGGAAGTGGCTGTAACGAGCGTTTCGAAGCTTCACACTTGGCCATCCAGTGGTTTGGCGAGCGTGGGTTGGGTACTGCCCCCACTCAGTAACAGTTGGATAATATTCATACTATAGATATATAAAGACCTTAATAGTAGCCCTATTATAGACTGTTACTGTATGGGGGCCGTGCCCAAAGCACGGGCTTTAAGAGACAAGAGGCCAAGCAGGAGCTTGCAGCTCCATGCGAGAGCTGAGCTTCAAGAGATTTTTGCAGCGCCGGTGGTCCGAAACCACAAGCTTCCGAATGAGACCATGGCTGAGCTCGAAGCCTCAAGCCCTAGAAATCGATCGAATTTCGAGACCCCCATCCGTGTCCTGGGCTCGTCGGGCTCGGGGCCTTTTTTAGGGGGCTTTGGCGAGACCTTAAGGTTTTGGATATGCGCAAAGAGGGTTAGGGCTTAAGCTTGGAGTTTAGGATTCATGATTTACTTCTGGGTCTTCGGACCATCATGCAGGTGAGGTGAAGGGTTAAGGTTCACGGCGGGGTCCCGCTGAGGAATTGACGCAGCAGTACTGCCAGCTGATGGGAGACGTGTCCACTTACATGCGGCAGATCCGGGACATTTGTCTGCAGCTAATCTTAATGTGCCCCTAGAGATTATTTCAAGCCCCTTGAATGCGGAATATCCCGGGGATCCTTTGCTGGATCCTTGGAACAGGACTCTCCATCAAGGGATCGTGTTAAGTACCCTTATTCCTAGCTCTAGGAGCCCTCCTAGGCCTAGGGCTCCTAGAGCCCTTTGCCAAGCCACAAAGCTCGTGATGAAGCAAGGCTAATTTCATCTGCTAGCTGTAGCTTGAAACAAGTGTCAACAAGGAGGCTAGAATCTACGGAAAACCTCGAGGTACAGTGGAGACAGTGACTCATGTAGACAAGCAGACAGCAGACTAGATAGATGAAGAGATAGAGGCACAGGAAGCTAGAAATAGACCTAAGCCTAAGCACGTATAGATGGCAGCCTCAAGCCGGGTTCCCTTGAGCTGGTCCTGGAGGACTCCCGCCCAGGGCTTCTCGAGAACCTGCCGTTCCAGCCTGTCTGGATGGACCCTGTGCCGGTGAACGAGCCCACGGCTGAGAATCTCCGCAAAAGCATCTCGGAGTCTCTTCCTGAATGTTGCTATGTAGGGAATGGGGGAATGGATCCCTATAGTAGTCCCTATATCATCCAAAATAGCCCAAAAGCCTTACACAGTATGGTCTTTGGGCCCACAAGCCTTAAAATATGAGTCCTCAGAGCCCTAGGGAATGTTGCTCTGTATTTTTTGCGAGTGTTCCGCACGCAAAGCTGATTGAGCTATCTAATTCCTGCGGGTAATTTCATGTCCGGATAATGTACATGACCGGAATCTCCTTTCATGACCCAGACGACCTGAACTACCCAAGTATTGAAGAGATCTGCAGGACCGGCGCAGTATCTGAAACTTTATCCCAACAACCCAGAAACCTCACCCGACAGGGAACCCTGCAGCAAGACACCCTCTGAGCTCTTCTCTCCTGAGCGCCGAGCCAGGACTCCATGTTCCCCGAAGGCTAAAATGAAAATCGTGACATTGACAGTAGGAAAGGCCACCGAACACTGGCGGCAATAGACGTCGTCATCTTCTTCGTTATGGCCAACAGAGCCGATACAAAACGACAACAAGCATCAACACCCCTCATCGACACCAACAACGACGCCTCCCCCCTCCAACGCTCGACATCCACAACACTCGGAACGCAGGTAACACGAACGCCTCATGCACATCTTGTCGTACACCGCGAATTCTTCAAGCTTTACCAGAATACCAAAACCCGTACAGCCAAAGCAGCAAAGAAAAGCCCTACAGTCTCAATCCTGAAGTCCGGAAGCCTGAACAAAACTTTCGTCGTGAAGCCCAAACCCAAAACCGCAAAATCCCTAACAACCCGCCCGAAGCTCTCAACCCTAGAACCCTGAAGCCCGGAATATTCTCAGGACCTCTCCGTGTGGGTCGCCCGGGGCCGGGCACAGGCTGACTGGCTGCGCCGCAATTGAATGCCGTGGGACAAGCTGCCACCTGGTGTGCAGGGCAAGACCGCTAGTTCTGCTAGTTACTAGTGGTGGTGGTAGTAGTAGCAGTAGGAGAAGTAGTAGAGGTAGTGGCAGTGTTTGGTAACTAGTGGTAGTGGTAGTGGTAGTGGTGCTGGTAGTGGCATTGGCAGTGGCAGAGGCAGAGTGGCAGAGGTCGTGGTCATGGTCGTGGTAGTGCTGGTAGTACGAGTAGTGGGAGTAGTCGGAGTACTAGCTAGAAGTTAGCAGTGGCAACGTCGGCGGTAGCGGTTCTGGCAGTGACAGTGACACCAGCAGCAGCACCGGCAGTGGCAGAGGCAGTGGGTGTGGTAGTTGCAGGCGTAGGAGGGATAGTCGTGGTCGCGGTCGTGGTCGTATTGAAGTAGTGGTCGTCGAACAATTAGCAGCAGCAGCAGCTTTCGTCGTCTTTGTTTCGTCATCGTTGTCGTCGTGTTTGTAGCCGTCGGCTAACTGGCAAAGGCCCAAACCCGAGAGGGGTTGAGAGCCCAAAACCCCAAAGCCCTGAAGCCCCAGGCCATCAAATCCTGAACTCTAAATCAACAGAAGTCTCATCGGGAATTGGACGATCCTTTCTTTGCGGCTTGCCGGCTCGAGTCTCGAGGCCACTGTACGTGGAGCCGCTGTTGCCAAGCACAGCGAGCGTGGCAAGTCGGACAAAATCGCCCAGTGTTAGACTTTTAGTTTCGTGGGGTTAGGGTTTAGGATTTCAGGTTTAGGAAGTATAGAGTCTTAGAGATTGTGGTCACGGGTTTCGCCACTTTTTTCAACTTGTAAGGCATCCAGCATGCATGGACCGATCCGAGGTCAGTTCAAAGCTTGACAGGGCTGACAGGGGCATGGTTAGAGCACTGACTTTGACCTTAGACCGATTGATACGTGGAAGAAGTACTGAGATGTCGTGCTCTAAGGGGTGATTCCTTGATTCTGAAACCATGGAATTCAAAGTTTTCGCGCTGTCGAGATTTCATGCCAGCTTGTTCTGAGTATGTTGTGGTATGTAGCATAGTGTATTATAGGGTAACAATGGTATATCATAGTATGCTGTGTGCTGTCTATCTGCCCGAGCCAAAGCCGATTCCTTCCGTTTCCATCACTGGCCACTGAAAGGTGCAGAGCTTTTTCTGAGACTGCAGTGCTTTGGTTCAAGGGATTTCGTGGGTTCAGTGTTGCTGCGTGCGCAAAAGGATACCACCTTACCGGCTGAAGATGTCCTTGTGCTGCAAATTCATAGACAGGCGGGGACCCTTGATTGCTTAGTGGAGGGGGGCCGGGACCCTTGATTGCTTCGTGGAGGGGCTGCGGAATGGAGTTTTAAGCTCTGAGCGCTGGAGGTCCTACCCTGATGGAAAAGTAGGATGCTTGCCCATCGATTTGTGCGATTGGATTTGAGTTCTGCGCCTAAATAATATTCACCAATGCTATTTTGGAGTTCTTCTTAGTATAGCATACCCCAAAACCCCATTCTTCACCTGGGCCCGTCAGTCTCTCTCCGAGCTCCCTGCATGGGGCTTCTTAGGGCTTTAGGGAGACTGAAACTTTCGAACCTCACCTTCAGCAGATCAATAGGTTTCACCCTTGTCGTTCCGCTCTGTTTTCGTCGCCATCGTTTCATTCCGCCTCACATCCAGTCAATGTTCAGCGACTCTGCCGCTCCCCGGTGATTTTCCTCTGATGTTGGATCCTCGTCCAGCGTTTGGAGCTTTTGCAAGTTTGGAAGTACTGTGGTTCAACATGTGGAGGGCTTGAGAGCCTGGAGCAGTTTTGGAGTATTTCTGCAGAACCCGTTTGCGAGAAGTTGGACGTGTGACGAGAAGTCTTGGAGTGCACAGAGTAGGTGGACCATGCGGCAGGGAAGTCGATTGACGAAGGGCAACACGTGGCCGCAAATTCCAGGCTTCCAACCTATGACCCTGGTAGAGGTCAACAGCGACCCGCACTAACCCTAAACCCCTAAAGCCCTAAAGCCTAAATCCCCCCTAAATCCTTCGCTCATGCGCACCTAGGTTGCAACTTTGCAGGAGTTCGGGGCCCGAAGCAAAGGTACGAAGCAGCTGTCGCACAGATGCAATGAAGCACAGCAGCAAATGAGGATGTAAGAAGAAGCATGCCAATCTTTCGGTTCTGGGAAGGGTGGTTTTGCTTCGACCCAGCATGTAACTTTGAGGGCGCATCAAGATCCTACTAGGGAAAAGCCTGAGCTGGCGAGCAATGGAGCAGAACGTCTCGATTACAGGGGCTTTGCAGGAGGCTGCGGGCATTGATGATCGATCGGTCCTCTTCGTCCCACTCCTCTTTGCGGTATATCTGGGGACGGTTTGTCTCGGCACAGCAATCGTGGCGGCCCACACAGCAAGGGCCAGAAAGGCGCGGAAAGCCCGAGAAGCCAGGGAAGAAGCCCAGCCGGTGGCCGCAACCGTGCTGGGCAATCCCAGTCCCACAGATGCAGACACGCTACTGAGCCCGCGCCCAGCGAGGACAGTGACAGGTACCCGGGTCTGGGCATGTCTGAGCCGCCAAAGGGCGGTCCAGATCTGCTTCTCTTGCACATACCTGATTTGCATGATTGCCACGGTGGTTAGTCTTGCAACAGGCACCTTGTCCAAGAGCACCGGCCTGCATTGGGAGTGGTATCTGGGACTTCTAAGCCTCGCATGCTTCTGGCACTTGCTTCAGGCCCTGTGTCTGCCGAAGGAGAACGAATATGGCTCGATGGCCTTCGCTGAGGCAACCCTTTCCGGCATGGTCCCCTTCCTTTCGGACAACTTCGACACGCTGAAGGATGTCATGTTTGGAGGACTCTGCTGGCAGTCGGAGCGGCCTGCCGTCAAAGCCATGGCCTGGCTCGCCTGGCTCTACATCCCGGCGTTCCATGCGGGTCTCCTGCGGAAGAAGAGGGTGCTAAACGAGCTGGCGGGACACGTCCTATCGGTGTGGACCATGGCGACGGAGACTGAAGCTGCCCAGAACCACGAGGCCGAGCGGCCCGACTCCAAGAAAGACGGCTGGTGCAGAAGGATGTGGCACGACAAGCTGCTGCCCATTCTGTACCGGCAGACGACTCCCACGAAGCAGCAGATGCTGCTCGTGGAGAATGCCCCGCAGGCGATCATGGCGGTAGTGTACACAGCAGCAGAAGGCGGAAGTATGATCGTGTCAATCCTCAACATCACGGTGCCGATTCTGCAAGTGGTCGGAGGTTGGGCACTCTTCCCACGTCTGCGGGAAGCGGTGACGCCCTGGTTCGTCAAGAAGCTCAATTCGTCCATCAAGGATGGAGATGATTTGACTTTGGGACGAATGTGGAAGGAGGCCCCGTAAACCCTGAGTTTCAATTGCGGGGATGTTGTGCAATCAATTGCTATAAGGTCTAGGCTTGAGTCGAGTTAGTTAGAGTGCATGCCTGAAGAGGCGGACTTTCAACGTGCTCCCAAGCTCCTGGCTGATGTCGCGAACGGCCTCTCCATCTTCGATGGCTTGCGCTTGAACTCGGAGGACCTGAGAGGCCAGGCCCGTTGCTGTGCTTGCTTGAAAGGATCACAGTCTACAAACTCACGAATCACAGCCCTTGCGAATGCCTTGCAGGGGAGCGGGGACCACGGCACATCCAGCTCTTGAAGGAAATCATGACGCTGGCGACCTCCGCAGACACGCGACTTGCTCTGGATGACCGGGGCCTGCGCGGCGATGCGGTGGAGTTCAAGGCTCGTCTTTCCTACAGAAGCCCAAATCCTAACCTTTAACCTTGTGCACCTTCAGGCCGTGTGCAGCTTCCTGAAGAAGGCGGTCTTTGTGGAGAAGGCCCTCCCTCTCTCCCTCTTCCGACGGGCTTGAGCATGAGATGCCCAGAAAAGCTGACGGAAGGTCGACCTTTCCAGGAACGACCTCGGAGCAGAGCAGGCTCAGGCAGAGACAGCCATGCAGAGTGGAGGGCTTCCGTCCGCGTTCTGGACTTGCCAGTGATCTGCAGGGCGAAGTTGCGCCTGATTCCATGATTCCAGCGGACAGGCCCTGGCTGCTAGCATCACTACCAACGGCTCCATCGTCGACTTGAAGCTGCAGGGAAATTCGTTTGGAACCGCCGGTATGCAGGCACCGTGCCGCGTTTTCACAGGGCCTTACTTTCGGTCGAAGCCAGGAAGCCTGCTTGTCTTTTTGGGTTCTTTGCAGGATCTCGCCAAAGAAGCCCTGCGCATCCGAAGCCTCCGGCATCTCAACGTCGCTGGGAGCAGCATGGGCATGGTTGGCTTCCAGGCTGGGGCTCCGGCAGGATTTTGTGCAGGTTACGCTCCCACTCTTCTCTCGCAGGCCTTGGTAGAGGCTTTGGCTGAGACTCCTTTGGAGTCTCTGGACGTGGGCTCCAACAAGCTTGGGCTGGAATGTGCTGAGGCCTTCGCAGTACATAGCTTGGTGAGGTGAGGTGCAGGCAGATTGATGTAAAGCCAAGAAGCCCAAGCACCGTGTCCTTCGCCGTAGCAGGCGCTCACTGGAGCTCTGTGCATTCGAAGACTTCGGCACTTCAACGCCGCTGGCAACGGCCTGGGTGCTGCCGGCTTCCAGGCTGGGCTCCGGCAGAGTATCGTGTGAGTTCGTCGGGGCTTCCGCTCTTCTCTCTCAGGCCTTGGCAGAGGCTTTCGCTGGAAGTTCCCTGCTGGAGACTTTGGACGTGGGCTCCAACGATCTCGGGCCGAACTGCACAGAGGCTCGGGCAGTGGTATCGTGCTCAGGTTGCTAATGCTGTGAACAAGGTGAAATTCATCCACGTGGTCGGCCATTGGGAGCGAACGTTGCGAGTGAAAGACGATTGCGTTGGAAGTTCAGAAAGGACAAGCAACCGCACCATGCTCAAGCCTTTCCAAACGTATACAGTCACAGGTGCTTCGAAGCTCGGGAGATTGTTTGAGTCGGAAGGGGGGTCACTTGTGTCTTTTTTTTGGGTTCGCTTGTGTCTTTTTTTGGGGGTCACTTGTGTCTTTTATTTGCTTCGGAAGCAACGGTCTCGAACGAGAGGTGCCTTGGTAGGACCTGACCCCGAACCCCTGATGAAACAAGGCCCTACCCCTAAGAGGGGTAAACCCAGAACGAAACCCTAATGAAAGAAGGCCCAACCCCTAAGAGGAGTAAACCCAGAACGAAACCGTAAAAGGAGTAAGCCCAGAACGAAACCCAATGAAAGAAGGCCCAACCCCTAAGAGGAGTAAACCCAGAACGAAACCGTAAAAGGAGTAAGCCCAGAACGAAACCCAATGAAAGAAGGCCCAACCCCTAAGAGGAGTAAACCCAGAACGAAACCCTAAAAGGAGTAAACCCAGAACGAAGCCCAACCCCTAAAAGGAGTAAACCCGGAACGAAACCCTAAAAAGAGTAAACCCAGAGCGGAACCCTAATGAAAGAAGGCCCAACCCCTAAGAGGAGGAAACCCAGAACGAAACCCTAAAAGGAGTAAACCCAGAACGAAACCCTAATGAAAGAAGGCCCAACCCCTAAGAGGAGTAAACCCAGAACGAAACCCTAATGAAAGAAGGCCCAACCCCTAAGAGGACTAAACCAAGAACGAGACCCTAAAAGGAGTAAGCCCAGAACGAAACCCCAATGAAAGAAGGCCCAACCCCTAAGACGAGTAAACCCAGAACCAAACCCTAAAAGAGTAAACCCAGAACGAAACCCTAATGAAAGAAGGCCCAACCCCTAAGAGGAGTAATCGGCCCAACCCCTAAGAGGAGTAAACCCAGAACGAAACCCTAAAAAGAGTAAACCCAGAACGAAACCCTAATGAAAGAAGGCCCAACCCCTAAGAGGAGTAAACCCAGAACGAACCCTAGAAGGAGTAACCCCAGAATGAAACCCTAAATTTTGAAAGGAGTAAACCCAGAACGAAACCCTAATGAAAGAAGGCCCAACCCCTAAGAGGAGTAAACCCAGAACGAAACCCTAGAAGGAGTAACCCCAGAATGAAACCCTAAATTTTGAAAGGAGAAAACCCACAACGAAACTCTAATGAAAGAAGGCTCAACCCCTAAGACGAGTAAACCCAGAACGAAACCCTAAAAGAGTAAACCCAGAACGAAACCTTAATGAAAGAAGGCCTAACCCCTAAGAGGAGTAAACCCAGAACGAAACCCTAAAAGGAGTAAACCCAGAACGAAATCCTAATGAAAGAAGGCCCAACCCCTAAGAGGAGTAAACCCAGAACGAAACCCTAATGAAAGAAGGCCCAGGCCCTAAGAGGAGTAAACCCAGAACGAAACCCTAAAAGGAGTAAACTGTATATGTTAGTTGCATGTGTTTATGTGTACGTACATGTTTACATGTAGGTATACGTATATGCGTACAATGTGTAATATAACAATAAATATCTACACATGTTTAGACACCCCCTCGTAGAGTACGCATGCATGTCTATGTGCATGTGGACGCAGAAAGGGAGCAAGCTAATTGCCTTTGCACTTTATGTATACCGAGCCTGAAACTGAGCGGGGTGAGGTCCTACCAAGGCACCTCTCGTTCGAGACTGTTGCTTCCGAAGAAGGAAAAAGACAGAAGCGACCCCGAAAACAAAGACACAAGCGACCCCCCAAAAAAAGACACAAGTGAACCCAAAAACAAGACAGAAGTGATCGGGCACCCCGTTTGAGTCCATTGAACACAATGACGCCATGCTCAGATGAACAACAGATGAAGTGGCCATGATTGTCCGAATTTCTCGCGTTTGCCGGACACACGCCGATGCTGTCGTGGAAGATGTGATTGGGAATGGATGGAGCCGGTGATTGTCGTTAAAGTGGGACAACTTTGAGGCCTATTCTGGATTTGTCTGCCACGAACTGTCATCTGCTAAACGAACCCAACAAAGCCTTGAAGGCAGAGACCAAGGACGGGAGTCCACAGTCAGTGGGCTGAATGCCTCTTTGCAGACGCGCTTGAGCCATATTCATGGTGTCATCCTTGCGTGCGGACCCTGCTTCGACGGTCCCTGGTACTAGGCACACTTCTTGATTTGATGCGGTCCTGTCAGCCACAGAGGGTGTCGAAGATGGGCGTAATTCAGCCTCAGCAGTGGAAAATCACTTACCGGGTCACATGATCTGGCGAATCTAACGAAACGTCAGCAGATGCCGGTGACGGACAAGCACGACCACTCGGCAAGCTGCACTTGTGATATAGAGAAAAACAACCCATGAGAAACCCTGTCATACATGCTCTACTGCTAAAGACCCTGGAAAGGTCTAGATTCAGTTTTATCGTGTTTTGGTTGCTGATGCTTGGCTGGAACCGGGGCATGGTCAGAATTGCTCGCAACCGACGGCCACTTCCGGTTGCCATCCTTTTGTCTTTACTTCGGCTTTGTCGGATTCCCTCCCTCACGTCGTAGAGTCTTCCCTCGCAGCTTTTACAAAAAATGAATCGCAGGCCAATTCACCTGCCCTGCAGCAGCCAAGCCAAGCGCATGCATTTCGAGAGCATTGCATGCAGGCGCTGAAGATGGTCCTGAGCATCGCGACCCTGAAGGACTTCCGAGCCGACCAGAACGCCTTGGCGGGTGCACTCGCCGAGGCCTGCCGTGAGCCGAGAGCGGCGCGTTAGCGTGGTGCCTGGCAAATCACCGTCTTTGTGCATCACGGAGGCGGTCACTGCGTCCCGACGCAGAGACATCCTCCGCCACCTGAGCGTGGCCGGCAACGACCTGGGCACAGCGGGCTTCCAGGCCGGGCTGGGAAAGCTTCCGAAGCTCTTGAACCGTGCTGACACCGCCTCTCCTGGATCGTCTTTGTCGCAGGCCTTGGCAGAGGCACTGGTCGAGGCAAAGACGCCCGTGGAGACGATCGATGTTGGCTCCAACGGAATTGGGGAGGACGGCTCCGAGGCCTGGAAAGGGGCAGCATGTTTGTGCCCACGCAGAGTCTCTCTTCTGCTCGGTGCTCCCTGTCACCGCTCCAGAGTCACATCCGCGGCTTCGTGAACCCAAAATTGTATCGGGCATCGTCGTGAAAGCTGGGAAGCGTTGTAGTCAACCTTGCGGAGCATAGTGTGCAATGTGCATGATGTGGTGTCGGATATCGAGCCGTGGGAGAGTCCACCATCTTGCCTTTGTAGAGGCCTGGGATCTTCTCCCAAAGTGTTTCGCATGTTTCGCTTTAGTCAGAGATTGTCGATGGACTCCGCCGGCCGATTTGTGCTCGTCGGGTGGGGCAAGCGTCGACCATGTCATCGGGGGCGGGCGGCGCCACGGTGATCGAAGATGGCCATACGTGCAGGAGCAAGTTGCGCTGCAATGACGATTGAAGCACGTCGCATGCCCTGACACGTCAAACGTCAACTTTGTGTCTGTCCAGGCCTTGAAAAAGCTGTTGGGCACGACGACCCTCAAGGACTTCCGTGCTGCCCACAACGCCTTGGGGGATGCGGGGGCGAAGGCCGGCGATGCAAGGCGCCTTCCTCCTTCACACGTCGCCTCAGCTGTCAGGTCGTGGCAGAGTGCTTCGACTCTGAACGCTGTGCGATCGAGCGACTGAGCCTCGCGGCCAGCGGCATTGGCACGGAAGGATTCGAGGCTGGGACCCGGAGGGAAGCGTGCCGACGTCTTTGGAGGCATCTGATGCCACTAAGCATGCAGGCTCTGGGCTCCACTGAGAGACCTGCAGCTGTTCAGCTACACATCTCCGGAAACCTGATGAGCTTGGAATGGAAGTGCCGGGTACAGGCCAGGCCGGGCTGTGCCGTACTGTGGTACTGTGGGCATCCCTTTGACAAGAATAGTCGTCTGTGCTCCACCGAGGCTGCCGCAGACCTCAGTCGGTGCTTCCAGCTGATGGACGTGGTGCTGGCACGCCAGGGTGATGAGTCGACTGCTGCTGACGAAGCCCAGGAGGTGCAGCTCCGCGCCTGGGGGCCGCAGTGTCAGCAGAGCTTTTCGGACAGGTGCAGCAGGCTCTCCGAGATGGCCAAGCCGAGATCTTTTGGCTAAGACGAGAGGGTTGCAAGGCCCTGCGGCGTTTTGTTCCCAGATCTGGTGAGAGCACAGCTTCCGAACTGACATCCTGCTTTCGTCAGGAGCTGGCGGCAGCCTTGCAGGGCCAGTCTCGGCTCCAGGTGTTACATGTCGAGGGTGGTGATGTCGAGGCGTTGGGGGTGTGCTCTGTGGGGGTCTCATTTGCCCTCGTCCCGTTTTACCTGGGTGCGGCCTCGCTTCTCTGCCAGGCCGTGTTGGAGGCCCTGGAGGGCCACGCCATGCTGAAGAGCTTGGCACTCTTCATGTGCAGATTCGACACGAAGGCATGGTGTTGACGAATTGTTGCCCCTTTAAGTCCCGGGCTGGGTAGGATACGAATGATGCATCTGCTCGCTGTCGGAGGGTAACTGCATTCTTTCGTCTACAGGAGCAAACTCGTTTTAGGATATGTGTCCAAGAGCTTAATGAACTGCTGCAAAGAAGAGACACCGGCACTTGTGGCACCGCCTCATCGCTTTGCATCTGGCTAGGCCCTCGGCCTCGCCCTGGATGGAAAGTCTGGTCTTGAGGAGCTGGTCTTACCACACACCGAAATGAATCCAGAAAGCATGAAGGCCGTGGATGCAGTTTTGTGCTTTTGAGCTTGCTACGACCGTTGTGCACGAATTTGCGCCGAACTAACATGACGTGGAAGTGCTCCACACATCGGGGCCATGGCAGAGTCCTTCACGGGCATGTCCTTGCTCGAGCAGTTGGACCTACAAGATAACAAGATCGGTTCACAGGGGGTTCAGGCCGGGGAAGGTGGAATTTTCTCACCCTAGCCTGGCTTTCTGCTAGTACAGTTCTGTCTTATCAAGATCTCCAGGCCAAGCGTGTGCAGAGGAATCTAGAGCATCACGCATGTTGACTCGACGGCCAATCTAGGTGTAAGGCCCTTCGCTCGGGAAAGCAACTTCGCCGCCAGGCTCTGGCGCCTGCTCTCAAGGGCCTCGCCGCCCTGAAGGTCCTTGATCTGGGCTACAACCGTCTCGGGGACGACGGGGCGAAGGCGCGTCGTGGTAGAACCGGAAGCTACTGTAAGCTGCAGCCGTGAAGCTGAGTGGAGATTCTGAATTACGAATGATTTGTGAGGTTCCGAGCTTCGCTTCGATTTCCTCGCTATAGAGGAGGCTATAATTAAATCCCTACTCTCTGTCAAAAGGGGTGGCATTCAGCCCCTCCTCGACTCAATCTTGACTTGCGAAAACGCGGAGGTGTCCGCAGACATGCAACACCGTGGATGTCTAGTTTACATGCCTAGCTTGCTCCGACCGTTGTGCACGAATTTGTGCCGAACTAACATGACGTGGAAGTGCTTCAAGCGCCGGGGCCGGCCAGGCTATGGCAGAGTCCTTCACGGGCATGTCCTTGCTCGAGCAGTTGGACCTACAAGATAACAAGATCGGTTCACAGGGGGTTCAGGCCGGGGAAGGTGGAATTTTCTCACCCTAGCCTGGCTTTCTGCTAGTACAGTTCTGTCTTATCAAGATCTCCAGGCCAAGCGTGTGCAGAGGAATCTAGAGCATCACGCATGTTGACTCGACGGCCAATCTAGGTGTAAGGCACTTCGCACGGGAAAGCAACTTCCGCCGCCAGGCTTTGGCGCCCGCTCTGAAGGGCCTGGCCGCCCTGAAGGTCCTTGATCTAGGCCACAACGATCTCGGGGCCGACGGGGCGCAGGCGCGTCGTGGGAGAAGCGGAAGTTAAGATCGAGCCGTGAAGCTGAGGGGGAGATTCTCAGCGGTTCGTCCTGAGCCTCGAACGCTCGCAGGGTTTGCGCTTCGCTTCGAAGATCTTGTGATGTGATGTTATGAGCATTTGCGCGGTATCTTCCTGTCGGAAGGAGAGGCATTCAGGCTCTCCTCGATCCTAACTTGAGAGGAAGAACTTGGAGGTAGCTTCAGACACCCGCTGCAGGGAAGTCACCGAAGAGGGGATACCCGACAGCCCGAGTTGTCTGCCGTGAGCTGTCTAGTTTTGACCCTGAGCTTGCTATGCACCTTTGTGGTTTGCGACATGACGTGGAAGTGCTCGACACATCCGGGCCGGCCAGGCATTGGCGGAGTCCCTCACGGGCATGTCCTTGCTCGAGCAGTTGGACCTGCGTTTTAACAAGATCGGCTCAGAGGGTGCTCAGGCGGGGGAAGGTGGAACTTTTTCACCTTAGCCTGGCCTTCTGCATTGTATGGTACAGGGGACAGTTCTGTCTTGCCAATATCTCCAGGCCAAGTGGGTGCAGAGATTTTTTGAGCATCGCGCATTGTCACCACGACGGCCCACGTAGGTGGAGGGCGCGTCGCTCGGGAAAGCAGCTTCCGCAGCTTCCGCCGCCAGGCTCTGGCGCCGGCTCTGAAGGGCCTCGCCGCCCTGAAGGTCCTTGATCTGGGCTACAACCGTCTCGGGGACGACGGGGCGAAGGCGCGTCGTGGTAGAACCGGAAGCTACTGTAAGCTGCAGCCGTGAAGCTGAGTGGAGATTCTGAATTACGAATGATTTGTGAGGTTCCGAGCTTCGCTTCGATTTCCTCGCTATAGAGGAGGCTATAATTAAATCCCTGCTCTCTGTCAAAAGGGGTGGCATTCAGCCCCTCCTCGACTCAATCTTGACTTGCGAAAACGCGGAGGTGTCCGCAGACATGCAACACCGTGGATGTCTAGTTTACATGCCTAGCTTGCTCCGACCGTTGTGCACGAATTTGTGCCGAACTAACATGACGTGGAAGTGCTTCAAGCGCCGGGGCCGGCCAGGCTGTGTCAGAGTCCTTCACGGGCATGTCCTTGCTCGAGCAGTTGGACCTACAAGATAACAAGATCGGTTCACAGGGGGTTCAGGCCGGGGAAGGTGGAATTTTCTCACCCTAGCCTGGCTTTCTGCTAGTGCAGTTCTGTCTTATCAAGATCTCCAGGCCAAGCGTGTGCAGAGGAATCTAGAGCATCACGCATGTTGACTCGACGGCCAATCTAGGTGTAAGGCCTTTCGCTCGGGAAAGCAACTTCGCCGCCAGGCTTTGGCGCCCGCTCTCAAGGGCCTCGCCACCCTGAAGTCCCTTGATCTAGCCACCAACGATCTCGGGGCCAACGGGGCGAAGGCGCGTCGTGGTAGAGCCGGAAGCTACTGTAAGCTGCAGCCGTGAAGCTGAGTGGAGATTCTGAATTCTGAATGGTTTGGGAGGTTCCGAGCCTCGCTTCGATTTCCGTGCTATAATGAAGTCCCAATCTTGCTTTCTGTCAAAACGGGTGGCATTCAGCCTCTCCTCGACTCAATCTTGACTTGCGAAAACTCGGAGGTATCCGCAGACATGCAACACCGTGGATGTCTAGTTTACATGCCTAGCTTGCTACGACCGTTGTGCACGAATTTGCGCCGAACTAACATGACGTGGAAGTGCTTCAAACGCCGGGGCCGGCCAGGCTATGGCAGAGTCCTTCACGGGCATGTCCTTGCTCGAGCAGTTGGACCTACAAGATAACAAGATCGGTTCACAGGGGGTTCAGGCCGGGGAAGGTGGAATTTTCTCACCCTAGCCTGGCTTTCTGCTAGTACAGTTCTGTCTTATCAAGATCTCCAGGCCAAGCGTGTGCAGAGGAATCTAGAGCATCACGCATGTTGACTCGACGGCCAATCTAGGTGTAAGGCCCTTCGCTCGGGAAAGCAACTTCGCCGCCAGGCTTTGGCGCCTGCTCTCAAGGGCCTCGCCACCCTGAAGTCCCTTGATCTAGCCACCAACGATCTCGGGGCCGACGGGGCGAAGGCGTGCCGTGGGCTTAGCGGCAGTTAAGATCGAGCCGTTAAGCTGAGGGGAGATTCTCAGCGGTTCGTCCTGAGCCTCGAACGCTCGCAGGGTTTGCGCTTCGCTTCGAAGATCTTGTGATGTGATGTAATGAGCATTTGCGCGGTATCTTCCTGTCGAAAGGAGAGGCATTCAGGCTCTCCTCGATCCTAGCTTGAGAAGAAGAACCCGGAGGTAGCTAGACCTGCTGCAAGGACACCCGACAGAACGAGTTGTCTGCCGTAAGCACTCTGGTTTAGATCCTGGGCTTGCTACACTACACGCCGGGGCCGGCCAGGCTATGGCAGAGTCCTTCACGGGCATGTCCTTGCTCGAGCAGTTGGACCTACAAGATAACAAGATCGGTTCACAGGGGGTTCAGGCCGGGGAAGGTGGAATTTTCTCACCCTAGCCTGGCTTTCTGCTAGTACAGTTCTGTCTTATCAAGATCTCCAGGCCAAGCGTGTGCAGAGGAATCTAGAGCATCACGCATGTTGACTCGACGGCCAATCTAGGTGTAAGGCCCTTCGCTCGGGAAAGCAACTTCGCCGCCAGGCTTTGGCGCCTGCTCTCAAGGGCCTCGCCACCCTGAAGTCCCTTGATCTAGCCACCAACGATCTCGGGGCCGACGGGGCGAAGGCGTGCCGTGGGCTTAGCGGCAGTTAAGATCGAGCCGTTAAGCTGAGGGGAGATTCTCAGCGGTTCGTCCTGAGCCTCGAACGCTCGCAGGGTTTGCGCTTCGCTTCGAAGATCTTGTGATGTGATGTAATGAGTAATGAGCATTTGCGCGGTATCTTCCTGTCGAAAGGAGAGGCATTCAGGCTCTCCTCGATCCTAGCTTGAGAGGAAGAACCCGGAGGTAGCTAGACCTGCTGCAAGGACACCCGACAGAACGAGTTGTCTGCCGTAAGCACTCTGGTTTAGATCCTGGGCTTGCTACACTACACGTCGGGGCCGGCCAGGCTATGGCAGAATCCTTCACGGGCATGTCCTTGCTCGAGCAGCTAAGTCATAACAAGATCGGCTCAGAGGGTGCTCAGCCCCGGGAAGGTGGAATTTTTTCACCTTAGCCTGGCCTTCTGCCTTGTATGGTGTAGAGTACAGTTCTGTCTTGCCAAGATCTCCAGGCCAAGTGGGTGCAGAGATTTTTTGAGCATCGCACATTGTCAGCACGACGGCCCACGTAGGTGGAGGGCACGTCGCTCGGGAAAGCAGCTTCCGCAGCTTCCGCCGCCAGGCTCTGGCGCCGGCTCTGAAGGGCCTCGCCGCCCTGAAGTTCCTTGATCTGGGCTACAACCGTCTCGGGGACGACGGGGCGAAGGCGCGTCGTGGTAGAACCGGAAGCTACTGTAAGCTGCAGCCGTGAAGCTGAGTGGAGATTCTGAATTACGAATGATTTGTGAGGTTCCGAGCTTCGCTTCGATTTCCTCGCTATAGAGGAGGCTATAATTAAATCCCTACTCTCTGTCAAAAGGGGTGGCATTCAGCCCCTCCTCGACTCAATCTTGACTTGCGAAACAGGCTCTGGCGCCCGCTCTCAAGGGCCTGACCGCCCTGGAGGTCCTTAGACTCGGCTGCAACGATCTCGGGGCCGACGGGGCGAAGGCGCGTCGTGGGAGGACCGGAAGTTAAGATCGAACCGTGAAGCTCAGGGGGATTCTGAGTGGTTCGTTGGGAGGTTTCTAGACACGGATGATGGGCAAGACGGACGCTATCTTTCAACACCGCGACGGTATAGGAGGTGTCGACACGACGACCCATCTAGGCATAAGCGTGTCGTGGGAGAACCGAAATTGACCGACGCTTCGATTATGTTGGTATGAGATGTTACTGCTGCAAGGAATCGACCGAAGAGGTGACACGTGACAGTACGAGTTGGGTCACGAGTTGGGTCTGCTGTGAGCAGCCTAGTTTGCACCCTCAACTTGCTACCAGTACGCGCCTTTGGTTTGCAACATGCCGTGGAAGTGCTCCACACATGTGGGCCGGCCAGGCTCTGACGGAGTCCTTCACGGGCATGTCCTTGCTGGAGATTTTGGACCTATCTGGAAACGAGATCCGTTTACAGGGTGCTCAGGCGGGGTAAGACGAGACTTCCCGGTTTCAGATCTCAAGGCCACGCGGGTGCAGAGGATGCTAGAGTATCGGAGGTGTCGCCACGACGGCCCATCTAGGTGCAAGGCACTGCGCTTGGAAAAAGAACTCACCGCCAGGCCCTGGCGCCCGCTCTCAAGGGCCTCGCCGCCCTTATGGTCCTTGATCTGAATTACAACCATATCGGGGACGCCGGAAAGAAGGCAGGTTGTGGGAGAGCCAGAAGTTGAGATCGAGAGTTTGGGTAGCGTCGTGTTGTTGAAAAGATAAGGGTGCTGGGGAAAGTGGTATGTTTAAATGCTGTGACGGTGTAGTCTCCGAGCAGAGTATGGGACATGATCTGGAGTATTGTGCTCGAAGCCATGCTCTCGTGCCTCGCACAAACAAACGACATCCCAACTGACAGCAGTTCACAGCGAATATCGTACACACACATGGAAATCCGGTCTCTGCCGGTTGTCTCGTAGTGTTTCTTCTTTCATCTTCTTTCACACTTCCTTTTGATACTTCTTGCTTTGCTGCGAAATCTTAATATCTGGATTATTTTGATTTCGAATACAGAGGCCTCAGAAATCTTCGTTTGGTCCGGGTTCATCTCAAAGACATATATACATTAGATGAGCGATACAATTGAATATGTTGGACTCAAGGCTCATAAAACTGAAGATGCAAATCGATCAGCGAGTGAGACTGCAGGTACAGAGCTATGCGTCCACAGCTCTTTCCACCCATTCCGATAGCTTCGTTGGCTGGCATCACGGAATAGGCTGCCAGCCCCCTGCTTCTCTTCATATACAATGCGGTGACACAGAGGCTTTAGATACTCAACTCCTTGCTTTTCTTCCAATACAATGCATCAGTGCAGAAGCTTTAGAGACTCAAAATCCTTGGATACAGGAGTTGCACACACACGATCCCGGTAGAACCGGTTATCAACAAAACAACCAGACAAGTTAAAGGTTTTTTTACATCCAAAGATCTTCATAACCCTTTAAATTCAAAACCCTTTACTCTCCAAAAGCAGTCCTTTGTGCTCGAATGATACGATCGATTGAAGTGAAACTGTCGTTCACTTGAAGAATGCTTCGTCACTTCCCTGCTTTTGTTCAGATAACATACAAAGTCTTAAAAGATTAGAAAGATTGAATCACAGAAGTGAGCAGGAATGGTGCTTCAAGAGCCACTACGAATGTAGGAACTCCAAAGTTGAAACAAGCTGTTTCAAAGCAGTAATCTCAGCTGTAGTGCTCTCAACAAACTCAGCCAACAGTTCACGTAGATCACTACCCAAGGAAGATGCTGAAGCAGGTGTATTGGAGCCGGTTCCGGAATTTGGGTGCTCCAGTATCTGTAGTGGAGCTTGCGAAAGTCGCTCTCGTCGCTCCGATGGATGTTCTGATGCCGTAGGGGAGGCTGTCAGATTGTCATCTGCAACTTGTTGAGAATCGCCCATGTTGGTATTGAACCACAATGCTACAAGCTAAAAAGAACCCGTCGGCTGCAGACAATGATGATGCACTACTTTGCTCAAGATCTGCACCGCAAACAATCACACGCAAAAGGCTGAAGACAGTTCCTTTGTGCTCAAGATGTCCAACCAATGCAAGTGAAACTAATGTTCACTTAAAGGACCTTGTTGTCGCTTAAAGCGACTGCTCTGAGTTGTTGATGCAGGCTAAGCAATACAAAGCTCAGCAAAAAGATTAACTAGCTGTTCAGCTTCTTTCACGGCGTACGTTTGCATTTTCTCTTCTTGGAAGGTGAATCACCATTGATGAAACACTGTGCTTGCTTGCTTGAAGTTGCCGTCGAAGGTGATTGAATAGCGCTTTGATTGATAGCTGCCTTCTTGCGAATCCAGTTATAGGTAACCGGAAACCATTCCCAGTACCAACTCTTACCAGAGTCGGGTGTTTTCCAACACCATCGCCATAGTAATCTGGTAGAAGGAGGTGAACGACTACGCTCCCTTTGGCTATCCATTTTGCGATTCAAAGTCACTTCACAAAGACCAAAACAGCTGCTGAAAGCAACATTGCTCAAGAAAGAAGATATCATGCTCAATGATCGGAAGAGCACTCGCAATACAACCACTACAACATTCTTTTGCTTATCAAAAATTGTGGCTGTCCACGTTCAGCTATTTTGGGAGGGCCCTTGACTGTAAGCAGGTTGCGTAGGTGGTACAGTGCAATTTGAGACCGAATCAACATGATGCTTAAGGTCAGACACCATGCTGTCAAGAGCTCCTCGGATTTGCCTAAGCTGATTGTACAACTCTGTAGTGGCCTCAGTAACTTCTGTCATCTGCTGGGAAAGATCTCGTAGTTGGCTTTGAAGGGAGTCCAACTGGGCCTGCTGAATGCGATGGATGGACTTCTCCTCTTCCTTGTACTGAATGGTGTCGGCTCGAAGAGATTGTAATTCACTTTGAGTATAAAGTATGCAGCGATCTAACACCAGCAATGGTTCCATCGCCGAATTATAATTAGGATTCATGGGGACTAAAAGCTTGTCTCAGCTGCATCCAAAGAGGCTGCCAATGAAACCTCACGTTTACATCCGAGAAAAGATATGTTCAAAAAGCTTGTCCAGTGCTCCAAGTTGTTGTTGTTTACGTTCCGCCGGCCAAACGTACTTCTTGATGTTGGCCTTGCGAGATAGATACAATGATGTATTTTTGTAACTGAACTGCATCGACGACGGTAACCGGAATCTCCAAAGATCCTTCGTCATAATCATCGGAATGGCAAAAGTTGGCTTCAATTGAACATCAAATTCCAAGAATTCACATTGTATCCCAGGTGTGAGTACCGCTTCCAACTGCACTGGTGGAATATAGAAGTCATCATGTAAAAACTGTTGAATCGCCGGATGACCTACCAAGTCCTGGTCAATAAGAACAATGCGATTATCAACATATCGCAAACACAGAAATCTACTGGTGATGCATGATCGAAGATCTGAAAATTGATTGGCCCAAGCTTGCTCAAGGTATGCCACACTAATACTGGCAAGAATTGGAGAGATTTGATTGCCAATGGCTGCACCTCTCACACGACCCATAGCAGTAAAGTAACTGAAGTCACAAGACATCCGAACAATTGCAAGTAGATCACGAAAGAAGACTTGATACATGCGATGCCCAGCTGCTCTGGATTTACCCTTCCATACTCGAAGCTTACTGTCAGCTTCTCGAAGAGAAACACTGAAAGAGTATGTTGCAAGATCAGTATCATGTTTGTACATAAACTGTTGAAGCATCCATTGTACAGCATCCATGATGCGATCGATCGGTATGCTTGTAAAGAAGCCCACCAAATCCTGATTGTAACACTGCAACTTGCAATCTTCAGAGACTTGTTGAAAGAACTTGACAAGCTGATCCATCATTGCCGGAAATGTTTGTAATCCAAAACTATCAGGTAGAGTCTCTCTTGTCTAGAACAATGGCAGCTGCACGAATGAGCTTGGCAAATATAAAGAAACGATAGCTGATGATCGGTCTTGCTGCCTGAAATGCTTTCTTTTGCTTGAACAGGATGTAAGCAATGGGAAGCGATGATGATCTGGTTGACTTACCCCATGCATAAGGTCGAAGCCACTTTTGTTGTGAATGTTGTAGCAGGAATTGCTCAGCTTGCATAGGTGACATAGACACTGAACGGTACACCTGTTGATCTCCAAATGTAGCTTTCAATACCTTCCAATACATGAGAGGGCAGTAAAGATCTCATTTGGTGCATGATCACGACCTTGTATCACCATTCCACGTAGAAGCTGTCGTAGGTACATTAGATCCTTCTTCTTGACAGTGGTCCAAGCGGACTGCAAATGCAATGGCCATTGGGATAGGAGAACCTGATCCCACTCTTCAGGAATATATCCATAACTACCATTGGAACGCATCCACTGTCGAACGGTAGTGGCTGTGCTGGAAACATAGAACTCAAAAGATGGCGAAACCTCCGATGATGCTGAAAAGCAAAGGATTTGCCGTAATCTTTTGTTACGTTTAGAAGTCTAGCAGGTGATGCTACATGTCCATGAGTAACGCATACTTCCGGATGATCTTGGACAAATTGGTTGCAATTGCAGCGGGGCGGAGTAGTCCACGACCAGGACTTCTGCATAGGTAGATAGTTGTACAGAACATCTTTGATGCTTTGGGTCTTCCCAGATACCACTTGATGTGAGGGTAGATGAAAGGGTACCAGAAATTCTTTGCATGTTAGCACTTGACGTCGCAAGAAGCTCTTAACAGCAGCTTTGTAACCAGGGTGAGCCAACAATGGAATAACCAAAGGTTTGCTTTGCATTGGAAAAGCCAGTCCTCTGAACTCTAAAACCTTCCGAAGAAGAGATTTAACCTTGGTACGAGGAGGATCTTCAAGGTTGTTCGCCAATCTATGTAATGCAAATACATGAAGACGTGAAAACTCTGAAGATCGAAGTCTTCGTGACCTCCTGCTGCAAGCATCATAAGATAAGCCCAACCATGATGAGGTGACGCTGTATAAGACATATAAAACCGAAGAATTCCAAGTGATTGTAGTCTTCTCCTAACTTTCTTGCACAATCTGGGGGATTTTGAAAATGCCACAATTGACAGTTTTGTTGTTCGAAAAGTAGATGTAGGATGCAATTTGTTGATCCAAGGATGATTGTACATTGGCCTCCAGCTCTGTATAATCTCCAATTCTTTAGTCCTTGTGTCAGTCGCATTGACCAAGTTAAACCATAGTACTATTGCAACTTCATGTAACAATCCACGAGAATGAAGATAAGCATAACCAGCTCCACATTTGCCATCTGTCCTTGTTCTAGGCATCGATGTTTTCTCCATCGAGCATCCTGTCTAGCATGGATTCCCGTAGTAGTACTGCCCACGTAGACGGTCTTGTTTTGTCACCATTGTCCACCAGCTGTAGGTTCTGCGTTGACATGTAGCAGTGCGTAAACTGCGAACTGTCGTTGCATCATGCTTGAAAAACCTTGTAGAGAAAGATGTGACAACCTTCGCTTCCAAGTCCGAACTTGTTGACTGATACCTCTATTGTGAAACAGCAGAAAAACTTGGAGATATGCAATCATTACCCGACATGGAAGTCGAAGACTGAAGCCCACTTCGTGACTGTAACATGCTTGTAAGATAGCCAATAATGCAGCAATCCAAGGACCAAGCATTGGTATAATATCCAGCTCAACCGATGTGTTAATCGTTGGACAACAGAAGTCAATCATGTAGAGCGCCGAAAGAATGATGCGCAAACAATCAATGTCTTTGCACTTCCCTGCTACGGAGACTGGTAGACCAAGGGAGCAGACACGATCTTAAGTTGGGATCTTTGCTCCTGATTGAAGGAAGCAAGAATGCTGTCAGCCCTTGCTTGTACGCTTTGCAAACCCTCTTTGTTTTTGTTGTGAACCTTGCGCTCGGACCACCATTTCTTGATAGTGGTGGCCTTGGAACTCGAGGGTGCGTTCGTAGCAAGCGGGCGCTCTGTAATGCCAATGTTCATGTCAAAGATGTGCTTGGTAAGATCACTCTTTACCGCGATCCTACGACGCTTGGAAGGCTGCGCCATGCTGGCCGATTCAGTAACAGGCAAACAACTAGACGATTGAGGCCTATCCTTTTCAGCCAACTTGGCTTCCAGCATACGAATCTGAATATCCTTATCCTCATTCGCAAGGGTCTCAAGATGTGTGATCAAATAATTGATCAAATTTTGAACCTCCTTGATAGGCTCGTCACCCCTTGAGGAAGAGGCAGCAGATTGAGGAATGCATTCGGGATGACGTTTTACGCATTCCCTAGCCAAACTATCAATGTCCCAACGTCTCTTGGACTCTCGAATTGCAGCCAACAATCCTGTTGCCAACATAGACTCGTTAATTTTACGACAGAAGACAATTGTCGTAAAGGATCCAGTCGAAAGATAGCGAAGATAGAAATTATTGCATCCTCCATATGCTAACTCATGGAGTTTCAAATCGCTAATTTGCCGCCCAGCAAGTCCATGCTTCCGGGACCAATTCGTCAGTTGGACTAGCTTAACGAATTTCCGGCCATACAGCTCTCTACTGTCAAGGCATTGGCTACCAGGGCAGAAATCAGCAGGAAGTTGGAGTTCTTGCTTTCGCTTTCCTTGAGGGCTCCTAAGTTCCTCATCGGAACCTTCAGGGTACCAATCTTTCCACGAAGGCTTCTGATTGTTGTCACTCTTGTAATCGTTGGAGTCGGCCTTGTTCCAAGGGTGATTGCTACCTTTGTCATCGCGGGCCCAAGAGTCCTTGTAGTCGTTCTTCTTCCACCAAGGTGCCATGACTGCTAGTGCAATGGTCAAAGGAACTTGTTGCAACTTGACAAGAAAGGCTACAGTAGCAAACAGATATTGACTAGAATTCAGACAAAGTATGTGATGCAGTCACAACAGTGATCTTTTATCAAATCAGCGGTTGCACAGAATGTCATTCACAATGCAGTTAAATTTCTGTGCATTAGGCCGGTCGACTTTCGCATAGACTGAATAACAGATAAACAAAGATTGGCACGATTGGTTCTACAGTAATCCGCGCAAATGTGACACGAACCATTGTTACAGTAAAAGTTCGTAGTAGACCATCCAGCTTTCATGTTATTCACAGCTGTATTGATACGAGAATAGTTGCTGCCACGAACAACTTTGATAATCGTCCCATCTTTAGGATCTTGAAAGACTTCTCCAATGTACACAGGACGTTTTCTTTCCCAGGAGGGATACTTCAATTGGACAGGTGGTGGCTCAGATTTGCTTGACGATGTACTGGTAGAGGATGATGAAGAAGTTGTAGAAGACGAGCTTGACAAAGCAGAAGACTGCTGTCTTTTCTTAGACGACTTCTTTGATGGCTTCTTTCGAGACTTTTTGGTAGTCTCCTTCTTTTGAGTTTTTTAGCTTCCTTCTTCTTGTGAACCTTGTTGTACTTCTTCTTCTTGGCCATTGCAATCCTTTAATATGCTTGATCCAACATGCTACTTGACATCATCCAAAATGTATCAACCCATCATGTCACATTGCACACAACCAAAAAGGCATGTCAGAAATCCGAATCGCAACCACAAATTTAAGCACTGATGCGGGTGTGAAACAAATGCGCGCCAAAAGTTCCTCGCCAATCTAAGCTTCTTGCTTGCACGTAAGGCAAGCAAGCTGGATCTTACCACAATCAGCTCTAATGCACCAACGTTTGTCAGTGCTCTTGCTTTTTACAAGTCCAGCTCTAAAGCAAGTAAACTGCTCTAACCACGTAGATGCTCGCGGAAGCTTGATGTGGTTGCCTAAAATAGCGCCGGAGTAGTGTATTCCGTGACCGTTCTTCGCATGCGTATGCATCTCGACAGTCTTGGAGTAGCTGTTCTTGTGTAATTTGCGAATCTTCTCTACGTACTCTCGCAAAGAACCCTGGAAGAGGAATTGATGGAGGAAGTTGAAGACCGTCAGAGCAACATGGAAGAATCGTTCCAGTTGCCAGTGCTCCAAATATAGTTTCAATTCCACCAGCATGATACCAATGATAATATGACGTTGAGTTCGTTGGAATCTCCGCAAAGTTGGGTCCAGGCATTCCCTTCAACCGAAAAAGCCAAATGTTGATCCCATCAATCTGCCAACTTGCTGCTCCTTCAATCACCATTGAAACCTGAAGATCATTAGAAATCAAAGCCAATGCAAAAATCTGCAATGTCTTGGCATCCATAGGAAACATTGGTGACTTCTTAGATACCATCTGAATCAGCTCCTTGCAAACAGACTGTAGTTTATCTTCAGGAACCTGCAGGGCTCTATTGAGGACTGGCTCCACAAACTTCTTGCGCTTTGCATAGGTATTGAGTTCAGAAAGTTGATAGGACTTCCACAAGGAGGGATCCACAAAGAGTCAACTTCAAAGTACCCATAGGCGGAGCAGGATTTGGAATTTGAACCTTTGTTGATTCTTCCAGTTCGTACTTGATATCCTCATCTTTACCCACAGGAGGAGGAGGCCCAGAAAAATAGTGCTTGTTGAGAAGCAAACGTCGATGATAGCCAACTCCTTCCATAGGTGATTGCCCAACTGTAGGTGCAAATGCTCCAAACTGCACTGATGATGTCAATGGCACATCTACTGTTGATAAAGGTGCAGGTAAAGGTGCAGGTACGGGTGCAGAAAGGGGTGCCGGTAAAGGTTCTGACTGAATTGCAGAAAGTCCTTGTTTACTTAGCGACTTAGCGACTGAAAGAACATTGAACTCAACAAAGAGAAAGTCCTTAAACTTGGCCCTAAACACTAGTTAAAACTCAACCCTTCTCTAATTCCAAGAATCTTTCAGCTTGTCTTGTTGCCGGATCCCTAATGGCTGAAGGTACCGAATTTGCTTGGAGGTTCTTGAGTGCCCACCCATTCTCGAGGTGGGTCATTGTTACGTCGTTGTCTACGACGCTGTCTAGATGGCGAGCGCCTAGCAAATCTTTGTTGTCTCCTTCGTCCACTTCTACTTCTTCGGCGAGGAGATCTACTTCTTCTTCGGCGAGCAGATCTACTTCTTCGGCGCGGCGTTTCAGATCTCGAAGCCGAATTGGAACGGTAAACATTGATTTGGACCGTCGGCATGGCTAGAAGAAGAATACGCAAGTTGCAAATTTTGAAAAGTAGTGTATAATGCAACGTCAGGAAACATTAGAAGAAACAACCTAACAAACATTGGATACTTTTGTAGATCCTCATCTCGCCTTTGTTGCTTTTGATCTCGCCTGTCGTCCTCTTGAGCACGAATGCTTTTAATGGGAATAAGATGAAACGAAACGAGATTGCACGGATGCTGGATCAGCTTTGGGTGGCGATCGAAACCTAGTCACGAAGGCTACAGCATTTGATGATGATGAAGATTATAACTACTATTGGAACATCAACTTTTTATCACATTACAAACGCACAGGCCTTAAAGGCCTACGGACGCTGGGTGCTTGTTGGGTGGCGAACGGACGATCATCATCTTCAGCTTGGGTATAGTTCGGATGTCATCACCAGCTTGGGTATAATTCGGATCGCATAGAGCGTTGGATCAGCTTGGGAACTGCTCAGCAGAAAGCTATCAATACAATGGATCATCTTTGGGTGATCATTCTCAATGAATGACCTTGGGTATGATTGGACCTTCTTGGGTATGCTATGATACAATAGTCTGATACACCTGCGAACAGACATATCAGAGATGCTTCGGTGCTTTCTGGCAGGGGTATACCTGGGATTGCGTTACCCTTTAAAGAGCATTGGGTCTTTGCAAAGCAGTCTGGTTGCAAACCAGAATTGAATCTCTTCATTTGGGAATAATTCGGATGTCCTGGGTATACTTGGAGGGCTCGCATCTGCAACCATCACGACTGGCCCTCTGTCAGAATTACCAGCCGAAAGACACACGTGGAAATCCGGTCTCTGCCGGTTGTCTCGTAGTGTTTCTTTCACACTTCCTTTTGATACTTCTTGCTTCGCTGCAAAATCTTCATATCTGGATTATTTTGAGTTCGAATACAGAGGCCTCAGAAATCTTCGTTTGGTCCAGGTTCATCTCAAAGACATATATATATATATATATGTATATACAGTAGATGAGCGATACAATTGAATGTTTTGGACTCAAGGCTCATAAAACTGAAGATGCAAATCGATCAGCGAGTGCGACTGCAGGTACAGAGCTATGCGTCCATAGCTCCTTCCACCCATTCCGCTAGCTTCGTTGGCTGGCATCACGGAATAGGCTGCCAGCCCCCTGCTTCTCTTCATATACAATGCAGTGACACAGAGGCTTTAGATATTCAACTCCTTGCTTTTCTTCCAATACAATGCATCAGTGCAGAAGCTTTAGAGACTCAAAACCCTTGGATACAGGAGTTGCACACACACGATCCCGGTAGAACCGGTTCATACTAGCAGCTTGGCGGTCTTCAGTGAAAACATCATCTCAAACACCACCTTCAAGTGCCAAAGGAGGTGGTATTCAGAAGGCACAATAATGTAGCAGCTTGGAGGCCTTCAGCGAAATCATCATTTCAAACACCATCTTCAAGTGCCAAAAGAGGCGGTCTTCAGGAGGCACATTAATGGATACATCATCTGGTAAAACACACATAAAGATAGTCCTTTCATCATAGCAGCTTGGCGGTCTTCACCGAATACCAACACCCAAAACACCATTTTTTGCGTCTTCAGAGGTGGTATTCAGGAGACGCATTAGTAGTAGACATCATCAACTTAAGCGCTCGAATCTACTAAAGCATCGGCAGCATCATCCTACTTGTGTGTCAGAGCTTTTCGGACGGCCTGATTCCGAATTTTGACACACCGCCTCTGCAATAGTTACATTACCAGGCCGAATGGGATGGGGACTGCAGGAAAGTCTCTAGAGGTGGACTTCAGATTAGTCAGCGTAGAAAGTCTTCAGCGCATTCATCGTTCGGAGGTATTCATCAATCGGAAGTCTTCATCACTCGGATGTATTCATATGTCTTCATCGTTCGGAGGAATTCATCGGCCGGTGGAATCCACATCTCAGCGTTCGAATGTATTCAGCGTTAGAAGTAGACTGAAGTCCACTATTCAGAATGCTGACCAGGGACTCAGGGTGTGTTCATCATGCCCCCCGCAGACCGAGGGTCCGGCAGCGCTTTGGCAGAATTACTACCGGGATTCACACACATACCCAGTCTGAGCTGGTTGTCTTGCCATCATTTCTCTTCACGCTTCGAATTGTGCTTCGAAGTGTACGCTCTTCGAGCAGGCATACGAAGCTTGCATGCAGAATCTCCACAGAAAGTCTTCAGAAGCTTGCATTCAGAATCTCCACAGAAAGTCTTCAGAAGCTTGCATTCAGAATCTCCACAGAAAGTCTTCAGAAGAGATATGGTTGTTTTCAGCAGGTACGTTTTCACACTTACCGTCGGAGGTCTTCGTTGGCCGCAGCTCCGATGGTAAGCCTGCGGCCCCCTGCATCCCCTGCATTCTCGTATATGCATTACAGGACTGTCGGAGAAGATGTCTTCCTTAGACACAGGAATTCCACACACACACACACATACTTACACTTTTCGCTGCCCTCGTCCTGGGCGATTGGGTTCCTGGAATGCACAACGATTTGTGCAGCCCAGCACTTTCGTCCTCACGGGATCCGCATTTCACCTTCAATCTAGCATTGGCTCTCACAGATGGCATAGCCCCAGGCAAAGCTGCGAAGTGTCCAGCACCTCCACGAAATGCTGGAGAGGTTGAGCTAAGTTGAATCTTCATGTGTCCAAAGGGTGTTCGGCCAGGGGAGATGATAGCATGTGTCGCCGCGACGGCCCATCGAATCTAGGCGCAACCTTTGCGCATGGGGAAATAACTCGGCAGGAGGGCTCTCAAGAGCCTCGGTGCCTTGAGGGTCCTGATTTAAGCCATCTACGCAGACAATTTTGGAGGTGGGACAAGTAAGCGGGACGAAGCGTGCCTTGGGGGGATCATGGGAAGCTGAGATCCACAGCTGGAGCGGCGACTTGTGTCCACTAGCTTTACTTCTGTCTTTAGCCAGCTTGGAGTGAAACTGTCGGATCGCTGCAGCTTCCTCTGCCGTGCAGGTTATGAAGGTTGCGGTCAAAGACCGGCCCTTTCTGACATTGCAGCCAGCAGCTCAGAGCCATGGTCAGAGCCACGCGGATGTCTAAGACGAGCCTTTTGGAGCTGAGGGCGGAGGACAGGAACCGACGCAGTCGACGACGCAGTGTCACCCCGAGTCGGTTTTTTTGGTCTTAGAGGCCTGATTCTGCCTTCCAAGCCATGAAACAGTTGGGAGTTCGCACAGTGCAGTCTTGAGAGCAAGGGACATGTGGCGGTTTACCCTCGACGTGTGCGCTCCGACTGCATGTAATGCATCAGCAAGATATCCGAAACCTCAGCAGAGTACCATGGTGTCCACTGACTAATACTGACATTGGTCTAGTGCCCTCCGGGGGTTTAGTCCTGGCTTCAGCTTTGGGTTGCGATGAGGTCTGAGTTCAGCGTCTGCCTTGCAACCTGCCTCAAGTATAGGATTCGTTTCACCGCGGATTGCGGCTCGACGGGAGGCGCCGCCCAAAACAGCCAACATCCGACGCCAACATCCTCGTGTCTGCACTGCAGAGCTTGCTTGCAATTTGCTGCGGACGGACGGCTCACGACGTTGAAGACTGGAAGCCCGTGACTCCAGCCTGAACCCCAAAATCTCCCATCCGAAGCCAGAGCCGAAGAACGTCACTTCCGCGAAAAGCCTTGATGCTTGCGGCCGACGCCATGGCTGATTCCACGGAGCACCGAAGGACATTGTGCGGGGTAAGATCTGTTTCTGGATGTTTCTGCTTGTTTGCGTGTGTTTAATCTTCGGCGCGATGGGCCATACGCTTTCCAGGCATCTGAAAGGTTCAAGGTTCTGGTGGTTCCAGGCAGGTTAGGGAGCTTTTGAGGTGGAGGTTCGGCGGCTTCGCCAGTCACGGTTTTGGGGGCACGCCTTCAAGGACAACTCAGGGCCTATGAAAGAAAGGTTGGACATTGTTGATACTGATAGTACGTTTCTTTCCGAGGTTTTATTTGTTCATCTTCGTTTTTCCTTAGGACCCGGTGTTCGAGCTTGAGGATGTACCTGAGATAGTTGACTGTATGATCTCCATAAGCTTGAAGTCTGTGAGCAGGCTACACTACAGTCAACCCAGCCTGCGAGCTGAGTGGCTGAAGCAACAGACCCCTGAAGCCTCCGAAAGATGTCGTCAGACCACGCTGGGCTGCTCAACTCCGAGGCCACTTCCACTGATTGCGACTTCAAGATCCAACTTACCCGGGTTTCCTTAAAACCAGTCCGAACAAGTCCTCGTTAATGCTCATCTTCCTTCAATTCTGGACCCGTGACTGTCCCAGGCCGTGTGCCATGAAGTGCAATCTTAGGCCAGAGGTCTTAAATCAGAAGGCTGTGCGGTCATGCGGATATATGCAGATGCAGATAGTTAGAGTGTAGACGGCGTCGAATCCTGAAGCTGCAGCTCCTGCATGTTGGCTCCGATGGCAGCCTTTCGTGTTGAGGTTCCTGTGCAGAGAAGTTAGGATCTATGAGAGTCCCAAAAAGGCGAATCAGGGCGGCTATGAGGGTTGCAAAAGGTTTTAGGCAGCTGGAGATGTAATGTGAGCTTCGACTGGGACGTTGAGAATCACGGAGGTTTGGGATTGGATGTAATGGAACTCTGGAGGAGGGTTTAGCTAGGCTTGCAGTCTGTCGGTGTGCTGGTGGCTGGGAAAGCCCACAAAACCCAAGAAGATAAGCAATTCGCATTCTTCCGCAATCGTCTCAGTCATATCGGACGTAGGCACTATCAACCCGAGAGTGTCTGTAGCTTGGTCCGTTGGGGTCAGGGTCCGCTGCAAAAGTAGACGTGTATAGTGTTGTAGCGGCATGCCGACCCCAACGCTTACGAACGACGAGCAGTTGTGGGAGCTGCTGCGGCAGGAGCCCGGCATTTGGGGTGTTTGGGGCTCTTAGACTCTTGGGTTAGTTAGGGTTTCAAAGAATGACGATCAAGGTAAGGGGAGTTTGCGGTTCGAGGTCCCGAACTTGTTTTGAAATAAAACTTCACAGAGGAATCTCGTCGCTAGAAAGACTTTCGGGGTGCCATGAAACCCGAGCCCGCCGCCTCCCAAACCCTCCACGATTGAAGTTGGTTCGCGAGTGTTGCTTGACAGTCGAAACTCCGGAATGTTTTTTCCGCCCTAAGCCCTCGTAGCACCTAAGATTCCGACAGGGTCCGAGCAAGGATTGCCGAGACCTACAAGCACAGGCTTTCGGTGTTTAGGTTCAATGTTTAAGGGTCAGTATTCCCGCAATGACTAGGCTTTCACCGAAGTCCTCCCCAGCTCTCCCGTAGCTATCCGAGACCTTAACGGCCCGCCGCCCAAAGTACAGAACTGTGGTCAAGAGATGTAAGGTGCATGATCTGCTATGGTAGTGTGACATCTTCAGACCCTGAAAGCCTAAACCATTCTACACCGGAGGGCACTCTCCTAGCACCGACAGCATCGACGTTTTCCATGTACGCTTGCTGCAGCTTTTGTTTGCCTATAGGACCGAAAAGATCTGCAGAAACTTTACAGGCAAAACCTCGAAACCCCAAGCCACAAATCCGGAACACGTCCCAACCCCCATATCGCCTAAACCGACCTCACAATCCCTGAACCCTAAGACCCTATAACGCCCTACAGATCCCTACAGCCCTAAAGCCCTCAGACCTAAAGCCCCAAAGCCCTCCTGCAGCCCTTAAAGCCCTCCAGAGTGCGAGGAGGTTCGGCTGGAGATTCAGAAAGCCCAGAACGACGAGTCGGTGAAAGATCTTCGTTGGGAGCTCCTGCAGTCCCCCGGCCTTCGGCTAGTGTAATTAGAGGCTTGAGTCACTCCCTTATTGTTTTGGGGTTCCTGAAACTTAAGGGGCTCCTGAAAGGGGTTTTATGAGGCCTGGGTCATGACCTTAAACCCTAAACCCTAAACCCTAAACTGTTTGGGGCTCCTTCCTGTAATCGTAATCTAATCTACCCCAGTTCCTCGGCTTTCGGCCCCGGCTTCAGCCTTGGAAGTTGGGGGCTCCTTAAAAGGGGGGCTCCTTAAAGGGGGGGGGATGTAGGAGGTTTTCTGAGGGGTTTCAGGAAGTTCCTATTTTTTGGGGGTGCTCATATCTTACTACTAGGCTTCCTGAAAGAGCGCTGGAAGGGTTCGGGGTTTCATGCCCGAGTCTCGAACTTTGGGCTTATCAACGTAGCAGCCTTCGGTTTGGGGTTTCGGGGTGTGGGCCTTAAGTTAGGGTCCTTTGGGTCGCTGGCTCCATGGCTTTCGGGTCTCTGCGGTTCGACGAGTTTTGTCTTTGGAGTTTGCTTTAAGGGATCCCAGGGGATGGCCGGATTTGGTCGTCAGTCGTCATACACAAACTTCCAAAGAAATTTCGAGCCCTTTCTAGATGCCACCAAAAAAGTTCCCGCCGGCGCGGAGGCTCCGCCAAGAGGTCCAAAGCGACCTTCAGAGCATCAACACGCGCCTGGGCGCCCTGGAGATGAGACCGCTAGCAAGGGGCCGCTTGGCGTCGGTTTTTGGGGGGTATTTGGGGCTAGGACGTTTAGGTTTCAGGTAAGGACAAGGGCTTTCGGCTTGCGGTTTTAATGCTTTGGGACTTGAGGGCTTTAGGGCTTGGGGTTTTGGGGTTTTTGGGTTTTGTGTTCTGTTGCGGTTCTTAAAGTTTCGCGGCCTAGGTTTCGCCTGTTGTGATAAGGTTTCGGCTTTAGTAGGGAGCAGGACCTTTGAGGGTTCGGTCCAATCAGGACAGAAGTCCAGGTTGAGGGTTCAGGGCTTAGGGTTCAGGGTTTGGGGTCCAGAATTTCAGGTTCAGGGTTTAGGGTTCAGGGTTTAGGGTTTGGGGTCTAGAATGTCAGGTTTAGGGTTGTCTCATTCGGTACCGCTCTCTTGGTATCAGGCTTGGCTTTTGGTTAGTGGCTTTGGTTTCTATGTACCCGCGTTCGTGCCGTCTCTGTTTCTGGATTATTGATTCAGGGATTGGGCCTCCCAGACTGTTGTATTACAGTATCGCTTGTGGCTCCCCATCGCAGTTTCGAGTGCTTCGTGAGAGAAGCGCCCTTCAGGACATTTGCAATTCCTGCAGGGGAAGCTCCGTATCACGAGGTGTAACTTCAGCCAGTCCTAAAACCAAAATGAGAGCCTCAACACCACACCCAAGTTTCAGCAAGGCTTCCAGGGTTCAATGCTCCAGAGATATGAAGCATACACCAGTCCTAGTCATGTCATGTCTTCGTATTCAGTCTGTCAGCTCTATCCCACGCTTGAATCCTCTTCGTTTCAAATCCCTACATGTCTCCAGACTTCAGCAGACTTCAGAGTCTATCAAGAGATCTCTACGACGGTTTGTAAGATCCGTTCTTCATCAAGAGCCCCACCTCTCCAAACCCTCAAGTTTCAACCCTGCTATGTGGTGACAAACGGTGCGGTGGAAAGAAACCCTAAACCCTTAACCCCTAAACCCCTAAAACCCCTAAACCCTAAATCCTAAACTCTAAACCCTCGAAAACATCTGTGTAAAGCATCTTTTCCACTTCAAGTCTGAGCCCCAAGCCGAAACTGTAAACCCGCAACCGCCTAAGCAGCCAACACCCTTAAACCCTAACCTTTAAACCCTAAGCTTCCGACCAACAGGACATCAGCAAAAAAAACCGAAGCTCTGCACGTTGAACCCTGAGCCCTAAGCCTTACACCCTTAAACCGTAACCTTTGAACGCTAAGCACTCTGAACTTTATAGGGTTTGGGGTTTACTGTAGGGGTTTAGGGTTTAGGGTTTAGTTACTCCCTGAACCCCGGGCCTTACACCCTGACAACATTTCACAAACTAGCCCCACAGGAGCTCCTGGCGAGAAGAGCACTCGGAACTCCATTTGGAAGGTGGCTTCGGACGGCGAGCCCAACTCCAATAAGCACAGACGCCTGGCCCCGTATTGGGGAGAGTAGGGTTTGGGAGCCCGTTTGGGGAGAGGTAGGGTTTGGGATTTTGCGGCTTGAGGGCTTAAGTTCAGGTTTTAGGGCTTAGGGGCTTAAGGGTAAGGGCTTAAGTTCAAGGTATCAGAGGAGCTTTCTGAGTTCAACAGCAAGAAGCCAAAGCACTTCAAAGCTAATCCCAGGCTTCTGATCCCAAGAGTTTAGGGTCTCTGCAACCCTCCCTAGACGTGGGCTTTCGCATTCGGGGTTGTTGTTAAATCTGAGAGCCGCAGAATCCTAACGGAAAGCTCTCAATTAAACTTTTAGTTTCCTAAGCCCTAATGCCGAAACCCCAAATAAACCCTAAACCCTAAACCCTAAACTCTGAACCCTAAACCCTAAACCCCGAAGCCCCAAAACTTAAAGCCCTCAACCTTAAATCGCAAACCCTAAAGCCCTGAAGCCGCCAATGAAAGTTTCTCAGATCTACCACAATCCCTTAATTAAGGAATATACCTAAGGGTTCCTTTAAGGGATCTATAGGGGATCTATGGGGTTTAGGGGATTCTAATACCCCTTAATTGAGGAATATACCTTAAATTATAGTAGGATCTGCAATATCATTTAAGGTATATTCCTATTTTGGAAGATCTGGGCTAAACCTTAAAACTCTAAATCGATCCAAGGTAACTTCTCAAACTTCACCAACAACTGCGCCTCGCCTGACGCCACCACGATTCCGGTCGAGGCGCCTCTCGTTGGAGGGGTTTAGGGTTTAGGATTTAGGGTTTAGGATTTAGGGTTTAGGGTCTAGGGTTTAGGGTTTGGGGTTTTGGGTTTAGGGTTTAGGGGTTTAGGGGTTTAGGGTTTGTAGGGTTCAGCGCTTCTTCGATGGCAGTTGCCCTTTTCTGTTCTTAAAGGGGTCGCCGTAGGGTTTTATGATCTTGGTCTAGGCCGACAGGAGGGGTGTTGGCAAGGGGGCTTCTTAGAGGCTTCTCTAGGGTTTTTCTTGGAGTTTTTAGATGTTTTTTTCGACAGGTTTGTGTAAGATGTTTATGACGTGGTTCGTGTTTCATTTTTTTGCAGAGTTCTATTTTTTTTGTGAGCTCCGAGTCCGCGAGGGCTTATGGAGCCTTTCAGGTCTCCGTCCTAACGCAACTGCCCAGAGGCCCAGATCTCAGAGTCAGGGCTTCGAGTTTAGGGTTTTACGGGGGGTGTTTAGGGCTTCGAGTTTAGGGTTTTAGGGGTTTAGGGCTTAGGGTTTAGGGTTTTAGGGTTTTAGGGTTTAGGGCATAGGGCTTTGGGTTTAGGGTTTTAGGGTTTAGCGCTTAGGGCTTCGGGTTTAGGGTCTAGGGCTTTGGGTTTAGGGTTTTTGGGTTTAGGGCTTTAGGGTTTTCAGAGGCTTCCTAGCTGCACTGCCGAGTCTCTACAAAGACTCCCCTGCAGCCCCTGACCAGGAGGTGGAGGATACGGAAGAGATGGAGGAGATCTCCGTGAGTTTCGAGGTAGGGTTGGGGGAGGGAGAGGGTGGCCGGGGGCGGGGACCATGCTCTTTTGCAGCTGGGGCTGGTCCTACCTGAATTTAGAATACAACCCTACAGGCAACACTGCCTGCGGCCTTCTGTATGCCAATGCTAAAGTCATATTGCTATCCTCATCTGAGGAGCTGTCTGAATGGCTGCATTTTTAGTGGCGGGTTCTCGGAAAGGATAAGAACCCAGAACTCTCGCGTGTCTTGTGCTGGGGCAGCTAGTGGTTACTGGCTCTGGGAAGTTGCCACGGCCCGAAACCGAAATCAGCAGAGCTCTACCCTGTCTTTAACCCACACACCCATGCACAGACTTCAAATTCCAAGCTCATCGCTAAGCCGACAGTCATGAGCAACGGAGTAACTATATCTTAGTAGCTGAGTGGATGCGCTTTACACTTTCTGGGATAATATTACCCACTATAAAACTGAAAGTGTAAATTCTTTTGGGGCTTAGGAACTCAGCAACTAAGATTTAAGATAGATCCTGGACCCTAAAAGCCGAAACCCTAAAAACCCAAACCCTAAACCCTTAAACCCTGAACCCATAACTAAATACAGACCATCCAGGCAGTCGTCTCCAAATCCTACTTCCAAAGCCACACCCCTAAAGCAGCAGGATACTAGTTTAAGGCTTCGAATTCAAACCAAAGTTCCAACCTCTCGATTCAGGGCTTCGGGTTTTTAGGGTTGATGGTTTTAGGGTTTTAGGGTTTAGAGATCTGAGGTTTAGGGCTTTAGAGATTTAGAGTTTAGGGCTTTAGGGTTTCAGGGTTTCAGGGTGAAAGGGTTTGGGGTTCAGGCTTTCTAGGGTTTAGGGAACCCTCGACCCCAACCCTTCGAAGGCAGCCCCCCTTCCCAGGAATCCGCCTAGATCCTAAACCGTAAACCCTTAAGCCTAAGTACAGTCCACTACTTGAAGGATCATGGGACTATAAGGTTTGATGGGGCTTTAGGGTTTGGGGATTTAGGGTTTAGGGTTTAGGACTTTTATGGTTTAGGGCGTTAGGGCTTTAGGGTTTGGGGTACCGGAAACTCAACCCTCCAAGAGGCATCCCCTTCCAAGTTCCCAGGAATCCGCCTGGAGCATCCCGATGGTCATCGGCCTCGTGCGTGCTGGCCGCTTTGACATGGTCTACGCTGTGGTTCTGCTGCTGGTGAACTGTGCCGCTTGGATGGTGTTGGGGTTTAGGGTTTAGGGTTTAGGGTTGATATAGGGGCCTTAGAGGGTTCCTTTAAAGGCGATCCTTAAAGGGGTCTATAAGGGATCTGTAAGGGTACTTTGATATAAGGATGGTGTTGGGTGCGGCTTAGGGTTTCCTCTTCCTGGTTTATGGTTTAGGGGGCAAAGCTTCGGATCTGAGTGAACTGTGCCGCTTGGAGTTCTGTTGGAGTTTTGTGGGATGCTGTTTCTTACTCTGTCTAGTTGCTCGTTTTCGTGCTGCTGGGATTTCGGGGGGTTTATGCTTGAGGGATGCTTTCGGTGTCTCTTCGGTCGATCTCTTGCGGTGAGTAGATCTACCGTAAACTACCAGAGATCTACCTTTTGATATGTAGGGGTCCTCTATGAAGTTCGTATTAGGGTTCAGAACGAAGGAATAAGGAGCCTACAACAAGTAGGTTGTGGTACTCTAAGGCCATGCAGATCATGTTCGCTTTGATCCTCCTCGACGAGGGCTTCATGGGCGAGGACAGTTTTGCACGTTCCGGGCTTCTGGTCTTATGAATGGCCTTTTGGGCAGTTGGTCCGGTGTGGTGGAAACCGATCGTTCTGAGGTTTGCAATCGCCCGCAAGGGTCATAGCATGAATTTGGTAGGAGGATTCCCTTGCTGAGGGCCCGAAGACCATGCCTCTTGAGTTCTTTGTCTTGGACCTCAAGCTGTGCATCCCATGCCCTGCTTGGAAGGGCAGGGGACTTAGTAAGTAGGTTATATGTAGAGAGATATAAGTACCCTAAACGGAGTTACCCCAATTATAACCCTACTTATCAACGACTTACTCAGTCCCCTGCCCCTCCAAGTGAGCTGCCCTAAACCCCAACACCTTAAGCCCGAAAGCCCAAGCCCAAACCCTTACTCCCAAAGCTGAAACCCCGGAGGGCTTTTGAGACACAGGGTGCAACCGACACCTGATCTTAAGACCTTCCGAAACCGTGCTGACGGAAAAAGGTGCTTAGAAAAAAAAGCTGAAACCCCAAACCCGACGTCCCTAAACCCTAAACCCTAAGAAACCCCAAACCCTGAACCTTCACAGTTTCACCGCTCCCCGAACCGACTGGAGAGATCCTTACCTGAGCTGAAAGGTTTAGGGTCTAGGGGACTTAGTAACCCAGAGACTCCAATATCCCTTAATTAAGGAATATTCCTTAAATCATATTAAGGATCCTACTATAATTTCAGGTATATTCCTTATTTAAGGGGTATTGGAGTCTCTGGGAAGGGCTCTTAAAGGGCTCCTTAAAGGGATCTATAGGATGCCTTAAAGAGATCTATGTGGTTTAGGGTTTAGGGTCTACTTGGAGGGGCGGAGGGGACTTAGTAAGTCCTTGGGGTAACTCCTTTTAGGGTACTTTTATCCCTACTTATCACCTACTTAAAGACTTTAGGGGTTAGGGTTTAGGGCCTGGGGTAGGGTTTTCGTTTTTCAGGGTTTAGAGTTTTTAGGGAAGGTTCTAGTGTCTGGGATCTTAAGTAAGGTTTTATGATGTATGGTTGAACCATTAGAATTTTGTGGATTGCAGCTCTGGAATTTACGGTTCAAGGTTTAGTGTTCTACGCTGAAGGGTTTAAGACGAAGGGTTTCAGTGTTTCGTCCCAAGCCCTAGACCCTAAACCCCACAACCCTGAACCCTAAACCGCCTAAAACCAAGCAGCAGGATTTCGAGACGCAGAAGCACAATGCCCAGATTTGGCGTACGAGCGTGGCACACGACTACAAGCGCCTTGGCGGAGGGAAGGTCGAGGTTGTGGATTGGCAGGTTATTAGACCCAGAGACTCCAATATCCCTTAGGGAATATTCCTTAAATCATATTAAAGATCCTACTATAATTTAAGGTATATTCCTCAATTTAGGGGTATTGGAGTCTCCAGGAATGAGGCACCTCTGTAAACCCTGTTTGGGGGTTGAGGTCAGGGTTTAGGGTTGAAGCCCTTAAGCCCTGAACCTTGAACCCTGAGCCCGAAGCACAAAACCCTAATCCCTGAACCCGAAACCTTAACTCTTCTGTCTGGTTCAAGTTCTTGGTGGGGAATGGGGGAATGGATCCCTATGATACTCCCTTCAGGTCCCCTGCAGTAGTCCCAATAACCCATTCCCTACTAAGAACCACACAGTCTTTGAGGTTTCAAACCCTAAACCCTAAACATGGATCCAGACCGACTGCTAGGGTCTCTGCCGGTGTATTGGGGCTAGGGGTTAGGTTCAGGCTCCCCTAAACCCTCAACCCTAAACCGCTTCTGAGCGATTAGGTACATGGATCTGGCAGAAACCAGCCTCGTGACGCGGGTCTGCAGTGGCGATGGTGCCCTCATCTTGTCAACGATCCAGGCTGCTTGTCGCCAGATGTCTGAAACCCTAGACTCAGACTCCCGCGCCGACAAGCCCAAAGCCTTACTTACATCCGGAAGCCCTAAACCCTAAACCCTGAAGCCCTGAACGGTAAACCCCTAAATCCAGGACCCAAGACCTCTAAAACCCTAAACCCTAAACCCCGAACCCAATTTGATTTCCTTCCGCAATCCGGGAACTTGAAGCCCTGAGGCCTGAGACCCTACCGGCCCTTCAAGAATCGTTCAGTTTAAGGTTCAGGAGTTTAGGGTCTAGGTTTTAGGAATATAGAATAAGGTTCAGGAGTTCAGGGTTTAGGTTTTAGGAATATAGAAGCCGCCATAACTAGCTATGCTATGCTTTGGGGTTCCAAAGGTTCCTTCTAGCAAGTCAAAGAATACTAGAATATGCCCTTCAACACCCCAAAACCCCTAAGCCCCTAAACCCCTAAACCCTCAACCTCTAAACCCTTAAACCCCTAAACCTAAACCCTGAAACTTGTTGGGGCCGCTGGCTTAGAGGCCACGCTGATTGAGCAGATCAACAACTACCTGAGACTGGGAATCGACACCTGGCTCCCGTACGATACCTTTTCTTCTACGGCTTTCAATGGTTCTGCAACGCTTGTATAGGGAGTAGGCTCTACATGGGTTTCAGAGATTTTGCAGTTATACGTAGGCTTTCTGGAGGTTGTGTCAGGGTTCATGAGTAAAGCTTAGGAAGCCGTTTTTCAGTGGGATTTTGGGTTCACGGGCTAGGAAAGCCCGCCCCCACCTACATGGAGCTCCGGATATATAGCAGACTTGTTGTGAACTGTGGAGGAGATTCTTGTGAAGGCTTCTGGGCTCCGGATCTAGGATGAAATTGTGCGCTTGGACTGCTCTAAACCCTTAAACCCCACGCCCTAAACCCGAAACCCTAAACCCTCATGAAGCCCTAAACCCTAAACCCTAAGGATCTAAGGATCAGTTTGAGCAAGATCAGTTCGGACCGGGCACGCTTCTCTGCATGCTCTGCATCCTTCTCTGGAGCCTCTGCGTCTTCAAGGTGCTCCGACCTGAAATAGTCGGATTCGTAGGGCTTGGGGTTAAGGGGTTTGGGGTTTAGGGGGCCAGGGGCATTGAAGGGGCACGAACAAGGCCAATAGCAGCCAAGTCTGACGTCTCAATACTGTCACTGTTCTTATGGGGTTCAAGGTTTAGGGTTAGTAGAGTTGGTGGTCGTGTTGCTGGTCATCGTGGCAATAGTGATAGGAGGGGCAGGAACCGCAATACCAGCCGCAGTGGCAGCCGTCGTTCTAGCAGTCGTATTGGTGCTGGATTCTTTCTTGGCTCTGATTAAGCAGAACAGCAGAAATGCTCAGCAAAACGGATAGCTTGATACCAGTGGTGGCGCTGTTTGTGCTGTCAGTGACATCAATTCTTGGATATGGCAAGAAAGGTGTTGTACTGAGAGTAGCCAAAGAACAGATGCTACCTGAGCCCCTAAACCCTAGGACCAACTTCAACCTACGCAGTGACTTTGAGCCCGTCGCTTGCTTAGGATTGAGGGTTTCCTGGGCAGCGGCTGTAGCTGAGAGCCCGAGGGGGGTTTACCTTGCAGCAACTTATGCACCCTCGAACACGTCCCGAAGTCCTGCTCTAGCTTTCAAGGCAGTCCCTTCAAAAAGTAGAATTGGAAACCTGAGCTGCCAGCCTCGAAACCCTAAGCCCAGAGCCTTTCAACTATAGACCCTACGCCCTAACCTTAAACTCCAAGCCCCTTAAAACCCTATAAATCCCTAAACCCTACACCCTAACATAACCAAAGCCCAAAGAGCCTGGCCCTCGGGAGGATCCAAAAAGGTAGATCCCTTAATGGAGGTTCCTATAAAGTACCCTTAGTAGTATAGGGTCTCAAGTTAGGGGATCTACTTCCTAGATCCTAAACCCTAAACCCAAAACCCCTAAACCCAAAACCCCTGAACCCTAAACCCTAAACCCCTGGACCCTAAACCCCTAAACCCTAAAGCCCTAAACCCCTGAACCCCTAAACCCTCCTTGCTAGACCCTCCCGGGGGTCATGGGAGGAGCCTGGGCCACCCCCAACAGCAACGGAAACTGTCGCCAGGAGTTCCGGCACATTTGGCTCGCGATGGCCGGCGCCGTGAACCTCCCGAAATCGAGACACACCGTCTTTACCGAAGGCCATCAGTTCAAAAAGGGGTTAGGGGGGAGTTTAGTAGGGGGTTTAGGTGGGTTTAGGGGGAGTTTAGGGGGGTTTAGGGGGCTCAGGTGGGTTTAGGGGGGCTTTCGGGTCTAGGGTGGAGGAACTCTACGTGTCCGTAGAGGGCCCCTGCAGAAGTGTTTTGAAGTTGTTAAGCTTAGTAGCTGAGTGGATACACTTTACACTGTACACTTTTTGGGATAAGCTTGTCCCACTATAAAACTGAAAGTGTGCACTTTTTGGGGCTGATGAATTCAGCAACTAAGATAGGTCCTAACCCTAAAAATCTAAACCCCTAAACCCTAAACGCCTAAACCCTAAACCTTAGATCCTAAACCCTAAAACCTAAATACAGACCATCAAGGCAGTCGTCTCGAAAACCTACTAACTCAGCAACTAAGTTACGGGTTCTTTCTGGCCGTGGGGATCGGGGTCCGGGTTCTTGGGTTCAGGCTTCGGGTTTTGTCGGTTTGGGGTATAATTGTAGCCGAAGAGGAGGATTCCTTGTTATGGTTTCTATAATGCATAGTTCCTGGAAAAAGGAGGTCTTTTCGGCCACAGATAGGGTTCAGGATTCGGTTAGGATGTCAGAGCTGCCATAATCGCAGGGCCAAAGGGTTAAGAATAGCAAGGGTTCGATTGCAGGGTTCTTGTCGAGAGCCCCAACTCCCAAGAAACCGTTCAGGGTTTTGGGTTGAGGTTTTAGAGTTTTGGGTCTAGGGTTGAGGGTTTGGGATGTAGAGTTTGGGCTTTAAGGCTACAGGCAATGGGTTTGGGATGTAGAGTTTGGGGTTTAGGGCTATGTGTTTGGGATGTAGAGTTCGGGGTTTGGGGCTAAGCGTTTGGGATTTAGTGTTTGGGGTTTAGAGTCTACAGCTCGGTGGCTCTAGCCGGGGGTTATGCTTGAGGCTCTGAGAGTTCCGAAGGTTTGGACATGTGGCCATCTTCGTCTCCGCGCTGCTCAGGGAACGCATCAAAGTCGTAAACCCTATACCCTTAAATTCCTGCACCCTATACCCTCATCCCTAAACCGTAAGCCCCCTGAAAGGAACATTTGAGCAAATTTCCTGGGGTCGATTCGTCGTCTTCCTGGCAACCAACTTCGCGCGCGTCGCAGTGGCGAGCGTTCTTTTAGTCGCTGGCATACTGTGGCTGGCTCGGACCACATCGAATCCCGACAGTGTACATTACATCCCAGCTCCTAATAACTCACTAGATGTTTCTGGATGTTGGAATATTAGGCTTCAGAGCTTCCGCACCTAAAGAAAACCCCGAACCCTCAAGCCTTCAGCTTCAGACCATGAAACCTGCCCTCGGTTCTTTATAGGGGTTGGACAATTGGCGGCAATAGAATCCTGTCATAGTCCGTTTAATCATAGTTATAGTAGAACATGCCTCCAAGTGCTGTTCTGGTGGTTGAAGGCCTCACAGTAAAAACCCTTATAGAAACCCTCGTCGTAGCTCTAAAGGCTTCAAAGTACCCTTACAAGGAGGCCTTGCATGAGCCATATTCGTGTGTATTAAGGCCCCTACATTACACGCCCGAAAATAGGCTTCAGCGGCTTTCCGGGTCTACCTGCAGAGGGTACATACTTACACACACACACACATGCATGCATGTATACACGCACACATACATACACGTACAGATACGCACACACACACACACACGCATGCACATACATGCTTATACATTCATACATACATAGTCTACATGCATATGCAGACATGTACATACATGCACATATACCTGCATGTACATATGCATGCATAGGCATTTCGACAGGCACAGAGATAGGTAGATAGACAGTTGGGTAGGAAGATGCATACATACGTATATATACATATACGTACATATATATATATATACAGATATACACATACATACTGGTTTCAGTCTGTACATAAGCATCAAGCCCAGGATCTCCGAGCTAATGCTGAACGCAGTGGCGCTCAACGCCATCCTCGACGTGGACGAGTTTTTGTTCAACGGCCTTACGCCCATGAAGTTTCAGCATGCGTCCTGGCTTCCTTTAAAGGGGTCTACAAGGGCTACTATACGGGCTATTAGAAGGATTTAATGTAGGATGCATCCTGGTTGCTCCTATAGAGGTTCTACATGGCCTCTATGGGGGATTATAAGATAAGCTTTTCATAAGGGTTCTATTACGGCTCTATAAAGGCTATTCTAAGGATTTATTTCGGGGCTTTTGCGCTTGCTACGAGATCTGCGTCTAATTACATCCCCAGTTTTCAAGGGCCTTAATCTTAGCATCCTGAAACCCATTGATCCAACAAATAGGTTAAGTCTTCCGAGGCGATCCAGAGCCTGACGCCCATGACCATCAAGTACAGCCGTCGCCGCAGTGAGTGGGAGTCCTGTATCTCAGATGGCCAATGGGATAACCTCAAATTTTCTGGGCATCTGTATATCTATATACATACATATATATAGACATATATATATATATGTACGTATGTATGCATACGCATACATCTGCATATACGCATACATATACATGTACATGTACATATCCATGTCCTATCCTTACACATTTACATTGTCATATATGTATGTATGTATGCGTGCATGTATGTATGTATGTGTATGTATGTATGTTAGTTATGTTATGTTTTGTTTCGTTATGTATGTATGTATGTATGTATGTATGTATGTATGTATGTATGTATGTATGTATGTGTGTATATGGATATTCGAGTGTGAGTATATATATATATATATATATATGTATATGTGCATTACTGCATGTATACACATACATCATATACCAGACTTCTTATACCTTAGTTATATTCATATGCAAAAGATAAAACATTACTTTTTGCATTTCGTTTTATATCACCTCATGTCTCATCCTATCATATCATGTTATCTCGTATCATGTCATGTCATATTATATCAAACCACATCGCTTCACATCATATCGAACCATGCCATATCATGTCATGTCATATTATACCATATCACATCACACCACACCATGTCTGCCCAATCCCATCCTAACTATCCTATCCTATCCTATCCTATCCTACCCCCATCCAATCCTACCTATCCTATCCTACCCCATCCCATCTTACCATATATATATATATATTCTACCTTAGTAGATGTGTTTTTGGGGGGCCCGGTTGTTGAAGAAGAGAGGTATCCAGTGCCTCACCCTGATCTTGACCATCATCGTGCCGTACATGCTTCTGGTGCCACTGGGCCGGTCTATAGAGACTTACTTCATAGGAGGCCAAAAGGGGTTTTAGCCTATGGGGGTTTAGTAGGGATTAGGGTCCCCATTACAGGGTTCATATTAAGGAACCCCGATCCCAAGAATCTTAAACCCCCTTTTGGCCTCCCATCATTACTGTTGCATAGTTTGGGTACGGCCGCCGCTCAGTAATAGTTGAATAAGATTCATCATATAGATATAGTAGGATCTTAGTAGTAGCCCTTTTATAGACTCTCACTGTATGGTGGCCGAACCTAATGCATAGTCTTAGCATAGTCTACTCCTAGGAGCAACTTCGGGTTCAGGGTGTAGAGGTTAACGGTTTAGGCTTGCGGCTTGTCTAAAGGACGTCCAAAAACTCGAAGCTCCTAGGCCTAAGCCCTAACCTTAAACTCAAACCTCAAAACCCTAAGCCCAAAACCCTACACCCTCAGCCCTAAACTTTAAATCCTAAAACCCTAAAATTGAACGTGATCCCTTATAGATCCCTATTAAGGAGCCCTTTTTGATCCTAGAAGCCCTCAACCCTAAGTCTGAAGCCCCAAATCCTAAACCCTAAACCCTTAAACTCCTAAGCTTAAATCCTAAACCCTAAACCTTAGAAACCCTGAAACCCTAAGCCTTAAGCCCAAAACGCCCAGGAAGCCCTTCGGCGAGACGATGGTCGAGGTGAAAGAGCTGCTCTGCGGTGGAAACCAAACCTTTGTGATCTTTCACAACGCAGCTCCTCACTAGCACTCTTCTGTTAGGGCTCATGGTTTGGGGTTTACGGTTTAGGGTGTAGGGTTTAGTGGTCCAGGGAATTTCGGGGTTTGCGGTGTAGGATTTAGTGGGGAGTCTTTAGGGCTTGGGGCAAGCATGGTGGTTTTAGGGCTTCGGGTTTAGGGAGATTCTAGGGTTTATAGGCCCAGGGCCGGCGGTACTAATAATATTAAAGCCTAAACCCTTAGGTTTTTGCCTGGGGCAGGTGTTGGGTTACAGTATACCATGAGCCTCCAAAACCCTTCATTTAAGGAATATACCTCAAATCATATTATGGATCCTACTATACTTTACGGGATATTCCTTGATTAAGGTCATTTTTGGGGGCTCTGGGCACCATGCTGCTTACTACCTCAACTCCAGGAACAACTGTTGAGCGCTTTGTTGGGATTTGCCGTCTCTCTGTCCTGGCAGGCGAGGTCCGCAACCCCTGCCATCCTAAGCCTTAGTTAAACCCTAAACCCTAAATCCCAAACCCAAGGATACACAGATGACGAATGGGCTCGTCACGCGCACAAGCCGAGGCAGGAATAGAGTTTAGGCCTTAGGGGTGTGCGGTCTTTGCGTTTAGGGTTTACGTCTACGGCTTAATTAGGGCTTAGGGCTTAGGCCTTACGGGGCTTCCAAGGCCTCCACCAAGAAGCAAACATCGGTTGGTCTCTAAACTCCAGACTCCAAACTCCAATTGAGCCCGTCACCAGATTTTCGTAAGCTCGGGATTTTGTGAGAGGGTTTGGGGGGGGGGGGGGGGTAGGGGGGATTCTCGGGAAATTGGACGGGTTTAGGGCTTTGGGCTCAAGGATGTGGGAGTGTTAGAGTGGGCGGTGTAGTGTTGAGGGCTCAGGCTTTTTTGCTGCAGGATTTGGGGTGAGCTTGAATCCTTGGCCCCTGTGGGGGACCACTACTGTAGGGGCCTCAATAATTACCAATACTGTTGTGGGGGTTCCTTCTTATAATTCTATCATAGCGGGCCCCAAAACCCTATTCTAAATGTTAAGGCTCCTATATAGAGGGATCCGTTTCGGAGGCAACCTGACATACGGAAACCCTAGTTTTCTGAACCCTGCCAGAAAGGATCAGAGGCTTCAGAAGGTGGGATGAAGGTGGGTAGGATGAAGGATCCTTTATATAAGGACTCTTAATTGGGAATACCCCACCTGCTTTCATCCCACCTTGGGAGCCTTTTGAAAGGAGGAAATCAGGAGAACTTGTCCATCAGCGAGATCGCTGTGAATGCGCATGCATTTCGAGACCCGAGCCTCGATCCTATGTGCCTTGGCTGTTCTTGAGAACACTACCAAGACCTGCTTTTTTGTAGGGCCCCTATAAATTCCATGTTAGGGCTTATAGTAAGAGCCTACAAAAAAGTAGGGGTTTGGTAGTTTAGGGTAGTTTTAAGAAGGAGAAAAGGTGTCATGTTGACGGTTTAGGGCTTTAGGGCTTCCAAGAACAATCCAGGTACATCTCCTTCCAAAACTTGGCGAATTTCGATCAGCGTCTTGAATGACGACCGCAAGCGTGGTGCAGGGTTTCAGGTTTTAGGGTTGTCAGGTGGAGGGCCTTACTTGGAGGATCAAGGGATTAAGTAAGGAATGTTTTATGTAACATGCATCCGTCTTGCTAGCCTGGTTACTGAGTCCCCCGAGCCTTCAACTGGGCTTTGGAGTACCATACTCTAATACTTGTTTTGGACTTGGTACTTAAAGGGAGCCAACTATGAAATAAAAGCCTTTGCTTCTTTTCCACCTGGTTACCTCATAACCCTTATAGATCCCTTTCAGGAACCCTTATGGTACCCTTTAAAGGAACCCTAAGGGTCCCCTATTTCCAGTCAAGCACGGCCTTAAGTCCCGGGTTCGAGGCCTTTGGGTTCAGACTTACATGAAACCTATGCTGCCACAAACCCTTTCAAACTACAAAGCCCGTAAAGGGAACTCCAGAAACTTGGAATATGGATTAATGGTAGGATCCCCTATAATTTACCTTAAAGGGGTTACGACAATGATATTCCAACTTTCGTATACAAAGCCTTCCAAAACCTTTTCGGATCCGCTTAAAGCCTCATAGCTGTTCAAGTTATTATCTATGAAACCCTTATTCTTGTAGATCCTTATCAACACAACATATTAAACACACCATGCCGCTGTAACAGCCCAAGCCCTAAACCCTGACTTACAGAAACGAGGCCTCTCAAATCAACACAAAATCTACAAGCAACTCCAAGCTCCACACAAGAAGCTGCCCTATATCCTAAACCTCTGTGCTAAACCAACACCCCTAAATCCGAAACCCCTAGACCCTAAACCCTACACTCCTAAAACCCCTTATGAAGGACCCCAAACCCTAAACCCTAAACCCCTAAACCCTTAGATCCCTTTAAAGGATCCTCCCGGGGAACTCTAAGACCCCTGAAGATCCCTGATCGACCCCTAGCCCTGATTTAAGGAACCCCCATGAAACCCCTGTAGCTCCCTTCAAGGAAGCCCTTACTTACCTATAAAGGGGTCTATAAGGGTTAGAAAAAGGGATCTATAAGGATACTATAATATAGGGGCCTTAATAATCCTATAACTTACTTTGGGTTAGTAGGGAATGGAGGAATGGGGTACAAGTAGAACTACTATAGCTACCTTTCTTCCATTCCCTACTAACCAAAGGCAAGTTAAGGGTTTAGGGTTTAGGTTTAGGGTTTAGGGTTTAGGGTGTAAGTTGAAGGAACCCTAACGAAACCCTTGATAGATCCGTAAAACGAACCCAAACCTCCGAGGTTCGAAGACGAGAGGACCCAGAACATGGCGACCTGGGCTACCAGCGCATCGATCTGCCCCTGGGGCCTTCGATACCTTTAAGGGTCCCTTTAATATTAAAGGGATCTACAGGGTTCCTTAAACGGGATCTATGGGGTTTAGGGCTTAGGGTCTACTTAAAGGATCATGGGACTTAGTAACCAGGGTTATAATTAGGGTAACTATACTTTTAGCTACGTAAAACCCCAATTAAGGTACTTATAACCTTACTTACCAAGTCCCATGATCCTCCAAGTAGAGAAAAGATAGGGGGGTTCTGAGGGTTTGGGGGTTCAGGGCCTTGGGTTTAGGGTATAGGGCTTTAGTTTTAGGATTTAGGGTTTAGGATTTAGGGACTAAGGGTTTAGGATTTAGGGCTTTAGGGGGTTTAGGGGGTTTGGGAAGATAAGGTGTTGGGGTTTTTGCGGGCTTTCGGGAGATCTTTGACGTTTTTCCGTAGCCCTGAGCCCGGCAGTCCCAACTGATACTTTCGTACTTGGAGGATCATGGCCCTTAAAGGTCTCCTTAAAGGGATCTATAGGGTTCCTTAAAGGGATCTATGGGGCTTAGGGTTTAGGGTCTACTTGGAGGATCATGGGAACTAGTAAGTAAGGTTTGGTGTTCCTGTTAGTAAGGGTAGTATAGGGTTCTATAATCCGGCTCCTTACAGGGATCTATAGGGGTTCTAGAATGGGGATCATGGGACTTGGTAGGTAAGGTTATAAGTACCTTAATTGGGGTTGTAAGTAGTTAGGTATAAGTATAGTCACCCTTATTATAACCCTAGTTACTAAGTCCCATGATCCTTCAAGTATTCTGGCAGCCTGAGTGGCTAGGAGTTTAGGGTTTCGGGTTTAGGAGTTTAAGGTTTAGGAACTCGGGTTTAAGATTTAGGGTTAAGGAGTTTAGGGTTCCAAGTATTGGAGCTAGATTTTGGCACAAGGCCTTCTTCTCGGTTCCTTAGCATGAGGATATTGTGTAGTATATACTCCAGACACGAGTTCTACTTATTATGAGACCCCTCTGTCAGACCCCTCTGAGGTATTGAAACTGCCATCTACGTTCCTGGCGGAGCCTTCTTCGAAGATCCCGCCATCAGGCGTCAGATGCAAAAAAATGTTCAAACCTCTGAACCCCAGACCCGGAAACCCCCAAACCCCGAAGCCCTAAACCCTATATAAACTCCCAAACCATACATCCTAAACCCAACCCTCATACACTAAACAGAGGTTTCGGATTTTCGGCCATCATTTTGGTGGCTCATTGCTTCAGGGTTGTGGGGCAGGACTTCGGGGTAAGGGTTGTGTGAAAGGTTCCGTGAAGGGCTCTAGAAAAGTTGTGCAAGGGTTATGTCCAGGGTTCCTTGGTCCTCGAAGGGCTCTGTAAGACTACATAGTGTAAGGGTCTTTCTACGGGGTTTCTGGATTTGGCCTGACATTTAAGCTTTTGGAGCTCGAAAAATCGCTTGGAGTATGCTTGCCTCACTTTCCCCAGCTGGGCAGTGCAACCCCCAACTAAACGTAGGGAGCCCTACGAACCTTCTACACTCTTCTCACACCTAAACCTCCAAGCCCCCAAACTCTAAACCCTAAGCCCTAAAGCCCCCAAACTCTAAACCCTAAACCCTAGAGCCCCCAAACCCTAAACCCTAAACCGTAAAGCCCCCAAACTCAAGCTTTCTTACAGAGGCTCCATAGTCTGAGCCCTAAACCCTAAAGCCCCAAACCCTAAACCAAAGAACACCCTAAATCCTAAGCCCTGCACGGGCAGCCCTAAACCCTAAGCTCCTAAACCCACAAACCCCTCAACAAGCCCAACACAACCACAAACAAAGGGACCGAAAAGGACCCTAACTTAAAGAACATCCCAAATCTTCAGCCCCACACCCTACTTGGAGGGTCATGGGACTTAGTAAGTAAGGTTATAAGTACCTTAATTGGGGTTATAAGTAGTTATTAGTATAGTTACCCTAATTATGACCCTAGTTACTAAGTCCCATGATCCTTTAAGTGAACCCGAAATCCGCCACCCTAAATCCTAAACCCTAGGCCTTTAGACCCAAAACCCTGTAGGAAAAGCCAGAAAGTTGGAACATCTTTGTCCTCATGGTCTTAAGGGAGACTATAAGGGATCCTAGCACTAATCCTCCTAAAGCCATGTTCCAACTTTCTGGCTTCTACGATGCATCCTAAACCCCCACACCCCAGAAATTTAGCCCGATGCCTCCCCTGAGGCCTGTGGGGGATCTCATTATCAGGTCTGCGGGCCTTCCTTTTGGGGAGCTCGAGGTGGCCCGGGCTTGAAGACCCCTTGAAGAAGGGTTTTAGGATTCAAGGGTTAGGGTTTTTAGGGTTAGGGTTTTAGGGTTGGGGGGTTCAGGGACTATAGAAGGGCTTTAAAGTTTTAGAGTTTAGGGTTTAGGCGAAGAGGAGGGTTTAGGGGTTAGGAGCTGGAGGGTTCGGCTTTCGGGTTCGTGAGAAGTTTCTGGGTTTAGGGTTTACGGTGTAGGGTCTAGTGTGTGGCGTAACTTCTCTCCAGAATCTTACAGAATGCGCGTTACTACAACTACCGAAACCCAAGGAGCACACCTTACAGTAACTCCAGAAGCTGACAGACTAAACCCTACAACAACTCAGAATCTTAAGGACTAGGCCTTATGGCAATTTCATGGACTCCCAGAAAGAAAATGAGCCTACAGTAACTGCAGGCCCGTGCAGACCCTAGAATAGACCCTCCAAGAGCCCTCGGTACTTTCAATCAATCAACCCTGCAGTGACTTTGGAAAGATTGAAAAAGCTCCGAACCGTACTCTGCAAGCTCCTAATCTAGGGGTTTCGCACTCGTAACAGCGGTGAGAAAAGGAGCCCACGAATAAAAGAAGGTAGGCCAACCCTGAACCCTAAACTGTGAACCTTAAACCCTAAGCCCTAAACCTTAAACCTTAGACCCTACGAACCCTAAACCTTAAGCCCTAAACCCTAAGCTCCCCAACGCCCGAACCCCGAAGCTCAGGTGTCGGATTGTTCGATGCTGCAGAAGTACTGCAGAAGGCCTGCCCCGGCCGAAGCCCTAACACCCGAGGCCCTAAACCCTGAACCCTAAAGGGTTTAGGGGTTTAGGGCTTTGGGGGTTTAGGGGTTTAGGGGTTTCTTGTAGATCCCTTTATGTAAGGCAGGACCCTAATATGAATTAAGGTATCCTCCTTACAGTAAACCGTATTAAGGACAAGCAGTGCTGTGGTTCCCTATAGAGTACTCTTAGGGATTGAGGCAATGGTGTTGCCAACCTTTGGGCTTCTACTGTACCCAAAGACTCCAATACCCCTTAATTAAGGAATATACCCTAAATTATAATAGGATCCTTAATATGGTTTAAGGAATATTCCTTAATTAAGGGATATTGGAGTCTCTGGGTAAACCCTAAGGTCCTCCGGAAAATCTTAACCCCAAGAAAGAAGACCAGCAAGAGATCCCGAGTTTCACCTCCTCCTGGTTCCTGTAAAGGGATGTAGAAGGGTTCCTTCAAAGGGATCCACAAGGGTTCTGTAAGGGATCATTTTCAGGGTTGGGGGGTTTTAGGGTTTTGTTGCTTCAGGGGTGTAGAGCTTTACGGTTTGTGCTATACAGGTCAGTGGTCTCTTGGGGTTTCTCTGTTAAGGGGCTGCATATAGGGATCCTTGTTAGGGCTATATTAGGCAGTGTTAAGAATAGATAAAGAGACCGTCAGCCTGATTGAGGTTTATAGTGAGACCCAGAAAGTTGGAACATAGATTTGGGATGATTCATGCTGGCATTCCCTATATATACTTTACTTTAAGGGCCTGAGGCAAATCATGTTCCAACTTTCTGGCTTCTACTGTAGGGCTTAGAGATCTCTTTACTTGGAGGGGCAGGAGACTTACATAGGAAGTAGGTTATAAGTAGAGTTATAAGTCCCCTAAATGGAGTTACCCCAAGTATAACCCTACTTATAACCGACTTACTAAGTCCCCTGGGGCTCCAAGTAGACCCTAAAACCCTAAACCCCATAGATCCCTTTAAGGAGCCCTATAGAGCCCTTTAACGAGCCCATTTAAGGAACCCTTACTAAGTCTCCTAAGTCCCCTGGGCTTCAGGGTTTTGGATGGGTCGGTCGGCGAGTAGCAACTGAGGCTCAAGATCCGGGGAGGCTGCCTTACCTTGAACCCTAAACGGTTTAGGGTTTAGGGGTTTAGGGTTTAGGGGTGGGTTTAGGGAACCTCAGGGACCCAAAAGCACATAAGCATAAGCATTTTATAGGGACGTCCCCTCCTTCTTGGGCTTCATTGTAAGGGGGTTTCTGGCCCGAAAACCCCTTCTCAAACGGAGACCCCGATCAACCCGAGAGGGGACATTGCTTGCTGAAAGTGGCTGAAGTTTGTGGAAATTGAACTTGCGGATATCTCCTCATAATTGCTGTAAGAGTATAGCATACATGATATACCCTACCCTTTGGCCAGATGTCTAAGTTGTGGTTCCCTTCAGGAGTAATTACTATAGGGGCCAAAAATAATTATCAATACTGGTCTGGGGTTCCTTAGTATAATTGTAGTATAATGGGCCCAGAACCCTATTTTAATTATTAAGACCGCTACATTAACTTCTTGAAACCCTCTTCTGGCTAGAATTTTGAGACCCTTCACCTGATCTCAAACCCCCTCAAACCCGAAATGAAGACTCCCAAAGCCCAGATAGAACCTGCAAAAACTGGGTCAACAGTCCTGAATACATGGTTCCGTTTTTGTTCAAGGAGCCTTGAACCGCCCAGACCTTCCATAATCCCTGATTTAAGGGGTGTACCTTAAAGTATAGTAGGATGCCCAACATGAATTAAGGTACATTCCGTAATGCTATGATACTTCTAACGAAAAATAACTACTTGCTAGGTCCAGACCCTCCAACCATCATCCGATCAGGAGCGACGCACGCTTGGTGAGGTTTGCATGTGGGCAAACCTGCGGTCCCTCGGGCTCCAAGTGTTGCTGTGTCGGGGTTCTGTTTTTGTGGTTTAGGGGTTGAGGGTTTTAGGGGTTTATAAAGGGTTTTGGGTCTAGGTTTTTCGGTTTAGGGTTTTTAGGGGTTTAGGGTTGGAGGTTTTTCGTTTTGGGTTTAGGGTATAGGATTCTGGATTCATGCTTCGGGGGTTTAGGATCTGGGGTGTACGGGTTTCGGTTTTGTTTTCGGGCTTAAGTAAGACGAGAAGCACCCGTCATCAAAGCACCCAGAGCTAAGCTGCAGCCACAGCGTCTGCCACGACGACAAGGACGATCACGACGACGAGGCCGACTATGATGACGACGGCGACAACGGCGACACTGCGACGACGATGCTGACGACCGCCACGACGACCACGACCGACCACAGAACGATAAAGACGATGACGGATCTGTCTGGTAGCAAACTAAATCTGGTATTGCTACCACCACTAGTGTTACCGTTTCTGCTACTGGTCCTCCTCCTGCCACGCCTATTGCTTCGAATACTACGGCAACGACGATGAAGATTGCGAAGTAAGTCCCCGCATCCTCGAAGTGGACCCCAAACCCACAAGTTTGTTGGGTTCCTTATGACAAGAATATACCCCAACACCCCACTCTGATTATTAAGGCCCCTACATAGTAGAACCTAGAACCCTTCAGCGGACCCTTTTTGAGAACCCTACTCTAACTGTTAAGGCCCCTGAATGAATTATCAAGGCCGCTACATAGTAGAACTCTAATTATTACAGAAACCCTTATAGAATCCTTCAAGGGACCCTTTTTAAGAACCCTACTCTAATTGTTAAGGCCCCTGCGTCATTGAGCCTCCTGAGCCTCTGCAACCGGCTACGAAACCGCACCGCGCTTTCTCCCAAGCCCCCGGGATCCCCTAAAACCCTAAACGCACGAACTTAGTAGCTGAGTGGATGCACTTTACACTTTTGGGGATACAGTAGTACGACCCACTGTAAATCTGAAAGTGTACACTTTTTGGGGGCTTATGACCTCAGCAACTAAGATGAACCCTAAACCCCAAACCCAAAAAACCTTAAACCCCAAAAGCCCTAAACCCTAAACTTCTGAGGCTGCACCGATGTGAACTCGCCTCCCTGGTACAAAGTTGGGTCGCAGGGCTGTGCTCCCTCATGCCTGAGGCCGGTTTTCGTAGGTTGTTAATCCTAGAAGGGTCCCTTAAAGGGCTCCTTAAAGGGATCTATAGGGTTCCTTAAAGGGATCTATGGGGTTTAGGGTTTAGGGTCTACTTGGAGGATCATAGGACTTAGTAAGTAAGGTTATAAGTACCTTAATTGGGGTTATAAGTATAGTTACCCTAATTATAACCCTAGCTACTAAGTCCCATGATCCTTTAAGTAGGTTGTCAGGTCTCAAAAAGATGTGAGGGGTTTTTTAAAGCTGCACTAGAACCTTAAACCCAAACCCTAAACCCTAAGCCCTGAACCCCTAAACCAAAAACCCCTAACCCTAAAGACAAAGCGGGCCTTCAATCCAAAACCCCTAGCTTAAACCCACCTGGATGTCGTTGGGTTTTGCAGCAGTTCATGCCGTTTTGCAAGGCTTGGAATTTGGCCTCGGTAGGGATGTGGGTAGTTCTCTGAAGTAGGGTCCCTTTTAGGGTCCTTTCTATGAATGTGTCGTACTATCTTGCGGACTTACGCAGGGACCCTAATTTGGAGAACTATCCATACAGGTGCTGTTGTCTGCAGGAGGTGTCGGGTGCATGGGTTTACCGTTTCAGTGTCTTAAGGTTTTGGGGTTTAATGTGTTCAGAGTTCCGTGTTTTGGGGTTGAGGGTTTTAGTGTTTTAGGGTCTTAGGGGGTTGGGGTTGTAAGACCCTAAACCCTAAACCCTAAGCCCTAAACCCTAAACCCTAAATTCCCACCCAGGCCTGCTTAGGCCGTACCCACCCTTTTTCTTAGGGTGCCTGGACCCAGAAGGAAACCCGGCAGTGATTGACACCAACTCTGGATGGACAATGGGTGGAGCCATTGGAGAGTGGTCGAATTCAGCCTTTAGGGCTGAACCAAGCCATTAGGCCCCTTGTGTGGCGCCCATATTCGCAGAGAGAATTCCCTCGAATCTCAAGAGATCGGAATACCCTAAACCCGACGACCAAATCCCTTGGTGGACGTTTCCCCCTCAGAAAGGCCCCAGAGGCCGGCCCAGGGGGCTGGCGGGTCCTAGGGGGAGACCTGGCGTCTTTTCTGCCCTTCCCTAACTCCTGACCCTGCCTGGCGCCGCCGACCCTCCCTGGCCCCCTGGCCCGCCTCCTAACCCCACCTGGCCCTGAGGCCCTGTGTTTTGTGGTGTGTGTAGGTGCGTCCTTCCTGGCCCCAACAGACAGACCAGGGGCAGGTGGGAATTGAGGGCATAAGCGCTAAACCCTAAAAGGCAATGTTTTGGGTGGTAGCCTGTGTATTCTCACAGCGGGTGGGAAAAGGTGAGGAACCAATGTGTAATTGTTTGGTGGTGGAATCGCATTCGAACGCTAGACTGTCGATATGCCGCCCCCCACACCCCTGGGAGTGTTGGGGCGCCATCCTACATAAAAAATACTGCCGCTGCGCGGCGAGACGCCCTAAACCCTAAATCCTAAACCTAAAACCCTAAACCCTAAACCCTAAACCCTCAGCTTCTGTCAGGCTACGCCGGGCTTAGGAGTTTTTGGGACGACGTCTGCGACAGGGTGACTTTTTTGGGGGCCGGAGAGGGGTTTAGGGTTTAGGGTTTAGGGTGCTAATATCCCAGAGAGAGCTGGGCAATCTTTGTTCAGGGTTTAGGGGTTAGGGGTTTGGGGTTAGGATGGGCTGGGACATCTGTATTGTCGGCTTCGTGTCCGTGTGGGCGGGAAACGGGTTGTTTCAATACTGCTGATGGACAAAATCCTGCATGACCCTAAGGACTCTAAACTATGAGAACTATGGCATCTTCCTTAAACCCTAAATTTCAATCCCTAAACCCTAAACCGATTTTGTCCATCAGCAGTACCAGCTTTGCCTTGGGTTTGAAGGGCCAGAATTTCGAAGTTTCTACGGATTTCTCCTGCAGGATTTCGGGAAATCCTGGCTTTATAAGTTGGCAAGAACAGTTCGATTGTTGGGGTGCAGCTTGCCCTACCCCAAACCACCGAATGAAGCCCTGAACCCTGAACCCTACAGCGACCCCAGACGAAGAAATCCCATTTTCTAATCCCTAAACTTCCAACAACCTTTCACAAGATCCTTCCAAAAAAAATTAATCCCGAAGCCCGAACCTCAACCCAGACCCCAAACCCTAAACCCTAAACCCCAAGCCGACACTCCGAATGCATTAAACCCCGAAGCAGCGAAGAAGCAGGTCGGCACAGCCAGAATGTGAGGACGTGACGCCAGAGGCCAGCTTTGGCAAAAGCTACACCCTCAAGACCGTCTTGAAATTCCCAAGGAACGTAGAGTTTAGGGTTTATGGATTGGAATACCCAAGGAATGTAGGGTTTGAGGGTTTGGAATTCGTAGGGAACCCTGAATAACCTACCATTTTTAGGGTTCCCTATTTTGATTTCCTTATATATGTCCTTAAAAAGGTAGGTACTTCAGGGTTCAGGCTGGGCTTAGCCTCAAAGCTTGTGCAAGGTTCCAAGATCTGTCGTTGAGAGTATGGATCTCTGACACGAAAACCAACACCCCAAACCCCGGTTCTGATGCTCCAGACCCTTACCCCGAATGTTCTGCCCTAGCCCTGCGAAGCCCTTCTAAACCACATTCTACAGCCATTCAACCATAAACCCTAGCTCCCAAACAAAGGCCCCAAACCCCAAACCCTACATCCTGAGGTCCTAAACCCTAAACCCCAAATCCTAAGGTCCTAAACCCATAATTCGTGTTTGGTGGGTCTTCGGGGCATCTGACTGCCGCGCAGTCGCCGCGCATGAGCGCGTGGCTATCCTTCTGGAACGAGACTTGCCTGCAGTCACAGGAGGCCAACAATGGTTTTAGCGTATGGGGGTTTAGTAGGGATTAGGGTTCCCATAATAGGGCCTTACCCCAAGAATCTTAAGCCCCCCTTTTGGCCTCGCATCATGCAGTCCCCAAAACTTCCCCCCCCAAGGGTCCAAAGGATCCAATAATCAGGTATTTGGGTTAAGGATAATTAGTAGTTATGTAGGTTACCCTAAACCCTAAACCCTAAACCCTAAACCCTAAACCCAAGAGAGTATATGATTACTTAGGTACTTGGGACCCCTAGGGCTTTAAGTCAGGAACAGACCTCAAAGTACTACGGGGATCTCTAGGGCAAGTTCCTGAGTTCTGGGCTGTGGGAATCTCGCCCGACTTTTGGGTTTAAAGGGAACTCCAGAAAGTTGGAATATGGATTAATGGTAGGATCCCCTATAATTTACCTTAAAGGGGTTAGGATAATGATATTCCAACTTTCTGGCTTTTACTTTAGGGGTTTCGGGTTTCATGTAGTTTAGGGCTTAACATAGGGGCCTACATTGGCCTAGGTAATTCCCCCATAAAATTTTCTCAGGGTTCCTTATTATAACAATAGTATACTATTTACCCCCTAGCACTCTTCTAACTATTAAGGCCCCTGCAGTAGGGTTTCGGGCTAGGCCTTCGGCGTTGGGGTTTCGGGTTTGGGGTTTAGGCTTCCTTATCATAATAGACAGTATACTATACCCCCTAACACTCTTCTACTTATTAAGGCCCCCCAGACCCCAGAGGAGGGTTTAGGGCAGAGAGGGCCTTGATATTCAAGCTGCTGTGGTTCCAGGTTTCGGGCTTGCTTTCGTTACTTGGAGGATCATGGGATTTAGTAAGTAAGGTTATAAGTACCTTAGTTGGGGTTATAAGTATAGGTACCCTATAATCTTGCTTTCGTCAGAAAAGCCTGTAAAGGGAACTCTAGAAAGTTGGAATATGGTTTCAGGCTAGGATACCTTATGATTTGCCATACAGGGCTTAGGATAATCATCTTCCAACCTTCTGGCTTTTACTTTAACTCTCAACTTCAAAACCCACACCCGGGACCCCACCAGGACGCCCCAAGTACCCTTTTAATGGAGCCCTGATGGCCCTTAAGAGTGGCTATTTAGGGTATATTAAAGAGTAGTGGTAGTGTGGGTCCACGCAAACCCTGAAACCTAAACCCAAGAACCCTGAACTCTAAACCCAAATCTGTTTGTCTCTTCCCGGGCCCCCTGGAGGATCCAAAAAGTAGATCCGTTAATGGGGGTTTCTCTAAAGTATTCTTCGCAGTATAGGGCCCCAAATTAACTTAGGGGCACTTAGAAATAGTTTTGAATATTTATGGTTATTATAATCCCTAAGAAACAGCTAAGATTAGAATTTTTGCTAGGGTTCTAAGTTCAGTATAGATTAGGGGATCTACTTTCGAGATCCTCCCGGGGGTCTGGGTTTGTTTGTTTGCAGGCAGGCCCGCAGTCCGCAGGTAGGCAGAAACTATAGGGGCCTAACCCTGGGCATCAAAATAGCCCAAAAGCCTTACATAATATGGTCTTTGGGCCCAAAAGCCTTACTACATGAGTCCTTAGATGCCTAGGGTAAATAATTACCACTGCCGTTTTGGGGGTTCCTTGTTATAGTTATAGTATAATGGGCCCCGAAACCCGATATCCTTATAATTAAGGCCCCCATACTAGGTTACAAGCTGCTCAATGGGTGTCACAGCACGGACCCCACCGTAAAATTGCATGAGCTTTCTGTTCAATATTCGGCTTAGGGTTTCGGTTTAGGGCTTAGGGTATGAACATGGTTCGATGCGGCTCCAACCGAATCTTCAAAGACTTCGCACATACATGAATGCTATCACGGAGATGTGAGCACGGATGAACCCCTACGCCTTTTTGCCTCTGTCTGAAGCCCGTTACCTCAACTTCAATCTGGGTGTATGAAAAGTTGGAACAAGGTTACCATAGAAGCCAACATAATCTCAAAATTAATCCTTATGGTTCCTCACCATAATTATTCTCTAAACGAGCCTAAAACCCTACTCTAAGTACTACTGCCTCTACCTATGGGCCGTGAGTCCGCACGTGTAAGTGCTAAACTTTGAAACTGGAATCTTTGTCGGAAGAGAGCAGAGGACTATCCCACTGTCGTGTCTGAAGCGTTCTCAACGGACGTCACACGCACTGCAGCCGCATGGCTGGCACCCAAAACCAGAACCCTGAAACCCAAACCGCAAGCCCCGAAGCCCAAGACCCATAAACCCTACCACAGAATCCCTAAACCCAAACCGCAAGCCCCGAAGCCCAAGACCCATAAACCCTACCACAGAATCCCTAAACCCAAACCGCAAGCCCCGAAGCCCAAGACCCATAAACCCTACCACAGAATCCCTAAACCCAAACCGCAAGCCCCGAAGCCCAAGACCTATAAACGCTACCACAGAATCCTTAAACCCAAACCGCAAGCCCCGAAGCCCAAGACCTATAAACCCTACCACAGAATCCCTAAACCCAAACCGCAAGCCCCGAAGCCCAAGACCTATAAACCCTACCACAGAATCCCTAAACCCAAACCGCAAGCCCCGAAGCCCAAGACCCATAAACCCTACCACAGAATCCCTAAACCCAAACCGCAAGCCCCGAAGCCCAAGACCTATAAACCCTACCACAGAATCCCTAAACCCAAACCGCAAGCCCCGAAGCCCAAGACCTATAAACCCTACCACAGAATCCCTAAACCCAAACCGCAAGCCCCGAAGCCCAAGACCTATAAACCCTACCACAGAATCCCTAAACCCAAACCGCAAGCCCCGAAGCCCAAGACCCATGAACCCTACCACAGAATCCCTAAACCCAAACCGCAAGCCCCGAAGCCCAAGACCTATAAACCCTACCACAGAATCCCTAAACCCAAACCGCAAGCCCCGAAGCCTAAGACCTATAAACCCTACCACAGAATCCCTAAACCCAAACCGCAAGCACCGAAGCCCAAGACCTATAAACCCTACCACAGAATCCCAAACCCCTAAGGTAAAAGCCAGAAAGTTGGAATTTGATTATCCTAACCCTTCTATGGTAAATTATAGGGTAGCCTACCCTGAAACCATATTCCAGCTTTCTGGAGTTCCCTGTAAACCTCAAGCTCCAAACCACAAGCTGAAGCCGCAGTTCCTGAAGGGTTGGCTTTTTTGGGGCATACTCTTGATGGACAAAAATCCTAGGGTTCCTTTAAGGGGAGCTATAAGGGTACCTTTAAGGGTCTCCTTTAAGGGATCTATAGGGTTTTGGGGTTTAGGGAAATAAGTCCTGCATTACCCATTATAGGGAATATACCATAATTCCCATAGTTTAGAGTCCTTAGGGTCATGCAGGATTTTGTCCATCAGCAGTAGGGCGTCCATAAAATTTAAGCAGTCGCTGCTTCAATTTTTGTCATCCTAACATTTGGGAGAGAGCTATGGGGTTCCTGAACGGCCAGTTCGGGCTCTTAGGGTTAGGATCAACATACGGGCCTCAATAATTATCTATAATATTTTGGGAGTTCCTTATTATAAATATAGTATAATGGGCACAAAAATCCCTTATAGTATGGCTTAAGAAGGGTCGTTGCTCGGTACCCTTTTCGGGTTTTGTTTGAGTTCTTCAAGTGTGCTATAAGATTTCCTTGAAGGCCTCCGTATAAGGGTTCTACAAGGTTTCCTTGACAAGGTTTTGTTATGGTGTAGGGTGGGGTTTATGGATGTTTTTAGCCTTAGATAATGATGGGTTTGTGGGGCTTCTGGTTATGATTACACGGCAAGATGCCCCTAAACCCTTTTCTAATTATTAGGAGCTGTATGCCAACACCCTTATAGTAATCCCACAGTAACCCTCAGAGGAACCCTATTCTAAGTCGGGTACTGTCATCTATATCCCTTACTATGACACCGAATGCAGACTACTACAGAGTGGGGGCAGTGCCCAAACTCAAACTATTCAGACCCCATGGTCCCGAATAGTATGTACGTGTCGCTACAATAGTCCTAACGTGAGGGCCCCAGAGACTCCAATATCCCTTAGTTAAGGAATATTCCTTAAATTATAGTAGGATCCCTAGTATGATTTAAGGACTATTTTCTTATTTAAGGGATATTGGAGTCTCCGGGGCCAAGACAAATACAATTCACATACATTAGGCCATGCTCTTCCGATCGGCCGGCCTTGTAATTGCTCGCGGTCACAGTTATCGTAGCCAGTCCGCGAAATTCCACGTCTCAGGGAGGTTTAAGATTTGGGGATGCCAACGCAGAACTAGTGATTGTTGTGGTGTAACTGTGTTGCCCTAAGGGTCCATGTATCCATATAGTATAATATACATTGGCCTTAATGTAGACTCTATATAGGTACTTTGGGGCCCATGTATCTCTGTACGGGTACATGGACTCTTAGGGTTGGGACTTCAAAGACTAGGACCCGGAGTAGGCCCTTATTCCCTTTTTTAGGGTTTAGGTTCCCTTATAACCCCCTTTAAACCAAAAAGGGCACCCTTTTTATTCCTAGGCTACTCTTAGGTCTTCAAGAGACATTAATCAGTTCTTCCGACTTCCCTTTCTTTAAGGCCATGCCGTCTGGTATTCGGTTCGGACCCAGAGAATCTCACATCCCATTCCCAAGAAGCGTTCATAAATTGTACTTGTAACATAGGTGCCTGAATAGCTTCCATCATTTATTCCCTAGGGTTCTTGAATGTGGCAGTATACTAGGCTAGACTATCCTATACTATGCCCAAAGAAACCCTAATCGAATTGTGAACACCCGATATTCGCTCGTTGAGGTCTGGCAAAACGTTAACGATTCGATCAACATGATGAAAGTCGTCGGCTGTCCCGGGTTGGAGATCGTTCCGGTGGACTTCCTCTCAGGCCCGCAACCATAGGCCTAAGCCTTTTTTTCTGGTTCTTCTTAGGGTTTAGGGTTTACTGGTCGTTGTTGTTGCTCGTGCCGTGCTGGTGAGAACATAAAATGATCCCTCGCTTCCCCTGGTCCTTTTCTTGGGTCTTCTACCACCACTACCGCTAGCGCAGTCACTGCCATTCTCTCCGCTGCAGCTGCTACTGCTGCTGCTAGTCCTGCTTGTAGTCCTCTTCTTCGTCCTCCTGCTACTACTAGCTTCTATAGTGCTCCTGCTACAGCTGCTGCTACTGCTACTGCTTCTGCTGCTGCCACTGCCACTTAACCTACTACTGGCAACATCACTGCGCGGACTGGTGCTGCCAACGCAGATGTCCCATAGTTTAGGGTCCTTGAGGTACTGCAGGATTTATATCATCAACAGTAGTGGTTGACTTGGATCTTTGCTCGACCAGTAATCGGCGACTCAGCCTCTTTGCACGAGACTCCAGGCAGACGCGCGGACACTTAGGGGTTAAGGTGATACATCAGAGTTTAGCGTGGTTCTAGGACATCCGACACATCATCGTCCACAGCTCGTGGAGCAAAAATACATGAGCACCACACCAAAAGCTTTTGCTGAACCAGGAGTTGGAGGTCTCGGATTGTTGAGCCATATAGTTCAAACGGTCTGGTATATTCCTTATTATGGGTAATGCAGGATTTATATCATCAACCGTAGGGTTCAGGATGTAGGTCCCTATGTAACCCCTGAAGGGTTTAGGGTTTACTCTCAGTCTCAACCTGAGCTAAGTAACATGTGGGATCCCGGCAAAATCCGCAGGATGGTTTCCGAGAGCAGAGAGTGCCGGAGAAGCAAGGTAAATCAAACATAGCTAACATGCCGGTGATATCTGCTGAGCACCAACCCTAAACCCTAAACCCTGTAAACGGTTCAATGCAGACTGTACATGCGAGATCGAGAGATTGGCTTTGACACTTCGCCCAAATCGTCAACCTCAATCTCCAAGCCATAGTGTTTCCAAATGGGTGGTTGTCGAAATTATGGTCCCTGTTGGGGCACCCTAATTAATAGGTGCCGTATTATGATAGGGACCCAACAAGGGGCCATAATTTTGACAAGCACCCAAATGTCTGGTTTCGGATTAGTCTGAGTGACCGGGCCAGGCCACTCAACAACCCCGGAACACCCTCAGCCTCAACCATAAACTCTACAAAGAAGCCAAAGCCCACAGAAAAACTGACTGGTTCTTAGTAGGGAATGGGGGATCCTTATCGTAGTCCCTATATGATCCCCAACAATAGTCCCCAATATCCATTCCCCATTCCCTACTAAGCACCAGGGAGAAAAGTCCAAAGCCGGATTAAGTTTAAGGACCTTTAGGGGTTAGGATCTAATTAGGGTTCAGGGTCTGGGCCTTGCACGGCAGCATTTACCTCAAATCCCCGGCCCGAAAACCTAAAGCCCTAATTAGACGGGTTCAGATTCATGGGTTTAGGGTTTAGGGTTTAAAGTTTAGAAGTTTAAGGCTTCGCGGCAACATTAGATAAAAGCCATGAAAACTTAGTGCTGCGTCGTCCCGTTCACACCCAGAGAGCCCAATACCCCTTAGTTAAGGAATATACCTTAAATTATAAGATTAAGGGGTATTGGGAACCCTAAACCCTAAATGTAAAACGACAAGACGAAACTCAAAAGCACCGGGACCCTGGCCTAGACCCTGCAGAAGCTTACAACCGCCCCCCCGAAGAGCCCCCGACCTACAAAGTGAAGACCCCCGCCGGGGGAGCCTTTTCTCGCGAACCAGAATGCCTCGGATTTGTGCTGTCGTCCTTGCGGCAGGGGCCTCCGATTTGTGCTGTCATCCTTTGCAGCAGGGGCATTGGTTTCACACAGGTTAAAAGTTCTGTCCTCCTATTCGGAGGTTTCGCCTACTCTCTTGACGAAGGGTAATCGGATGCAACTGCAAATTGTGTCCCACCAGCCATCCGGACTTTTCGGCTTAGTCAAGATATCGGCAAGTTGGAACTCGGTTGGCACCCAATAAAGAGGAATTCTATCCCGGACGCGCTCCAGGTCGAATGTTTGTCTAAGAGCGGCTAGGTCTATAGCCAGGCGTTTGTCTGACGGAACCCGCGGTACTCCTTCACGGTGAAGATGATCATAGAGGGATTTGCAATCTGTCAGGCATCTGAGCTTGGATCCCGCAACATCGTTAATCTTCTTCAGGCTTCCGTGTAGCACTGATTCCACGAATGAGCGGACATACTGGCCCATCTCCACGGCTTCAGAACAGGCAGTGGTCTCGGCAGCGAAGGTTGATCGGCATACCCTAGGATTAGCCGTAGATTTCCAATCGATGATGCTAGCCTCGCCGCCTCCACTTTTGAAGCCGTTCGCATCAACGAGGGCAATGAGGATGCCCATTTGGCTAGCAACCTTGGAATTCTCCTTCTTGGCTTTTCGTGCCTTCCTGTCGAAGGGGCCTTCCTTCATAGTCCCCTTTTCATGATCTTCGGGACTCAGAATAAAGTGCTCTTCCCCTTCCAACAGTGCATTAGCCCAGGCAGAGTCGTGATAGACTAAGTATTCCAAGGATGACAAGTCAAGTGGACGAAGCCAGATCCCCTTATCCCTGTGCTCCCAAGCTCTCTTTGCGATCTTATTGGTGAACTTGATATCCTCAACCGTCGGGGTTTTCTGGAGTTGTTGCGCAAGTGACACACTGCACTGAAGATCTGGTCTCGATTGTGCACTCAACCAAGACAAGGCACCAATAAGGGATTGGTTGTCGACCCTTTGCGCCTCTGTTGCTTGTTCCAGTTCATCTTGACCCTTCTGTACTTCAACTTCGAATAACCTGGAACTAGCATAAGACTCCTGACCCACAAAGACGCCCTCTTCGCTGACCTTGACGTGAGATCCGATATACTCAAACATGTCGTCTTCCCAGTCGTCCACTGGAAACACTGCAGACAGCGAGCTCTTGATACAGCCCACAAGGTCTCTAGGGCCTACCGTTAAGAGATCATCGACATGAACCCCGACATAAGCGAGTGGTTTGCCAGATTCGGGATCGCACAGCTGAAATAGACATGGATCCAAGGGGCATTGTGTGAACCGAAGAGTCAGTCCTTGGAAATCGATCTTGATGCTCAGCATATCTCGCCTCAATCTCCGCCACCACTTCCTAGGCGAGTCGGGTAGCCCGAATATCCCTTTCTTCACCCTGAAAAGCTGTTCTGGTAGAAGACCTTCCACACCACCTCTAGGCTGACGAAGATACAGTTCCCTCTCCAACGGGTCTCCGTTCAAGAATGCCGCCGTGATGTCTCCAGCTGATGCCATCCATCCTAACTTCGAACGACGACTGGCTACTATCTGCAGCAAAGTGAGAACTGTGAGGCGCCCGATGGTGGGAGCATCCGTCTCAAGGTGTTGGATGTCTGGATCTCTGTGTCCTGAGACTACTAAGCGTGCTTTGTGTTTCCAAGGAACACTCGCATCGATCTTCCGACGACTCCAATGTTTATCTCGATATGCGAATCTCGAAGAGAGGATCCTGCTGCTGTGTACACGATCGTTCACCTCGGCGGATTCTTCGACCGAAAGAGGTTCCAGTGCATCATGTTCATAGTGCTCTTTCATCTGTTTTAGTTCCGCGGCACGAAATGCAGCATGTTCTTCCGGAGGCACCAACTTCCAAGGTATCTCCTTTTCGAGCTGCTTTTCGAGGGCTCGCTCCGTTTGGCACCGCTTCAACATGTTGGCTGAATGGACACGAACTCCCTGGCCCTTTCTTCGAACCCGTCTAGAAACAACAGGAGGCACATCAGAAGGGTCACCGTCACGCTTAGCACCCCGAACATCGTCATCAACAACCATGTCCTGTCCATCTTCCTCGGGGAGACTGGGCTCGTAGTCCATGTCCTCGAGGTCGTTGTTTGGGAACTCCTGGAACGGATCTTCAAACTCTGGGATCTCTTCATCGGGGGGTTGGTATGTGTCGGGGTCATCAGGATCCAACTCGAGGAGTTTCTCCAAATCGTCCCTCACAATCCTGGTGGAGAAGAGCTCTCCGAGCTCTTCAGAGGTAGCCGGCCTCAAGTGTTCTTCGGCAACCAAGTGACAACGTCCCCCGAACGACACCCACCAGTTGCCGCCTTCGTGGCCAATGATGGTGCCCGGTCCCCGCCATTGCCCACGTTTTGTAGCAATCTTCTCGATCCTATAGAAACATACAAGTTCTCCGACCGCATAACCGCCTCTCTTGACACGCGCTCTCTGGATCATCCCTCTGCGAAATTTCGAGTCGATCTGAGTTCTGAAGAATGCCATGCGTGCCGAGGCTCTGATGCTAACTTCACGTTGTCGACGTTGGTCACCGGACATGATCTCGATGAATCTCTCCTCGTCAACTCCGGACTCTAGTTCTTCGGGTGCTCTGGGGTCTTTACCGAATACGGCTTGTGTAGGGGAGAAACCATGTCTACGTCGAAGTTCATTCTTAGCGCTGTTCACCGCCTGGACCGCCATGTACATGTCGTCACTCGTGATGGACTTCTCATCAATGACCCTCTGGAGTATCTCCTGGTACCAGTAACCGTGTCTCTCGATTACCCCTTGTTGCCAGTGTGCTTGTCCAGCTGAGGATCTCACCCGGCACCCGTGGAACTCCGCGTACTTGGAAACTCCAAGCTGGAGCCCGCTCTCTAAGTCCGCTGAAATCGTCCCAGGAGCCCCGAAAACGTTTCCCCAGAGTTGGGTGAACTGCCTACAGAAATCCTCGCCGGAGTGACCCTCAAGCTCGCACACCAAGTGAAATGTAGTGGCGTGGTCAATGATTGAGAGAAACTCATGCCGCACACGATCCGAGTCAAAGACCGAAAAGACATCGACACTGACCACTTGGTTCATGTCTAGAAGTGAAGGTAGCACCCCCGGTCTAGCGCTCCCGGTCCTCTGGTTTCGATCGCAAACTTCGCATCGCATCCCTTTGCAGGCCTTGATCACCTCGTCGTCAGCACCGGCGAACCTCAAATGACGAACTAGGTCAGTGATCTTTGGGTGCCCTAGGTTCTGATGTAGTCTGGTCAATGCGGCCTGGACATGCTTCGGCACATTCTTGTTGAAGTGAATAGCTGATGCACCTAAGGGTTCGTGTCGATCTTTCTTATCATCGTGGGATACAACATGCGCCTCATGTTCAAGATTGCCGCATTCTCCGCCTGAATCTCCGGTATCATGAAGTACTCCCCCTACACGAAGAAGCCACGCTTCACCTTGGTCTTCTAGAAGATGAGCGTTCTCATTCATGAAGCATTTCATGATCCTATTCTCCCAGACATGATCGTTCTTGTCGGCATGGTATACAACAGAACCGCCATGTTCTAGCTGCTGTCCGGCAGTGGCCACGATCTGCTCAATGAAATTGTTGCTCTCATCACAACCTTGAAACCAAACGACATTGGGCTTAAGATTGTTGATCACGTCAGTCACTTTCAGAGCATGGTTAGTATCAACATAGTCGCCCCAACTGAGAGGTTCGATGGCCTGAAAACCCGCCTCGATCATGTCCAGCGTCAACTCATTGCCGCCGATCTCGAAGAGGCATGCCTGATGCGGTGGTTTTCCAAAGGGTATATTCTCTGAGATGAACGACGATGCCGCTGCGAGACTGAGAGTGAGGAGCGAACTTGCCCTTCGAGCTCCCTTCCAAAGGTTCTTCCTAATGCTCTTCTTCGGCCTCGTCTCATGCTCTTTCTCCCAAGCACATGCACCTTCACTTCTGCCCAAAGGGAAACCGGAGCTCCTGAGAACATCACGTTCGGGCCTGCTAAGCTCACCAATCCCACGAGTGACATAGGCGATGATGCTGCAACGATTCCCTGTCCATTGTTCTACGGCATGTTTTCGCTTGGGACAGAACTTGTACATGTTATGTCTTGTATCCACCAAGCATCCGATCGCCTTGGAGCCGTCGGCAAGGATCGCCTCGCGGGACTCAATGGCGTCTGGAACCTTGGTTGGGTCGTTGTGTTCTAGCCAAAGACGTCCGCCCTCAAAGTCCCCAAAGGAAATAGTCCAATTGTCCCCGAGGTTGTGAACGTCTTTATGAGGACCGACATGACAATTGAAACACAACTGCACACTACTCCACTGACCCTTGGCACCATGGAAACGCATGAAGGCATTCACATACTTCGTCACGTACCAATGCTGATACGTGCGCCGGATCACCCCATAGTGGTTCCCATGGGAGTAGGCCCCGAAGGCCACACTGCACGTGCCATCCATGATCTTGCGCTTTCTACTAGCCTGGCAGTGTTCACACACGTCAATGAGGAGCCCTTCACATGCTTCGAAGCTGAAGTCTTTTCTGCGAAGAAGGTCTCGCGCACGATGTTCGCTAGAGACTTTGGTGACTCCAGCATCTGTACTGAAGTCGCCGTTTCGGCATTCATAGAAGACTTCCCCTGACGCAATCTCCACATCACGTACCCCGGGGAGGACATGGATCTCCTGGGTCTTAACCTCGAAATCCGGTTCGCTCTGAAGGTCTTCATCCTCAGAGCTATCACCCCCATGGGCGTCCCCACTTAGAGATTGTAGCGATCCTTTAGCGATGCCACCTTCGCCATCAGCTCGTCGATCTCCTTTTTCACCTCTGGAGGCACATCTTGATTCATCATCGCCTTCCCGGGCTCGCCCTGATGATCCGTGGTTCGCTTCACCGATGGGGACCGCATAGCGCTCTTCGGCGCAGCCATCGACACCTGCCTTGAGTTCGCCTGGCTGTTGAGCTTCCGGGCCTCGGGAGACAACTCGCTCCACCCCTCGGATCCCCAGCTCGCCACCGACTCCACGTCCTGCGGCACTGGCACCATGGAGTTCATTTCCGGATCCTTGTTGTTCACCTCGGGAACCTCCTGGAGGACTTGCGCCGCGAACCTGCTCAGGCTCACTAAGTCCGGGCTGGACCCTTCCGGGCCCCGCTCCTTTACCTCTGCCAAAGCCCAGCGAAGATAACTCTGGGGTACTTCCCGGAACAACTTGCCGCGGTGTCGCCCGAAACTCACCACCGCATCCCCTTTGTTCCTGGTGCAACAGTCCCGGATGAGGAGGGTCAAGTGGCCATTCGTCGCCTTCTCGGGCACCTCGATTTCCAACAACCGGCACTGCTCTAGGAGTTGGGCTTTGTTCATTGATGCCAACCCTTTCGGGACCTCTGAGATCTCGCCCATGGCCTTCTTCTTCTCCTGGATAAGCTGGCGAATTTCGCCCACACTCCAAGATTGGTGGATCGTGATCCCCATGCCCATCGCCTTCGAGATGAGCTGCGCCTTCGTCATGTGCCACACATTCCCCGTTGTCTCGGATGAGGAGGCCATCTTCAGGAGCAGCAACCGCAGGATTCGAGAGGGAATCTTCAAAAGGAGTGCTACAGGAAGCTCGGGAGAAAACAGTCCTGCCGACCCATAGAACTGGATGTTGTGAACTCGTTTCCCCTCTCCATGCGTCATGCACTTGATGTAACGCATGCGAACTCCCACATGAAATTGCCGAGGTGCACCTCATCTCCCCGATGGCGTCAAGAAGCATCTCCTTGATGTGGATCTGATCGGTGCTCCATTGGCTCGGGTCGAACAGTCCTTTTCTGGGAACTACGTGGATTCTCACAAAGGCACTTGGTGTCTCAATCCAGAAGTCCTTGGTAATAGGGGTTCGACTCCACCAAGCTGCAAACATTTCATGATTAAGGGCAGTGGCACTCAAGAGATTCCGGATAGTCGGGTTGATCTTCTTGGGGTAAAATAGTCTTGGAGTCACACTCGCCAGCGGTCCTCGCGAGGGAAGTTTGCTATCTACACCTCCGCTAACATATTGGTGTTCGACCTCAAGATCGTGAGACGAGGTCATGAGAGATGTATGCACCGTGTATTGCTTCCTGGCGAGAGGGAGTAGCTTCACCTCATCATCAGCCCACTCTTGGGGTGACGGCAACTTGGGATTATGACCTACCCTCGGATTCACGATCAAGGCGGGGTGGCCATTGTCAGTGGTCGAAAGCATGATGTTGTCGACTCCCAGGTGCTTGAACCGTGCCGTGTTCTCATCGACATCGTACACCATGCCCAAAACACTCAGGACCTTCCGACTGAGAAGGAGCGGAACCTCACCCTCGACCACCGAAGCCCTGACCGCAAACGGTTTACCGCCAACCTCGATCAAGATGGTTGCTGTGTATGTAGCTCGGAAGAGTTTCGAAGCACCAAACCTGAAATCGTCCGAGGCGTTCACAAACTGGGTTTCCAGGCCCGCGTTCCTCGCCAGTTTCAAGTAGGATTCAAGCCATCCTTGACCCATAACCGACTTACTGCAAGCGGTGTCCGTGATTGCATACAGTTTGTTGCCACTCGGGTACCCGACCTCGTAAGCAACCTGAACAACCGATCCGCTCCCATCACCGCTGGAGGATGTCACATGGGCCTGTTGATCCCCGCCGGACTTAGGGACATTCCCTTTGTTGCCGAGCTGCTGGTTCTCCGGTTTGTTGAGAGGACATGTGCTGTCCTTGTGCCAGTGTCCTCGCCTGCCGCACCCGGCGCAGAACGATCGTGCCTTCGCCTGTGCAAGGCGCTCCTCGATGTTGGATTTCCCCGGATTCTCACTGACACCCTTCCGCAGCACACTAGGATCCACACCCCGTGCTTTGGAGACCTCACGATATCTGGCTTTTGCGGTCTCCTGAGCTACATACGCCTCGTGCATCGCAACGGCTTCTTCCTCTGCAAGCACCTCGTCATCTGCCCCCTGGTAAACCTCTTCATCCTCATCAACCTCATCGACCCCAGTCATATAGGAAGCCTTGACCCCCTTCTGCCCTTTACCGCCAATGTCCTGATAAGGCCCTTTCCGGGGTTGCCAAGGAGGGCGTAGGGACTTCTCATGCAACACTGCTGCGCGCTGCAACTTTGTCACATTGTACTCATTCCCTACCGAAGCCAGCAAAGCCAATTCCTCTGAACTGCTCAGGCTAAGCGCGTTGAGATAGGCCCATGCCTTTGCCACCTCTGGGAGGCGGCAGTCGATTTCTAGGAGTCGGGAGTGACTCCTATCGAAAGCCGAGTTGAATTCCCTGATGGTTTGCCCAGATTGACGACGAAGCCGCTTAAAGAATGCAGTAAGGCTTTCCGCAATCTTTGACACTTCGACTTCCTGATACCTTTCTTGAATCCAAGCTCGAAAGATTGATACACCGTTGTTGCCCGAGAGATCCTCAACGCTCAATTCCTCTGATTCAACCCATGCCCTTCCCGAGAGGTTCTGATAGAGTAGAAGGGCTTGCTGATGTTTGGGTGTCCTCGTTACCTTGCACCATGCGTCCACCTGGCGAAGATAAGACCTAGCGCTCATGCCAAGCTCCTCCCCAGAACTCTGAGCATCGAATCCCGGAACTGCCATCCTCTCGTTGAAAGAGCCCTTCGTAGCTGTGGCCTCGGACCCCAGGTTCCCATCATCATGTGAATTAGAGATCCCTGTCGATGAGTCTCCAGCCCACTTCCCGGAAGAATTCCAAGAAGCCCTCCGATTGTAACCCGCATTCTCGCCCTCGGAACTGCGGAGCTCATGCGATGGATGCTCATCTTGGCGCCCACCTGAGCCCTGATCATCATCACCCTCGCCCGGTGATCCACTGGAGAAATCTCCACCGTCTGTACTCCACTCGGCCTTTGAACCCCAAGACCAGTGATAGCGGTAGCCGTATGGTCTATACCATCCCTGCCAAGCCCATTGATCACCCCGGTTCCAAGAAGAATCATCCCAAACCCTTCCGTCACCTTGATCCTGAGCCCGAGCAGTCTGATCACTCTGATCCGTAGCAGGAGCGTTGCTGTAATAGGAGGTAGGATTACTTGCTCCAGCACCCGAGAACGCCATTGGCGCGTAGGCACTACGAACCCCCAAAGAGACAAAGAAGCCCTGAAGGCAGCCCTCACCGACAACACAACGAGACAAGAGAACAACGACACACTACAGGAAAGACCCGGAAAGCGGCCCGGGCTCCGCTACCAATGTAAAACGACAAGACGAAACTCAAAAGCACCGGGACCCTGGCCTAGACCCTGCAGAAGCTTACAACCGCCCCCCCGAAGAGCCCCCGACCTACAAAGTGAAGACCCCCGCCGGGGGAGCCTTTTCTCGCGAACCAGAATGCCTCGGATTTGTGCTGTCGTCCTTGCGGCAGGGGCCTCCGATTTGTGCTGTCATCCTTTGCAGCAGGGGCATTGGTTTCACACTAAACCCTAAACCCCGTTCACAGGTGCCACCTACTGTGAAGGCCTGCGGATATCGCGAAAGTGTTCGGAGAGTTGGGGGCCGCGAGGTCGTGGGGTCCTTCAAGGGATCTAAAGGGTTCCTTAAAGGGATCTATAGGGTTCCTTAAAGGGATCTATAGGCTTCCTTAAAGGGATCTATGGGGTTTAGGGTTTAGGTGGAGGGGCAGGGGACTTAGTAAGTCGTTTTTTAGTTGGGTTGTAATTTCAAAGGGGAAAAGGAGGGACCCTTAGTAAGGACCCCTAGGTATATACCCTTAATATAGTTATTATGTGCCCATTATATACCCCATGATAGGGTAGGGGTCGCCATTAAGGGTCCCTCCATTTCCCCTTTTGATAATTGGGGTAACTCCATTTAGGCTACTTATAGCTCGACTTATAACCTACTTACTGCGCCCTGCCCCCCCCCAAGTAGGGTCTTCGGGCTTAGTATTTTGGGCATTGCCCTGAGGCCCCATAGTAGTTCCTTTTTGTCGTTCATATTGAGATTCCTACAAGGTAATCCCAAAACCGAGCTACTTTGGGGCCTATGGGTAATAATATGATAACAAACTCATGTCTGTTTTCATGATTCTGAACTGTGAACCCGTTCGATACTCAAGCCACATAGCACGCGTTGTGTTCGGGCCCAGTGCGTTCACAAGTCTCTGCACGCCGCTGTTTTTGACCGTTGTGGGGCCGTGAAACTAAAGTTGCCCAAATCAGAGCATGCTGACGATAACCCAGACCCCCGGCAGGATCCAAAAAGCAGATCCCTTAATGGGGGTCCCTGTAAAGTACCCTTCGTAGTAAAGGGCCCCAAATTAGGGGATCTACTTTCTGGATCCTCCCGGGGGTCTGGGAAACCGGTTGGACCGCCATCCGAAAGCCAAAAACCCATCGCCAAGTCCCTGAGCCCCACAATCCTAAAGTCACGACCGGAAGGGTTTAGGGTTTAGGGGTTTAGGGTTTAGGAAGCTTCAACCTACACTCCAAAGCCCTAAAGGCCCGACTTACGCCTCCCTAAACCCGAAGCCCCAAGCCTTAAGCCCTAAACCCCAAGCCCCCCCCGCCGCCTCCCCCCCCCTCTCCAAAAAAATGACGAAAAAAGCCAAAGCGCAAACCCCAAAGGCCCTAAAGCTTAAAACCACCCCCCCAGAGACTCCAACATCCCTTAATTAAGGAATATTCCTTAAATCATATTAAGGATCCTACTATAATTTATGGTATATCCCTTAATTAAGGGGTATATTGGAGTCCCCTAAACCCTAAACCCTGCATAGATCCCCTATAGATCCCTAAAAGGAACCCTAGGTATTCGGAGTCTCTGGGCCCTAAGCGATAAGCATAAACTTCACGGAACCGACTCACACTCCTAAGGCCCCAGGAGCTGTTTTGGGGTTTTTTGGGGGTTTAGGGGTTCAGCTTAGGGTTTGGGATTTAGGGTTTAGGGTTTAGAGGTTAGGGTTTTAGGGGTTCAGCTTAGGGTTTAGGATTTAGGGTTTAGGGTTTAGAGGTTAGAGTTTAGGGTTTTTTAGGGCTTTAGGGCGGCGTGTTTATCTAGGAGTTTCATTGTTGAGGCTTCAGACTTTTAGGGTTCAGGTTTAATATTTGAGTGTAGTCCTAAACCGCATCGTAAGGATGTTTTGAACGCAGGAATCCGCTGAATCCCTAAACCCTAAACCTTAAACCCTATATATAAACCTTTTCTCCTTGAGCAGACGTCCTGAAATTTCGATGATGCAGGTTTTGCTGATCTCTTTCAGCCGCTGGCGTACTTGTGCCTAGCCGGCTGGGGGTGTGGTTGTTTTGGGTGTTGTGGCTTCCTTAACCCGGAATAGCCTGCCTTTTTTAAGGAGTTATATAAGGAAGTCATAATAAGGAACCATAAAGAGGTAGGTTATTCAGGGTTAAGGTTGGGACATAAATTATTGGCATTATGTCATACTGTGGTAATATATACTAGGGCCCTATTTTTCTCCTATTATACCACTATTACAGGGTGGGGGTGGGGCCCCTTCTATAACATACCATGGTAATGTATACTAAAGGAGTGTCACTCTGGCAGAAGGTGTGTCGGCTTCGGTCAGCAAGGTTCAGGGTTTGGGGTTTACCCAAAGGCCCCAAAGTAGTTCCTTGTTGGGGTTCATATATAGAATCCTATAAGGTAATCCCAAAAAGGAACTACTATGGGGGCTTGGGTAGGGCTTGGGGCGGGTTCTTTTCAGGTTTCGAGAGGACCGTTTCATATGGTGGCAGGGGCACTAAGCCCATAAATCCGAATCCGTAGACTCCAAACTGTTCAGCCTTAACTGAAGTTCTCAACTTGTAGCCCTCTAGACTAGACCCGAACTTGAAACTCTCATGACCAAAACCTATGCTTGAAACCTGAGCCCCAACCTGCAACAGAGTGGGCGGCAACACCTTAAAACGTAAACCCCAAAATCACTGCAGCGCGCTTAAAAGGGAAAGGACACCTCTGTCCCCAAGTGCTGCCAAATCCCAACCGCTAACCTAGCATCTTGAGAAATCCAAGATCTGGAACTATGCTTCAAACACTTACGGCGAAAAACCAACTTGAACGTCGTTTGAAAATCATTCAAACCATCCTAAGCCCCCAGAAAAAATCTAGGGGCTTCAAGAGTTACCTTTTCTTTTTGGCGGCCACCAAAAACCCTATTCTAATTGTTAAGGCCCGTATCGTAATGAGACCTACATCCCCGGTCCCCGGCCTGCAAATTACGAATATATATACCCAGAGACTCCAATATCCCTTAATTAAGGAATATTCCTTAAAATCATAGTAGGATCCTACTATAATTTAAGGTATATCCCTTGTATTGGAGTCTCTGGGTACTATGCTTCGGGTTTCCCGGTCCGATTTGTAGCATCATATGCCACAAAGCCCTAGTCTAATGCTTATTAAGGCACCTGCATTCGGTTTTGGGGGTTTACGGCATAACTCGTCGCGTTAAGGCCTGAACCCTCGTGCGTCGAAGCGCACCACTTTTTTCAGCATCACGGACGTAGCTAGCAGGTTACGGCCAGGGCTTCAATCATGATGACCAGGCCTCAATTCAAAGCCCTGAGCCCTTGACGGCTAGACCGCTAGACCCTAAACGTTTACTATAGGGGCCTAAATGCCAATGCTATTTTGGCGGGTTCCTTATATTTTTGCTATAGTATACTGGGCCGCAAAACCCTGTTCTGAATCTTAAGGCCCTGCATGAATCTTGTAGTACACACTTACCATTCCCTTGCAGCTCACTCATGATACGGCTGATGGACAAAATCCTGCATGACCCTAAGGACTCTAAACTATGGGAAGTATGGTATGATCTTATAATGGGTAATGCAGGATTTTGTCCATCAGCAGTAAGGTGCCCGGAGACGTGCGGGTGCAAGCAGCCGGGCACACCTCTAAGCGACCGGGCGCACCTCTCAAGGGACTGTTTACTTGGAGGGGCACGGGACTTAGTAAGTCGTTTATAAGTATTATAATTGGGGTAATTCCATTTAGGGTACATTATAACTCTACTTATAACCTACTTACTAAGTGCCCTGCCCCTCCAAGTAGGGTTTAGGGTTTAACGTAGAGTTGAGCGCGCCTGGCGTTTCTTTTGAACTGCTTGGTGCTTCAATGTTTACCAGTTTCGCGTTTATGCGTTTACCCTGAGTGGGTGCCGTGTTGTCCGAAGGTTGCATTTTACTCGGCATCCGCAGCTTTTCGTGTTTCAGAAACGTCCCTTGCATCCGGTTACCAATACAGTATGACCACTACTAATGCCAGTAGCTTTAGGACTACGATTATTGGTCATTATTGGTGTTGAACTGTTGCCTTCCTGTGGGATTATTACTTTTATTTGTAATTTGTACTAAGGAGCCCAAAAATGACGACCCCAGATTAGCTGTTGGACTACGATAACCGATAATCGGTGCTCAACTGTTGCTTGAAAATTGAGGCTACTGTCCCACCTCCTGCCTGGCCGCGGCAGCGGCCGCAGGCAACATGTCGCAGAGATGATGCCGCCGGGTGCAAATCCCGCTGTACTGTAGGCATCAGGGTGTAAAACCGCTCTAAAACCGCAAACCGGCATGAACGAAGGAACTCAGAGGAACTGTGTTGCACAGGGGATTAGCCTAATTCATACTTTAACCCGAAACCCCTTAATCTTGTTTGAATTATAGTACAATGGGCCCCAACACCCCTACTCTAATTATTAAGGCCCCTATATTAGCTTGAGAAGTTCCCAGGCTGCTAGGGCCTCAGGGAAGAGCCACACGTCTGACGAATTCCCTTCCAGCGGAGCGTGCCCTAAGGGCAGGCCCGCAGCACGTTCGAGACGCTTTGCAAGGAAGGAAGGTTCCCGTCAAAGCCTAAGCCCTAAGCCCTTATACCCTGAACCCCCCTTCAACCCGAAACCCTAAACCCTAAACCTTCCCCTTTAAACCCTAAGGCCTAAACCCTTTAAACCTTCCCTTATAGACCCGAAGCCCTAAACCCTCAACCTTCCCTTCAGACCTAAACTGCCTTGCAACCCCGAACGACCCTTCAAAATCTGAAATGTACTAAACCCAAAACCATGCAGGTTCCAAGACCCTAGGTCCTAGACGCCTCTAGAAAGGGGCCTGAATAATTTGAATAGGGTCCCTTTACAGGGGCCTATAAGGGCTACTATGCCTAGAGCCCCCAACTACCCTCTAATATACCCCAAATACCCACAAGGGCTCCATCAACGGGCCATTGGGGGGTCCTGGTAAGAGCTACTATAAGGCCCTAAACCCTAAACTGTAGGGGTTCCCAAAGCCAGTCCCGGCTTCGGCTTGCCCTGCATGAATCCCTCGACCCAATCAGTAAAGCTTAGACTCTCAACGCCAAGCCTTGAATGCTAAATGGCCGCAGCGCTGAATCCTCAAACCTAGACCCTAAACCCCAAACCCTAAACTAAACCCTAAAGCTCAAACCCTAAACATCCCTAAACCCTAAAAAAGGAGCACACTGAAACACGCCTAAGCTCTCAACTACCTCTAAGATGCATGTAGGCCTCAGGATGGGGGCACTCTGCTCCCTTGCATAAGCGATGTGGGAGGTTCCGAAAACAAGGGGTACCTTATGGTTCCTCTAAAGGGTTACTATAAGGGTACTATAAGGGTCCCTTTAAAGGTCTCTAGAAGGGTTTAGACGTTCCGAAAACAAGGGGTACCTTCTTTTGGGTCCGTATAATAAGGATCCTACCATTTAGGATACTGGGTACCTTATTTTGAGTCCGTATAATAAGGATCCTACCATTTAGGATACTGGGTACCTTATAATGAGTCAGTATAACGAGGATCCTACCATTTAGGATACTGTATGTGTTAGCGTCCCCTATGTTGTTTAGTGGCTTAGTAGGGTAATCCTTAACCTGTTGGGTTTTATATAATCCTACCGTAGTTGAAAAGGTTGGCCTTTTTTGGACTAGGGTACTTAGCCCCTCTAAACCATGCCTTAACCCTGAAGAACCTACCTTTTTCAAGGAAATCATAATAGGGGAACCCTAAAAAGGTAGGTTCTTCAGGGTTAAGGTAAACCCTAAACCCTAAACTCCTTAAGCCCTTTTTTGGACTCGGTGGCTCAGCCCCTCAGTTTCGGAAACTTCCATCGACTTGTGGCAGCCTGGAAGTGTCAAGCTGCCACTCCTTTCAGCGAACGGTCTGCGCTGTGAAGGCAAGCGAAAAGGGCGTCCTTCATAGAGAGACTATAGGGTCTTTTTCGGAGTTCCTTTCAGGATTTCTGCATGGTTTGAATAAGAGCTTCCTATCGGGGTCTTCACGATTGGGCTGGGGCTGGCGGGGATATCATACCATACTATAGCCATTCCTGGACTCCAAGGAGATTTCAGTTCCAAGCCGAAAATTACTTGGAGGGGCAGGGGACTTAGTAAGTAGGTTATAAGTAGAGTTATAAGCCCCCTAAATGGAGTCACCCTACTTATAACCCTACTTATACACGACTTACTAAGTCCCCTGCCCCTCCAAGCAGGATGGGAAACAGCAAAGCTGCCGAACAGGATCCGGCTTCACGATGTCTGCGGAGCCTGAGGCTTAGCGGCTCGCACAGGTCCACTCAGACTTAGTAGCAGGGTTTAGGTTTTATAAGATTCGTTTAGGGGTTTTAGTGTTTTGGGGGTTTGGGGCTTAATGGCTCGCATAGGGATCTCTACAGGGACTGAGGGGTTGCAGGAGTGTCGGATTGGAAGTGCTAGCGGGGCCTCAGGTTTTAGTTGGGCGGTGGGGGTCCCCACTAAGCCGGAGAAACGCAAACCCCCTTACTCTGCTTAACCCTAAAACCTTGAACCTCAACCATCGTTGTTTTGAAACAGGTTCTTGGAGCTAGGGTTCCTACAGTGATTTAGATTTAATGCCAACCTCAATGATATCCCTACCCATAACTGCGTTACTAAGTCCTCAGGGCCTCCAAGTATACCATAAACCCGGGAGATTCAGAGTTGGGGAAACGCCGGGAGTTGCTAACCCAGAGAGCCCAATACCCCTTAATTAAGCAATATACCTTAAAATATAATGGGTTTCATATTATGATTTAAACTCTATTCCTTAGTTAAGGGGTACACAGAGACTCCAATATCCCTTAATCAAGGAATAGTCCGTAAATCATATTGAGGATCCCTAATATGATTTAAGGAATATTCCTTAATTGAAACGCTGCGTGTCGTCCGCCTCGGCCCGGCTGTACGCGAGCCCCAACACATAAAGATGCTACATTGCATCCCGTGTCGTCGAAAACTCCAGAAAGCTCGCACCTGTCAGCGAGCGGAGGAGGGGCGGGAGGGAAGGGGGGAGGGGGGGGGGGAGGGGTGCCTTGGACGCTTGGCGTCCATTTGACGCAATAGTGTTTTCTTATATAAATCCCAAAGTTGCCACCTTCCAAACCTTTGAGCGTGGCCTTCTGAATCCAGCTAATATAATAAAAAACACGTGGGGAGGCAAAGCGCCGTGCTTCTGAATCCCACCAGTACTTGGGCGAAAATATGTTTGGACGCGCCAGTACGTGGGAGAAAGCATTCTGGTCGCGGTCCCAAATCCGTGGAAAGCCATGCAGGCCGTGGTCCAAAACCCTTCAGGATTTTGGCAGGAACCGAAGCTGAACGACTCCTGCCGGCAAAGCCTGCAGGTCGCGGCTTGTTTCATATTTTTTGGGTAGTTTTCTTCGTTTGCTAGGCTTCCTGTAGGGACCGAGTGCTGCTGCCGCAGTCGTTGAGACCCGCCCACGCCAAAAAACAACTACGTGCGAGCAGACGCTGGGGGACATGGCTCAAGGTAGGTTGCATCTGTGAAGAGATCAGCATCACTAAATTCAAGAGTTCTGAGATGCGACGCGCAAAAAATGTTGGCAGGGCCAGCAAACTTCGCGGAACCAAAATTGCAGAATCGATTTTGACTTATCAGGACTTCACAAGCTCATTCTGGGACGCCACTTCGACAGCTACGTTTTCAAGCCCCAAGTATTGTTTCAAGAAGTGGGCGCTGAGCCCTTACATGCAGCAGCGACGCTACTTTACATGTGGCTTCACTGTACTAGTAGTTGAGTTGCGCGATGGAACTCAGAATGCACGTCGTTCTTACTATGGTGACCTCGAATTATAAAGCATACACATGTGCATACATGTGGGCAAAATAGATGCAGTGAATACTTACCGGTCTAATATATAGGATCGCTTTGCTTATAAGTGGTTGGTGGGCTTACTAAGTGGATGATGGACTTATGTTGGACTTATAAAGGTGAAGACCAACTGACTTACCAGAGCACGGGCTGCGTGAGTTAAGGTCAACTTATTGTGGGGTTATTAAGTGGGATATATCGGGTGGATGTAAATATGTGGTATGAGTCACTTAGGGTTGCACTTATACATAAGTAGGGTAAGTAGGACTTACAAGACTTACATAAGAAGGAGAAGGGCACACACGTCAGTAGGTTAAGTGCACTTACATAAGTAAGTGAAGATAAATCCATATCCGTAAGTAGGCTAAGTAGCTTGAGTGGGCTCCAGAACAGCGCGCTGATCCTACTTATCGGACTTATAATATAGCCATGACGCAGCGGAACCCACTTAGCGGACTTAGCCGGTAACCCACTTAGCCTACTTACTCGGAGGCCACGTCGCTGGACCTATCTCCCACTTAGCACCCTACTTATAACTGAATTACAACTCAACACGACGTCGATCACAACTAAGGTTGATTGATAAGCACCTCAAGTACAACATAAATCCATGATCTGGTTATCGCAATTATAATTTAAGTACACTAATGTTGAAGCAGTTATATATCAACAACAAAACATCGTCGGACTATGGTCCATTGAAAGCATTTGGAGGTGTGGTTACCTAACTCATAGTTCATGTTACTGGACTTCATTAGTTACTTAGTAACCAGAGCACAGATCATGCAATAGCTTTAATCTATACGCATTATAAACCATGCACGCCATTATATGATTGGGCCATGGATGCTGTGAACTCACAACACATCAAACATGCACGTCAATGTGAGGCTGGGTCATGCATGCTGTGAACGCATGCTATGATTATAAACCATGCGCATCAGAGCGTGTGCGTCATGCATTCTAAATGGATGGGCCATGGATACTGCATGCGCCCTCGCAGATCTCAGGGCCCTCCGCGCCCTCAGCGCCCTCGCGCCTCAGCGCCCTCAGCGCCCTCAGCGCGCTCCGCGCCCTCAGCGCCCTCAGCGCCCTCCGCTCAGCGCCCTCCGCGCCCTCCGCGCCCTCAGCACCCTCAGCGCCCTCGCGCCCTCCGCGCCCTCCGCGCCCTCAGCGCCCTCAGCGCCCTCAGCGCGCTCCGCGCCCTCAGCGCCCTCCGCGCCCTCAGCGCCCTCAGCGCCCTCCGCTCCGCCCTCAGCCCTCAGCGCGCTGCGCACCCTCAGCACCATCCGCGCCCTCCGCGCCCTCAGCGCCCTCCGCCCCTCCCCTCAGCCTTCCGCGCCCTCCGCGCCCTCAGCGCCCTCGCGCCCTCCGCGCCGCGCCCTCCGCGCCCTCAGCGCGCCCTCCGCGCCCTCCGCGCCTTCAGCGCCCTCAGCGCCCTCCGCGCCCTCCGCGCCCTCAGCGCCCGCACTTGGATCGTCGGGGCCGGTTGTATTCAAATAGACCACATGGCCAACAAAGTAAGTAAACTTACAAGTCGACCAAGTGAGCTTACATCTGGTCTAAGTGATGGTATAATTGGCTTGCATATAGTGTAAGCTGGTTGGGTAGGTTAGTAAGTAAAAAGGTCCGAGTTGTATGTATCGGTATACAGATAGTCCAGATACAGTGTATTTAGTTATCTACTTAGATCGCTTATGACACAAGTGGCTAAGCCAACTTAGGCAACTTGGGAGTATGTGAACTAAACCAGATATAATTGGTTATAGGTGATATGCTTGCAGCGGTGTTGCGATGGTTTTGCTAAGTCCACTTAGCTCACTTAGGGCTGGGCCACGGTCATTGAAAAAGTAGGATTTTTCGCTAATGTCGTATGCCCCAAAGTTGTAATTTTTTGTTTCAAGGCATGATGCAAGAAAGGTTTTGCGATATTTTTTGCTAGCCGGGAGGCGACCTGAATCTCTTCTTTGGTGTTTTGGGGAAAGGTCTGTTAATGGAAACTTGAAATATTCATTGCCACAGGAACTTCTCGAGAAACAACACATCATATGCAAGCAAAGTGCAAAGCAACAACAAACTTCAAAACCCAAACATGCCCACCCTGCACCCGAAACTCTTCCTTCCCTCCTGCCTTGGCTTCTGGGCCGCCTGCGGCTGCCTGTGCGGGAGCAGGCGGGCTCTTTTTTCGAAGGGTTTTGGGGCGGGTCTGGGTTTGGTCGGAAGTTAGGCGGGGGCCGTCTTTGTTTTTGTTGGTTGCAGTTCATACAAACAACAATCACCATTAACACAAGTATGCTGGAGCAGGTGGAAATTCAGCAACATACTCACATGTCTTTGAATAAAGACCGTTTATGAATATAAGTATATATCTATCTGTACATCTATACTTATACATATGTATATGTATATAAATATATACATATGTGTACATATATATTTACACACAGACATGCAGGGCACGAAGGAACAAACATTCATGCATATACATTGTACACACCTACATGCACACGAAGACACAACTTTTAAAAGACGTGTCCACGTATACGTGTATACACACATGCATGGTGTTGCAGGGCTGTGGGTTGAAGGATTTTCGGTGTGTAGTTTTTTCTTGCCCTTCTCGGTGGCTGGATTGTGAAAGGCTGTGCTCTGTGTCTGTGTATACATACGGCCCTTGGTTTAAGTTTTACCTGTGTGGTATGTTTTTGTTGGCTCTCTGCTTTCGTTGGCTCGTTTGGCTTCGGAACAACGGATTGGAGATTCTTTTTCAGCATATCCATTGTATATCTGCCCACATGCATGACTTCGCAGGGTATAAACTCGCGAAGTGGAGTCAGCAGGGCGAAGGCTCGCAGACTCTGATCTATAGGGCATTCCAATTGTCACCATGTCGTTGTCGGAAGCACAGCGGCTGATGATCAGTGCTTACCTGCAATCGGCAGAGCAAGGCAAACTCGTCCAGACAGTGGATGCTTTGCACGACTACCTACTCCAGGAGGGCCTTGCCTGGAAACAGGTGCTGCGATGCGATTGCATAGGTGTGCACGAAGAGAATCGAGATGGTTTAGGGCTGTCGGCGGGACATGTTGCTGACCTTGTGTCGAACATCTCCAGCATCGGATTCTCGGCGGCCGAGTTTCGAGGAGTGGCTATCGAAATTCCACCAACCGCAGAAGGAGAGGCACTTCGAAGCTTCAACCGCAAGGTCACCGAGGAGAGCAATGGGAGACTGGCTCCTGCAAACAACTTGCGATTTGCAAGCATTGTAGGTTCGCACGCGAACCAGGCGGCGAGATGTTTCTGGTTCCAAGTTCCCCATTCCGACGACAAGCTCACAGTCGACAATCGCCTTTCTCTTGAAAAATTGAAGGTCGTGGATGCCAGTTGGCATCGTGCCATCATGGAGGGCATGCAATGGTTGATTATCTCGCATGCCGTGCCTGCTGAATTCCAGCAGTACACAGGCCTCGCCCAAGCAGCGGGCAACTCTGCCATGCAGATAGCATCGGCAGAAGGAGAAGTGCAGCTGGCCAGGAAGGTTAATGTGGCCATGGCTAAGTTCTTGAAGCGAACATCGAAATCAACCGTGAACTACGGAGACATCTCTCAGGAGATCCTCCGAAGCAAACCGCCCAATGCTTCATGCCTGCCACACATCTTCTCATTCGTCTTGAAGTGTGGTGGTGGTTCGGGCGAGGAGAGTTTCCTCTCGAGGACAGAACGGTATGTTCGTGCTTCGGGCCGTTCGAATCGAGCCCTCGGTGGCGACATTTGGCATGCACTTTCGCAGGACTGTAAAGGCAGCGAGCAGCACGTGCCATTTAGGCACATGCTGATCAAGCTGGGCCTCTGCGGCCCCGAGAAAGCCATCACCTTGACAGACTGCAAGCGAGCTCTGTCAGCGAAGGAGGTACTGGCCAATGTTGGCAAAGCCGAAGCCGTGCTTGTCGAGGTGCAGCGGCTGCTGCAAGGCATCGCCAACGTGGAGTCGGTGTTGGGGGATCTCGAGGTTGAGCTGGCCGCCATTGTGCTCCAGAAGAAGAAGATTGCCAAACACGAGAGCATCGAGGATGCTGCCGGGACGTTCCTTGAAAAGTGCGGTGTCTCCTCGCCCTGGGCGGGCAGCAGTGCACCCGCGAAGAGTTCGGATTCCTCAGCCCAGGTTGGTCGTGGCTCGTGGCTGGATCTGTGTATGCATGGTAATTATATACGATGTACATCTTTGGGTTTTGTAGGTGTAGAGGGGTTTTGTCGGCGCTTTTGTATTTTTTAGGACTTTGCGGCTCTACGACGACACAGGGAAGCTTCTATCCAACTCGCGAGTCGTGGACCTGGGGTTTCAGCCCGGGAAGGAAGTGATCCGAAAGGCCGACGACGTGAAGGGCACCATCATCGAGATTACCGCCGACAAAGTTCGTCTCAAGCTGACCAATGGCAAGGAATACGAGGCATCCTCACAATCTTTCGTGGACAACAAGTGGAAGATCTTCGTGCCCAAGGTGGACCCCGTGTTATTCAAGGAATGGACCAAGTATGGCCCTTTGAGAAGTGAAGAATTTGTCATCTCAGTGATCAAGGGCCTGGCTTACCGGTGTATGTACGACCAGTACGAGTCGTTGAAGGTGGATGACCTTGACGTGTTCTTAAAACCGAGCAAGGACGTGCAGGTGAAGAAGAGCTACAACACGAACATCTTGAAGCTCCCCATCGCCACGGCCAGAGTTCATGTTGGTGAGACGGTGCCCGCCGGAGCAGTGCAGTTGGCTGTGTTGGCTGCAGGAGCAAGCAGCAAAGTGACCCAGGTGATGTCCATGCAGGGTTATTTCCAAGGTCCCAAGACAGACTCCTCCCAGGGCTTCATCAATCCAGTATGGCTGATGAAGAGCACAACGGATCGGAATGAGGCCAACATGGAGCTGCACTGGACGAGCAAGGCCGCCAGCAGCCAAAAGTTGACGTGCAAATCCGCCTCCATGGTTCTCCCGATTGTCCGCAATTTTGTCAAGCTCGATGCAGGCGATAGCTTGGTGCTATGGAGGCCCGAGATGGGCAAAACCGAAACGATCGAGACTCTGCAGCCCGTGACCAAGAAGGCCCGAAAGTAAGTGCTCCATCCAGGGCAGTTTTGATTCGTGTGCTAGAAGGACCCTCAAAGCCATTCGTGCGGCAGAAAGCCCATGCTCCCATTCGTGCGGCAGAAGCCCCCTAATCCCATGATGTGATGCAGCTCCTGTGCGATCGGTTTAAAACAAGGATGTGCCGGAGAGAGTCACTGCATTGAAGCATCATGTGATTACAGTGACACCGACGTATTTGTGTCCTGGTGCACTTCCTTGCGGGAAGCTATACTGCTTGCATGCATGCCGTTTGCAGCCGTTCAGCCCACGACTTCAACGTGCACCCCGAGGCTTGCAGGGCTTTGCTCGCAGCCTAAATTGCAGCAGGGCCATAGCTCGCTGCAAACACAGCATGTCCGACGAGGAGATGCCTCTCGTGGGGGGAGAGGAAGAGGAGCAAGAAAAGCCTTTGAAGATGTTCACCGCCACATGCATCTCGGGCGGGAGCATCAAAGGTGTCTGGATGCCGGACGCCAAACTTATCGGCGGCTTCACCTTCATAAAGTCATAAAGCTTACGAAGTGGTGTAGGTTCCTCACCCAGTACGTGACGGGCAAGGCCCTGAACCTTCACCAAAAGCGCCCCGTGAACAGCATCAGTGTGCAGTGGTTTCAGGAGATGTCGGAACTTCGACGACAAGCCTGTAACGAGGCCCTGAAAAGGGTAATACTTCAGGCAGCTGAAGCCGAAGGCTCGGAGCGACCGGAGAAGATTCGGCCTGCACGGCAGGAAGACGAGTTCATCGCTGGGAGAACCGTGATGGTGACTCCACCGGCTCTCGAGGGCTCCGAGGATGAGGTCGTTGCTCCTGAGCAAGTTCGGCTCTTATGGATGGTGAAATCGACTGACATTTGGATTGAGCTCACGATTGAAAATATGGAGTACGTGAAGAAAGCGATTCTTCAGTCGCCGGCTTGGGAACAGCCGGTTGGAAAACGGGCCAAGGCCAAGCCGACGGGCAGCCCGAGGAAGAGGAAACACCGTGGTCGGAAGCCCAGGCCACTTGCTGTGCACGAGCAGGAGGCAAAGGACTCGGAGGCTTCAGAGCATGCCGTGGAGGACGAGAAGCAGGAGCACGTGCAGGAGGACTGAGGATAGATCCAAACTTCCACTCAGGAAAGACCTGTGTTTGTGTGTGTGTGCACCGGTGGTTGCAATTTGACTTTGTAGGGTAGAAGCTGAAGTACAGGAAGGTTTTACAGTATGTACCTGTTACACATATCTCAATGACAAGTTCCATTTGGGTATATATTGTCCACAAACTTGAAAACAACAGCATTCTATGTATCTTATAGTTCCTATAGTAGTCCTTTAGTATTGCAGGGCAGGACGGCCAGGGTGGCAATGTGCACCGAAGCATGCAGCAACCTTGATATAGTTGTACAGCTCGAAGCAGGATGAAGTTTTCCTTTGAAAATCTGCCGTGCCTGCATTCACGACATTCTGTGTGCCGTGAGGGATGTCGCTACAATCTTTGATGCTTGTGTGGATGCAACCCACCCTATCATCATGGACCGTGGACATTGCATGGGTGCATGCATGTTTGTTTAAGTTTTAAATCAGGGCTTATTGGGTTTAAGGCGTCTAGCGTTTTAGGGTTTGGGGTATATATACAGGGTATATATCCATTAGCTATGTTACTTTAAACATGTTGTTCATGTCCTATATATGCACACCATGCACCCTTTGCAGTTGTACGTATACTTTATGTGTGTATATATAGATACACACATACATGTCTGTCTATACATGAAAACACATACATGTGTGTATACATGTGCATATATGTATATATAATGTACATACACACATGCATATGCATATATATGTATTCTCCTATGTATGTCTATATACTTATATGTATATATATACACACGGGCTTCTCACATATGTAGTTCTCTATGGACATGGATCTGAAACAATTATGTTATGTAAGTGCATACACAATTTTTGTTTGCATGTCTACATATATACACATACATACGTACATACTCGCTCATTCACTCGCTCGCTCTCTTTCCTTCGCTCACTCTCCCTCCCTCTCTCGCGATCTCGCCCTCAGTCTTTTATGCACAGTCTCAAATGCTGTGTTCTGCAAAGCTTTGCTGGCAGGGAGTGCAGTTTGCAACATGCAGGTAGCAGTGCATGTGCCGGATGCAGTGCATGACAGTTGATGCTTGTGCAGTTCGCTTTCATGTGGCTTCTGCTGCTCAGATCGTTTGTTGTGGATATAGGGTCCTGACAGCTCCTTTTGCGAAGTGTGCGAACTCTGATGGCGACGGGCCACTTGCCGGAGAACGTTCCGGAGGCCTCGATGGAGGAGTTCGATGATGGCTACGGTGTCGAGACTGCGAACTGGTTGGAGGAGCCGCTGATCGATGCCAAGGAGGAGTCCGACACCGGTGCAGGCGTCGACAAGTCCGACTGGTGGAAGTGGGAGGACGATGGTGCTTGCAAGACCGAGTGGAAGTGGGAGGACGATGGTGGTTGCAAGACCGAGTGGAAGTGGGAGGAGGATGATGCTGCGAAATCCGAGGTGAAGTGGGACGGCGGCAAGATGGAGTGGAAGGGCGGTGGCGGCTGCGGCTTCAAGTATAAGCCGGCTGCCTTTCCGTGGCACCAGCCGTACAAGCCGTGCAAGAACCGTGGTGGTGGCTGCAGCTCGGGCTCCTCGTCTTCCGGCAACGGCTACGTGAAGAATGGCTTCATGAAGCACGGTGTCTTGCAACCGTGCCTTGATCTTGCTTGGCATCTTTGTTTTACCGATTGCACGTGCTACCGGGATATAGAAATAGAAACCCAGCCCCGTTTAAGCCCCATATCATAGGACCGTATATTTGCATTGTGCAGTATTACTTACGTACATGTACGTAGATTCTCAAAGCACCATTATACATATAGACATGAAAACATACTATGTACCTATATATATACATACATCTAGTAGGTTATATATATATATATATATATATATTCATGTAACTCTGTACTGACATACCTATCTGTATATATATATATATATATATGTATTATTCCTTTTTTGGTACATTGAGATATATAGATATGTAGATATCTATTTATAAGGGTTTTTAGATCTATGGGTATGTAGATATATTGACATATACAGATATCGACACATAAGTATAGGTGTTTATGTGTATATATGTATTTAAATATATGGATATAATTCCATGAAGGATGGTTGGCCCTGTAGCACTATTCAATTCCAATCATGATGAAATACATGCTTTCGCTCTAGAGGCCTGGCCATGGACGTGATCGCGATCGTGTGAGGGCCGGCCGGAAGGAGCAGCACAAACGTCATGTGCAGCAGCAGGCACACGTCGCTGATATGCGTGAAGCCATGAGTGCCATGCACACAATGGCCCGTGTGCTCGAGAAGACCATGCATTGAGATTCAGGGAAAGTTCGGGTCATAGAAATGTGTGTAATGTTGCTGTGCACAGAAAGCCTGTATATGCAAGGCTTGTTTCGACTTTGGGTTTTGCTGCTGTAGTCTATATGCATGGGTTAGAAGCTGCCCCCACCCTGTAATAGTGGTATAAGAGGAATATAATAGGGCCCTATTATAATAGAATCCTTATAGTATCCTTATGGTCACTATCACAGGGTGGTGGCAGCTTCTATAATGCATGGGGCACAATCTAGCTTAGCGGATTTCCCTGAAGCACTCTTCGCAAAGAAGGCCTTCTGCAAAGGTGGACAGTCTTGAGGGCGAGGCCACACGGACAGTCATGCAGGCAAGGGACTTGCACGAGCAGACATACATACTTCTAGCAAAGTGTGACCTTTGCCCGAGGTAATCGGCTTGCCTGGGTTCACCCGTCTGCACGGTGTCAGGTCTCGGCAGCAGACACGTGTGCATGTGTGTGCATACATGAACATGTACAATCAATAACGTGGACCTGTGCCCAGGACCCCTATATAGGTCTAGTTGACACAACCCAGAAAATGCAGAGGTAATCCCCGGCCCATGTATATATCTACTCTAAATGTATACAACCCCATAGAAACCCTAAGGCAATCCCCGGCCCCTGTATATATCTTCTTGAAATGTATACAACCCCATAGAAACCCTAAGGCAATCCCCGGCCCCTGTATATATCTTCTTTAAATGTATACGACCCCATAGAAACCCTATACCTTGAACCCTAAGCCCTATACTGTTACTTCGTCGGTGCATGTGCACAACACAGCTTCGGCACAACATACTGCATGTCCATGAGGAAGAGCTGCCGAGGCTATGTCAAGAGCCATGAAGTATGGAAGCCCTGCTACAGGAAGTTTCTGCGGCGACAGATGACCACACACCACCTGCACAACCCTGAGATGCATTCAGGTGTTTCTGTATCTAGATATGTAGTCGGAAAGGTGGTCATGCTGTACGTATACATAGAGGATTCCGTAGTACATAAAAGGCAGGGACATAGGGAGATCCTAATCCCCTTGTAGGTGTTCTAGAGGGGATAGAATAGGGAGGTGGGATGCTCTTAGGGTTTATATGTATACAAGCAGAACCGTAGTTTTGTAGCTATGTATAGGTTGTCTCCCTACTTTGATTGTTACCATACCATAACTTCTTCCCTACCTTGGCCTTCGCCTGGTGTGTGGTGTGCCGCTTCCGAATATGCCGTCTCACCTTCTACCGGGCAGTACAGGCAAGCGTATCCTGTGCGGGGTGGCAGCGGATAGGATGCATGTAGCATCAAATCGGGTCCCCTTGGCCTTTCTGGTTTGGGTTTCTACATCCGGACTTATGGTCTAGAGGGAGCTCCTAGTATAAAACCCCCCGGGTATTTGCTTGCAGGGCCCGTGTTAATTCCATCTTCGCAGGAAGCCCTTGACTGACAGGAACCAGTGCCACTGAAGGAGTTTGAAAGAAGCGGTGCCGCCACTGTAGTGGCGACGTGACATGTGCATTCTTGAGGGACATGCAGTGCAGCAGCTTTTCTGGAGTGTTTTGCAACATGTCACACTTCTGCAGTGCAGTCATGTTCTGTGAGTGCTGTCATGTTCTGTGAGTGCAGTCATGTTCTGTATTGTGCACCATGCACGAATATTGCGCCGACCCCCCCCCCCAAACCGCCAGGCCACCAAGGTTTACGATTTTCATGATTCAGCAACTTAGCAAAACACAAGCAGGGCTTCCAAAATTTCGGACCGAGCAACTTGAGAAAATGCCTTTCGGGCTCGTTCGGAACCACCGGGACACGAAAATCACGGAAAAAAATTGGCGAGAGTTTCCCCAGGGGGGTACCCCACTGTCCGAAAGGGAAA